>JAGIQG010000001.1:105060126-105578070 GCA_024679065.1 Sphyrna mokarran | reverse complement strand
TGAGAGTATTCCATATTAGGAATAACCTAAATCTATAATAGGATAATGAAATTGCTACTATATAGTTATGACGGCGGCGCAGGCTCGTTGGGCCGAAGGGCCTGTTTCCCGTGCTGTGTTGCTCTTAAAAAAAAAAATTCCTCTTCACCATGGACATCCAAACCCTCTACACCTCCACTCCCCACGAGGATGGCATGAAAGCTCTTTGCTTCTTCCTTAAACAGAGATCTGAACAATCCCCATCCACCACCATTCTCCTCCGTCTGGCTGAACTGGTTCTCTCACTCAACAATTTCTCCTTTAACTCGTCTCACTTCCCCCAAGTAAAATGTGTGGCTCTGGGCACTCACGTGGGTCCCAGTTATGCCCATCTCTTTATAGATGTATGCTTAGCATTCTCTGTTCCAGTCTACTCTGGCCCCCTCCCACAACTCCTTTAAATTGGTACATTTCTGTGCCACTTAATGCTCCTGTCCAGACCTGGAAAAATTTATCAATTATACTTCCAATTTCCATTCCTTTATTACCTTCACATGGTCCATTCTGACACTTCTCTTCCCTTCCTTGACCTCTCTGTCTCCATTTCTGGTGATATACTGTCCACTAGTATCCATTACAAGCCTACTGACCCCCATAACTACCTTGACTATAGCCCTTCACACTCCACATCCTGGAAGAACTCCATCCCATTCTATCAATTCCTTCACCTCTGTGGCAACTGTTCTCATGATGCCACTTTCCAAAATAGTGCTGCCGATAGGTCTTCCTTATTTCTCAATTTTTCCACCCACTGTGGTCGACAGGGCCTTCAACCGCACACCCATCTCTCTGACAACTGCTCTCATCCCCTCTCCTCCCTTCCAGAACCAGGACAGGGTCCCCCTTGTCCTCACTTTTCACCTCACCAGTCTCCACATTCAAAGGATCATCCTCCGCTATTTCCACCAATTCCATTTTGATGTCTTTACCCAGAATGTCTTCCCTTCATCCTGTCAGCATTCCACAGGGGCTGCTTTCTCTGGGACACCTTGGTCCACTCCTCCATCACATCCAACAGCTTACTACCTGTCCATGGCACCTTCCTGTGCAATCGTAGAAACTGTAACACCTGCTCCTTTATCTCCTCACTGCTCATCAGGTGCACCCCTTTCAGGTGAAGTAATGCTTCATGTGCACCATCTTCAATCTGGTTTATTGTATTCACTGCCCCCAGCATGGTTTACTCTACATCGGTGATGAAACCAGACTGATTGACGGCTTTGCTGAACATCTTTGATCTATCCTCAAGCAGAACCCAGACCTTCTTCTTGCTTGCCACTTCATCACACCACCCTGCTCTCCTGTCCACTTGTCTGTCCTTGGCCTTTTGCAAGGTTCTGGTGAAGACCAATGCAAACTGAAGGAACAGCACCTCATCTTCCGATTGGGCACTTTACAGCCTTCCAGACTGAACACTGAACTCAATTGCTTCAGAGCAGAACTCTCCTCTCCGCCTTCACCCCATTTCCATTTATTTTATTTCATTTCATTTCATCTCATTCATCCATTTTTATCAGCCTTCTTTTTCACTTCTATATTTCAGCTCTCCTTCTTTCCAAAACCCTCCACCCCCACTTCAGTGCAACTTTCACATTCCTCAGGCAGTCCTTTAACAATCTGTATACCTGTCCTGCCATTCTCACATTCTGTTCACTTAATGGACACTCTTAGTACATTGTCAGACTTCTGTATCCTCATTTACATTCCCTTTGCCCAATTCCACACCAGCCACCATCCCATTCCATTGTAGTGTAAATCTCTGCTGATTCTCTTTGCCCTCAGCCCTGACAAAGAGTCACCTAGATTCAAAATGTTGCCTCTATTCTCTCCCCACAGATGCTGTCAGACCTGCTGAGATTTTTCAACATTTTTTGTTTTTGGTGTTGTGATATGTTAAGTTTTTTTTGGAAATAAAGGTCAAAAAATAAGATGGCTAGAATCTGACCAGATGTCTGTCCAATGATCAGTCTACAAGGACAGTTTTGGGAGTATTTTATCCGTCACATTTCTGATATGTAAATTCTGTATCACAGTTTCAAGATTGTCTCAAATTTCAGATTCAGAAACCAAATGGCAAATCAAAACTGAAGGGAATAACAATAAAAATGGATGGTTAAACTCTCAACAATGACATAAAAAGGGAAAGAAAAACAACAAAGGATTCAAAACTAATTTCATGGAAAAATGGGCACAAACACAAAATTTGGTCCCTGAAGTACCAGTAAAAATCGCTAAAGAAACATGGAAATTGGAAAGACTATATGTCAGTTATGAAAGCGTTGAGGGAACAAGGAAAGCTTTTTTTTCACAGAGTTATGAGGTAGCAGAGGCCAGAATTGAATTGAAACTGTGCCAACATATTAGATGGGTGGTTGAACACAAGGAAAATAAATAGACATAGGACCACAATAGGCATATGGGATTAGAATCAGTGCTTGAGGAAAGGATAAAGATGAACAGGGACTGGTTAGGCTCAACAGCAGGTTTCCATGTTGCATTTTCTGTGTAAAAAAATGAGTAGTGACTAATATTAAAAGGTGAATCAATGATATTAGACATTGCTCTTTCACCTGGCTTGAAATTCACACCAAACCAATGGATCTGAAGTCCACTATTTATAAGTATTCTGTGCATAATGAGCCTAAAAAACAAAACTGTTTCTAATCTGCCACAAATTTACCAATGTATTTAGAGAAACAGTAGCTGATGCAGGAAAGTAAAAAGATCAGGGTAGTACAATAGAAGATGCTTTTCAGAGGTTGGGACTTATGCTACGTGTTACAATAGATTGCCACGAAAGCAAAATACTGTGGATGCTGGAAATCTGAATAAAACAGAAAATGCTTGAAAAATGAACATTGTGGAGAGAGAAACACAATGAACATTTCAAGCCTATCACATTTTGTGGCAACGGCCAAAAAGTCGCTGATTTGCAACTGTTTCTGTCTCTGCAGACAATGGCCTCCCAGACTCGCATCTGCTGGTGATGGGAGGTGATGCACTATTCGCTAATGGTGACATTCTCTGGTCCTGCCACTGTCATGGGATTTCGCATTGATGTCACCCATGCTGCCACAAAACCCGCAGGATGTGCTGAAGGTTTGTCCGTGGAATCCTGTTGGCGAGAACAATCAGAGAATTCTGGCCACAATTTAACTCTCCAACCAGCTGTGCTCTACTGACCAAAGAGTGTTTGGTGCCAGCAGTGGATGATGAGATGTGTCCGTTCCTCTGCACGCACGCCATTTAAAAAATTGCAGATGGAAATTTCCTGTGTGGGCATTTGTAAACATGCATTACAAACTCTTCTAGTATGGCTAAATCAAAGCTACAAACAATAAACTTGTATAGTTTATTGTAAACAGTCTGTTTTCTATGTCAGAATAAATATTTAGGTTGTATGTATTTGTGCTATATCTGTCATGTTTCAACACACCGCATATTTAATATGAGAATCGTCAACAAGAATAGTTGCAAGAAATAGAGACAGCTAAACAGCTAAATTTAGATATGTCTATCATATTCAAATAAAAAAAAAAGGAATGCAACAGATTCTTCTACATGGATCTATGTTCTCCGCAACTCAATGGTTTTACTCTGTGATCAATTAATTTTCTTTTTAATGAAACTAGGTAAAATTCCTGATGGCATCCAGTGAAACCTGTATGCTATGTCTGGAACATCACAATAATGATTCTTCTCAAGAAACAGAGAAATATCAAATATTAAAAGTACGGGGCTATTGTTTAGAGGTATTCATTTGTGCAGGATCCACTTGAGCCCTTTTCAGAACGCAAGTTCCTCATCCTCCTCTCTCCTGTGTCACGATTCTGTCAAATTACTATTGAAAATTATCAATTGTGATTGCATTCACAGTCCATGGCAACGGTTCATTATGCAACTGTCACAGTGCGATTATTTTACACTCTGTTTCTCATTTAAAATAGGGTTTTTGGCTGTCTTCTTTTTGTCACAGTATCTTTGAAGCACTGATCAGTAAATGTTCACTATCATTTTACTGGAAGATCTTTACCTCCATTCTTTAGAGATGGTGTATAGATTGAGTACTGATACATAGCTGAAGAGTTATTCAGCACTGAGTAATGGTACACATGACTACTTCTATCAAATATGTAAGACTATGCAGTAAACAAGTTAAACATAATGTGGAGATGCCAGCATCGGACTGGGTGGCACAATAAGAAGTTTCACACACCAAATTAAAGTCCAACAGGTTTATTTGGGATCACAAGCCTGATGAAGGAGAACGCTCCAAAAGCTCATGATACCAAATAAAATTAATGGACTTTAACCTAGTGCTGAGAGACTTCTTACCATGTTAAACATTTTCACTATTATGACCCAAGCCGGAAATTTAGGGCTAAGCAGGTTTTTTTTTCCCTTCCAACTGAAATTTGCCTGGACTGTAGGAGGCTCAGAGAAAATTTATAGGATAATAGTGGGTGGAATCTTCTGGTCACTCCCTAGCATATCTTTTGGAGGCAGATGTGACCCACCACTAGCTGACAATGGGATCTTTCAGACTCGCCGATATCTACTCTGCCAAGGATCTCACCATGGGGTGGGGATGGGGGCTCACCATTGACTGAACAAAAAGATTCCACCAGCTGGAAGAGCTGGAAAATGTTGGCTGGTAACATTCATTTTGTGAAAGCAGGTGCTTCTTCAAATCTGGAGTTGAAGAAACTTATCTGGGTTGTGTTGATCTGTTTGTTGCTACTTCTTTGCCTTGGCAATCAAAGCCTCTGCAATGTCTTTATTTGAAATTCCATCTTCATAGAGCGAATAATTCTGACAATCATTCTGTTCAAAATTTCTTCCCTTGAGATGGTGAAGGGTTACCAATCAGGGAATGCCACTTGCATTTTAATTTCCTAGAGATATGTTCAGAAATATCTATTATGTCTACAGAAAACATAAAAGAAATGACTCCCCTAGAATCCATTTTGTTAAGGTAAATATCCATTCTGTGCGGCTTTTGTAAAATAAAATAGCACAAGGGGTCACAGGCTTAGGGTGAAGGGGGTAACGTATAATTTGGATGCTAGAGGGAGTTTTTTCACGCAGAGAGTGGTGGGGGTATGGAATGCGCTGCCAAGTAAAGTGGTGGAGGCAGGCACTCTGGAGTTATTTAAGAAATACTTAGATGGGCACATGAACAGAATGGAAATGGAGGGGTATAGAAAACTGATTTAAAATAGGGATCAAGAGCCTTGGGAATTCCTGGGAAGTGTGTAAATAGATGATGATATTGATGTACTTGTTTTTATCCTACAGGTGCTTTGGTCCACCTTGTTGTCTAACAAGGGGCATACATGCGATGGGTCGTGAGAGGGCTGCTCTTAGATTTTTTTTTCGAGAGTATTCTAGTGCTTCACGTCATTAGTATATGCTTGACCTGGACCATTTGATGGGCAACACAACAGCTCAATGACTATCGCTGTGCTGTGCAGATACATGGATTTGGGCCTGTGTCTGTGGGAGTTTGCGCATTCTCCCTGTGCTTGCGTAGGTTTTCGCCGGGTGCTCCGGTTCCCTCCCACATCCCAAAGATATGCTCTTAGGCTAATTGGCAAAACAAATTCTCTCTAAATTGTCTCAAATTTGGTTTTTAATCCATAGATCTATAAACATTGACAGGGATCACGGGAAGAACATAGAACAATACAGCACAAACAGGCCCTTCGGCCCACGAGTTGCGCTGATCACATCTACCAATCCACAGACCTATCTATAACCCCCTATCCTATTCGTTTCCATATACTCATCCAGGAGTCTTTTAAAAGACCCCAGTGAGTTTGCCTCAACAACCTCCGATGGCAGTCGATTCCATTCACTCACCACCCTCTGAGTGAAAAACTTACCCCTGACATCTCCTCTGTATTTGCTTCCCTGTATCTTAAATCTGTGTCCTCTCGTAGTGATCATTTCAGCTCGGGGAAATAGTCTCTGAGAGTCCACCTTATCTATTCCTCTCAACATTTTATAAACCTCTATCAGGTCGCCTCTCAACCTACATCTCTCCAGTGAGAAGAGTCCCAGCTCCCTCAATCTATCTTCATAAGGCCTGCCTCCCAATCCAGGCAGCGTCCTTGTAAATCTCCTCTGCACTCTCTCAATAGCCTCTATATCCTTCTTATAGTGAGGCGACCAGAACTGCGCACAATACTCCAAGTGGGGTCTGACAAGAGTCTTATAGGACTGCATCATTACCTCCTGACTCCTAAACTCTATTCCTCGACTAATGAAGGCCAGTACACCATACACCTTCTTGACCACTTCCTCCACTTGCGAGGCTGATTCAAGAGTCCTATGG
This sequence comes from Sphyrna mokarran, assembly GCA_024679065.1. Taxonomy (NCBI): domain Eukaryota; kingdom Metazoa; phylum Chordata; class Chondrichthyes; order Carcharhiniformes; family Carcharhinidae; genus Sphyrna; species Sphyrna mokarran. Next base: position 105,571,694 of record JAGIQG010000001.1, on the reverse strand, counting down.
ACCCAGACCCCGAGATCCTTCTGCTCTACAACACAGCCGCCACCCCGAGGTGGGGACATCAGGGGTGGCGGCACGAACTTGTTGGGCCAAAGGGCCTGTTTCCCGTGCTGTTTTGTTCTTTGTTCTTTGTCCACATTCCAGTACATTTTACTAATGTATATCACACCGTGACACCAGTAAGATAACTTGGGTCCTTTTGTAACCTTTAATAATCAAGCCAACAAGGATTGCTGTTAGCAGAATTCAGAACCAGTTAACATGATCGTCATGATTCCTTCATTTTACCCCAAATTAAACATCGGGTCCTGGAACATAATTTACAAAATGCAATTACAATAGTATGTAACAGTTGCTAGAGGCACTCTCTCATCTCAAGCAATGGCCTGAATTTTCACCAAGTCAGCAGGGCTCTGTGCTTTAACTAAAACCTGAGCCCCAATTCTAGAGGTCCCATTCCCATACCCGGAAGCCACCAGTTTCATGGGGCGTGAGGGGAGAGGTTGGAGTGAGGGGGGGCTACAGTTTGTGCATCTGTGGTTCATGGAGGCAGTTGCACATGGAAAAATACAGCTGCTTTCAAATAGATCCAATTTTTATTATTGGGATTTCCAAAACATGACTTGTAGACTTTAGCCTTTTGACAAAAATGTCTAAAATTGCTGGACTTATTTGAAGAGGCAAGGCCCTCCTCTCAGAGAGATAACACATCCTTTGGAAGAAGTCAGGTGTCCCTTTGGGATTGTGAAGAATAGACCTAAATATGTACAAATATATATAGCTCTGTGGAACTGTCAAGCTCTTTAAATTTTTGGGAAAACAGAAATGACATCTAGTCTGCAGTTAAAAAAGAAATTTGCTATTTCACTGGTTTTTGATATAATGATTAATGCTACTTGACTCCACCCACAATCTGTCATCACCACAATGGGGGAGGGGGCAGTAAGTTCAGCTTGATTGAAATTGTTGTAAATAAATTAACAGTCTTTGATGAACATACACATATGTTTTCATAATGGATTAAACACTTAATAAAAATTTATTTTTATTAAGGCATTGGGTATTTGAAGGGATTTAAATGTTATCAGTAGAAGTGTTTTGTCTGCAATAGTCACTTGGAACTTTAATTTATTTAATCTCTCCATGGCTCCTGGAGTCTGCCCATGACAGATACTAGTAAATTGGCTTGGAGTATGGAAAGAATGGGAGCATGTATTAGTATAAGTTGGCACGTGGGCTATAAAGAGGGGATATATGGAGACACAGATTGGAAAGTATGGCTGAAGGGCATGATCTGCCATTTGGATGGATATAAGACTTGAAGTAGCATGAATTGCCATGAATGGGCCATATGTTGGGCTTGAGGTGAGGGAATGTGACAGGCAAGGGTTAGAGGGTTGTTTGCTGTTGTATTGTTTCTCCAGAGCAGTGAGATGGGTCTTATGAACAACTCGCCTCCAAACCCAGCAGCCCTTTTTTCGGTTGGCTGGCCTGATTTCTGTTAGCACTCCTCCATGTACACCCCACCAAATGAAAATATAAAAGACATGAGGCATTTTTCCACCATTGGGTTTGCAACATTAGTAACGTCCCAATTCTGCCCTCCCAACTTGGGAGTGAAAATTCAGCTCCAAATCTCACATTTCAAGTAATTTGGCTGCTGGACAGACAAGACTGTTGTGAAGCAGAAACTCCATTGGGTCAATGCAAAACGCGGAATTTAAAAATGTGAAAAGTGAATAGGATTCACCTCAAAGTGCTGGCAATAGAGCAACAGATCAATCTGGATTTAAAAATTAGTTTAACCAAATTAGTGAAATCCAGGTGGGCTGTGAAACATGAAAAGCCCATCAATGTACATGAGGTGACATAAAGTGAAGTTCAGGATTTCATAATGCGCTCCAGGATGTCACCAGCTGCATATAGGCACATGCTCACATGACTGGTAGATTTATGACAATGGCAGAGGGGTAGGATTGCAGCAATTACATGCATTTCTAACAAATGGATTGTGCAGGTTCCATTTAGTACCTTGAAGTGGCCTTTGGCCAGGTCCAGTGTTGATCCACCCGCCAGGATTAGCATCGCTGGGGCAATGCTGTTTAATTTAGTTGGCTGATACAAGTATTTTGATGTCAGTTTCGCAGAGCTCATGGGTTGAAAATTTGAATGTAGCAGTGGCAAATGTGCTTCAACTGTCTGATATTCTGGCACACTAATGTAGTGACCAAAATAATGGGATTGCACATGGTTATTTCCATTATTCCCAGTGATTGATCCCATACTACACATGCGGAAAATAATTTCAGGCAGTATGTCAACAATGCTATTATCATACAAGGGAAAATAAATATCAGTGCTTTCTCTTATTTATGAGATGTATACATCTTTTATATATATATATATACCTCCTCAGCAAAACATCAGAATAGACAAATAGCTATTCAGAGTTGAAAGTAGCCAAACTCTTCTGGAGTTTGACATCATATGGGATGATGCCAAACTGATAAATACATCTTAGTCAATTATATGCAATGGGAGAAATTGGTTTTTTTGTTCACATGTATACATACAAACATATGAATTAAGAACACGAGTAGACCACTTAGCCACTTGAGCCTCTTCTACCAGTCAGTAGGAGCAGGGCTAATCTGATTGTAATCTCAAGCCCACATTGCTGCCTACTCCTGATAACCTTTCACCCCCTTATTAATCAAGAACCTGTTTAGCTGTATGGACATGTCACATATAAGGATATTTAGTGGCATTAAAGTGCTACTTAGTTTTAATGACTTACGGGTTACACAAAAGAAAAAGAAAAAGAAAACCATGTTCCTCCTCGCTACTGGGTTAGCTCTGAATCTGGGGGGATTCTGCTATTCTTCTTGAAGTAACAACTGAAACGCTCTCAGGGGAACACATCTAAAAGCTATTTGTGCAATTCAACTGATGTATAGCTTTGTGCTGTCTCAGGGTTTCAGTGAAGAAGTTTCCAATCAATTAAACTGCATGGTTATGGCATTGAACAAAATCAATTAACAAGCAAAGAATGTTAGCATTTATTATCTCTCAGTAATGACCAATTGGTGCCACAACACTGAATTTTGAATGAGACTTCTTGTTTTCCAGGCTGGGAACTCCTGAAGATGAGGTACTAAGTTGAAAATATTTAAAAAAAATCTTAGGCCAACATCAAAATTGGAAGTAAAACTATACATCTCACTTAATGCTAAAAATGCCAACTAAGCTTTTTTTTGCAATAAACTGTGAACCTATACCTGTTATTCTCCCCATTGCTTTTATTGTGACCAATCCTATAATAGAAGCTGAATTCATTCTTCTTACCAATTCTCACCCAGAAGTTTTCCTTGTGTTTCTTGTTTAGATGCTGACAGATGTACCAGCACTTCTAATGTTCCTGCTTTTATATTAGTCCTCAAACCTACAAAAGTGCCATTTATGCTTGTATAAAATTACTAACGTGAAGGAAAAGAATCTTTCTAACATTAACAATGAAAGAAAGAGAATAGAATCAAATTCCTGACTATGTAGAAGTTACTTCCAACCATAATAGTGAGTGTTCACTGACCTTCACCATTTTGCTTTCTCCTAGGCAGCATCTGATCACCAGCAGTATCACTACCATGTTAGCTACAAGTCCTAAATCTTCCTCAGGGATGCATGCCCATGCCAAAAAACAAGATTGCCAATTCAGTCTCTCTGAGGGATTGCATTTATTTCCATCCTTAAAAGCTCCAAAGAAAGTGCCTTGGACATTTCAAACTTCAAGAAGCTTTGCACCTCCACTCTTGATTCTGTGAAGGAGGATGATTGTAGAAACTTGGCTGGTATAGCTGTTACTAATGACTTATTGTTGAGTATCATTGTCCTTTTAAAAAGAATCATCCTGAATTGCTGCATCTTATTTAATTTTACGCTTTCTTCATGTTGCAGGTCTTCACATTATAGTTTTCATGCAGATTATACAAAGTTCATCATATTAAAGAGTTTTAAGACAGGAGATCCTTAGAATCACAGAATAATAGAATTTTACAGTGCTGAAGGAGGCCATTCAGCCCATTAAGTCTGCACTCACTACTAGTCTACCCAGGCCCTATCCCCATAACCCCAACCCTAGCTAATCTCCTTGACACTAAGGGACACTTGCTGAAACTTATGAATTCTAATTACCAGAGAAAATCTGCGCACCAGCATAAACTATATCTGCAGTGTAAGATTTTTCTTATTTGTTCCTTCTAATTTTCATTCCTCTCTTAAGTAGAAAGGACGGCAAATAAACACAATATATGTCAGTCTCAATCGGATGGCACAGTGTTTAGCACTGCTGCCTCACAGCTCCAGTGACCTGGGTTCGATTCCTGGCTCGGGTGATTATCTGTGTCACATTCTGCCCAGGTCTGCGTGGGTTTCTTGTGGGTGCTCCAGCTTTCTCCCACACTCCAAAGATATGCAGTCAGGTTGATTGACCATGCTAAATTGCTCTTTTGTGTTCCAGAATGCATAGTTTAGAAGGATTAGCTGGGTAAATGTGGGGTTACGTGGATAGAGCCTGGGTGGGATTGTTGTCGGTGCAGACTCGATGCGCGGAATGGCCTCCTTCTGTACTGTAGGATTCTATGATTCAGAGATGAATCCTGAGATTTTCCTGGCCTGCAAGTCATAGAACCACACTTTTGCTCATTTACTCATTACAGCCGTCAAAATGAAGGCAAAATACTACAGATCCTGGAGATCTAAAATAATAACAGAAAATGATGGAAAAATTCAGTAGGGCTGGCAGCTTCTTTGGAAAGAAAAAGAGAGTTAACATTTCTAGCCCAATCTGACTTCTTCAGAACACTGTCCTGCTGGAAGTCTCCCACTCTGGAGTTCTGAGTACAGCTATTGCTTTGGGAGTCTGCTGTCAGGCATACAAATTACATACTCCATCCAGCAGAGCTGGTTTAGAGTGATTAGTACCTCAATGCTGGGCAAGTTGCTTGGGAGAGGATGCTGCTGTTGGACTACCTTTCTTTTCACCAGATTTGGAGGATCTTGAACACTTTGCTGGTGGTACTTGTACTTGGGGTGCCTGGTGCAGGTCATCCAAGTTTTTGAAGCATTCAGGAGCACAAGGATTACAATAGCTTCTTTCAATGAACCCCCATAGCATAGCATTTCCTCACAGCCATTAAGATCAACAGTGAGATCCTGTGGATCATTTTCTCTATCTTGGGAATCTCTCTTGATGAAGGTAGTCACAAACTAAACTCACCAACATGCTGAACATGCAATATGGCCTTCTGAGAAAAAGAAAATTTGAGGACCAGGATCTCAAACCTGAAACTGAGACCATAACAGCTGATGAACTGATTCCACAATGCTCCAAATAAACTGGAGATGCTCATTTTTATTACTGATGGTCAGTGAAATCCAATTATATAGCTCTCAAAAACTCAATATCTGGAATGAGCAGGTACCACTTTGTCTTTTGAAAAACATTTAGACAGTTACATGAGTAGGAAGGTTATAGAGGGATATAGGTCAAATGCAGGCAACTGAGATCAACTTAGAGGTTTAAAAGAAAAGGGTGGCATGGACAAGTTGGGCCAAAGGGTCTGCTTCCATACTGTAAACCTCTATAACTATGGTTCAATGGAATTAAAAACTATTTGTCTCCCTTTTATAGATCTGATCCCATTACCACTACCAGCATTGAGCCTGGTTTTATGTTGCAACATATTTACCAACTTGTTTAACATTCTTAATTCACTGGTTGGCTAAATTCTCCATTAAATATACCAGCAATACTGCTGTAATATCTGAAATGATCTTTTTTTAATATGACATGGACATAAAACAGGGAAAACGAATAACAAGATTTATTTTTATTCTGCTGAGTAGCCTTTATGGGTGCTCAAAGGCTCGACAAGAATTTGGTGTGCTGCTTTAAAAACTTCTTCCTTAAAAAAAATGCTGCGAGTGACGTTAGTTAAAAGGAGTGCTTGGAAAGAGGATACTTCAACTTTTAATAAAATGTGCTGATCGTTTTCGAGGAAAGGTATATTGGCTGGCAGTTGACAACCTTGTCATAATTAAAGAAGGCAAAAGGTAAAGGATATTAGTCATTTAATAAACGGTTCTCCTCCCCCCTTTCCTGCAATGTGGGAGTCAGTTTCTTCAGTTCAATCATTACACATCTGAGTGAACTTCTGATCAGGTTTCTCCATTTTCATCTTCTCCATTCTTTGTTAGCAAAAGCTGAACTCAAACAAAAGGCCAACTCTTGCCCCCCTCCCCCTTCCCCAGCCCGCCCCCAAACCCTAGGCATTTGCTGCCTCCTCTGTTTTGCTGGGAAGCAGGTATGTATCTCTTACAACATTGCTCCCTTGGGTTAAAGGTGACTGATAAAATGCCTCTTACAATGACTGACCCCTGATGTCAACCTTCACACTTCCTCCATCTGGAGTCACCCTCTACTTTCTTTTTCCACAGATATACAGACTAACTCAGAATTGTAATGATAAAGACTATTATTTACAACCTGCTCATTTTTTTTTGCTGAGGCTAAGGTTTGCTTTTTATCACTGCCAGACTGACAAAAGCCCAGCAATCTGCTTCTCAGTCAGCTAATGTCGCAACTTGCTCACTGAAAAGTGTGCAAAGCTGCAATGGCTCTTTGATTTTCCTTCTTTTTATCTGGAATAAAGGTCTTGTATTTGATTGTGTCTTTCACAGATCTGGCACTTGGAGTACTTTACCAACTCTGCTTTGCATCTCTCTCAATGATAAGACATATTTCACAACATAGGCCGGAGTTTTCCAGTCTCTGCAACAGGTTTTCCAGCATCGGAGGCAGCTTGCCATTGGCTGCTGCAGGATCTTTTCAGTCCTACTGAAGGCAATGGCGTTTTACGTGACTTGCTGACAATGCTATCAGGGAACCCACAGCCAAAGGCAACCCACCTCTGTTACTCAAAAACCTGTTGCTGGGGACTACATCTTTCAAGACAAACTAAAACTATGCATACAGTACAGCTCTGGTCAAATCCATTTCCCGCAAATGCTGGCACATGCATAAATATTGGTAATATTACTGTCCACTGGTACACTAACAACGTAATCTGTATAAGGAAGCAGATTTTAATCCTGTCTTTCTATTCTATTTTAACTGTAACTTCAATATCCTTCTAGCACGCTGCTGCGTATTAGCACCATGGTGGTGTCATGAGAGAAATGACTTGGCCTGATGTTGAAGGCCAGTTTCCTTTGTTTTCCTGAGTATAACATTTACATCAATTGAACAAAATTGGCAAAGAGTCATTTCAATCTCTTTTTCGTCAGGGGAAGAGAACTACTTTCTTTAAAGCATTCTTACGATAAGATACAATAATGCAACAAAGCTCCATGTAGTTCTTCACACTAGATGTTGGGCTAAAACTCCATTTCGGCAAATAAAATAAAAAAAAAATTCTATGCTCTGTTGTCCTAACATGTGCCTAACATGTACACCTTCCTCATGTTTTAGCTTAGACTTGCTTTATTGGTAGCTGGATTGTTAGCAGAAAGAAGAAAACTATAATACATGATGAAAACATAGCATACAGGATCAATGTTGCCAATAATATAAGTGCTTAGGAAAATAGATATCAAAAAAGGCCATTCAATCTAACTTAATATCCTAGCAGGCCCATGTTAACTAACTGTTGATGTTCAATTGCACTAGAAGATAGTAAGATGAAAGGTAAAGACATTCTGAAATATTTTCTTGCTTATTAATACCAGCATGTTCAATGTCAAATATTAAGCAATGCTAGTCAGAGAGGGATATCTCCACTCCACTTCTATGTGGAGAAGACAGCTGATAGAAGACAGGGGGTGGTGGTTGATGGGAAATATTCAACCTGGAGTGCAGTTACAAGTGGTGTACCTCAATGATCTGTTTTAGGGCCACTGCTGTTTGTCATTTTTATAAGTGACCTAGATGAGGGTGTAAAGGGTTGGATTAGTAAATTCGCTGACGATACCAAAGTGGGGGGAGTTGTAGACAGCGAGGATGGATGTTACAGTTTGCAGAGGGACATAGATAAGTTGCAGAGCTGGGCCGTGAGGCGGCAAATGGAATTCAATACGGATAAGTGCGAGGTGATTCACTTTGGTAGGAATAACAGGCATATGAAATATAGGGCTAATGGAAGGACCCTTAATAGCATTGTCGAGCAGAGGGATCTTGGGGTACAAGTACATAGCTCTTTGAAAGTTGGCACCCAGGTTGATAAAGTTGTTAAGAAGGCGTACGGTGTGTTAGCTTTTATTGGTAGAGGGATTGAATTTAGGAGCCGTGAGGTTATGTTACAACTGTACAAAACTCTGGTGCGGCCGCACTTGGAGTATTGCGTACAGTTCTGGTCGCCGCATTATAAGAAAGATGTGGAAGCATTGGAAAGGGTGCAGAGGAGGTTTACCAGGATGTTGCCTGGTATGGTGGGAAGGCCTTATGAGGAAAGGCTGAGGGACCTGAGGTTATTTTCATTAGAGAGAAGAAGGTTACGCGGTGACCTAATTGAGGCGTATAAGATGATCAAGGGATTGGATAGGGTGGATAGTGAGAGCCTTTTTCCTCGGATGGTGATGACCAACACGAGGGGACATAACTTTAAATTAAGAGGTGGTAGTTATAGGACGGATGTCAGAGGCAGGTTCTTCACACAGAGGGTGGTGAGGGCGTGGAATGCCCTGCCTGCAGCAGTTGTGGACTCGCCTACTTTGGGGGCATTCAAATGTTTGGTGGATAGGCATATGGATGATATTGAAATAGTTTAGGTTAGAGGGTCCACTGGCCGGCGCAACATCGAGGACCGAAGGGCCTGTACTGCGCTGTAATGTTCTTTGTTCTATGTTCTATGTATGCACATGATACACAGCCAAATATCAGTAAAAACATGTGGAGTACTATCTCTAGTTCCTATAAAGTGATACTGCAGCCCTGCAAAAACAGGCCCCCTGATATGTTTATATTGCTAACAAAGTGTATGATACTTGTGTCAAAGTTCAGATGTGGAAAAAAACCTGCCCCTCAGCAAAGACCTGGCTGTAGGTAATGAAAGGGCAAAGGTTAACTGGGAAAACTGGTGAAAAAGGAATGAAGAATGTTGTTGTTATTCTGCTCTTAACAGCAAACGTTTGGAAATTGAATTGGAAATTTAATCCTGTAATTGCTTCATGGAAATAAAGAACTAACATAGTAAGTTACATTTGTGTGGCAAAGCTGCATAAACATTTCGCGAGAGACAAACTGTTGATCTTTTTATTTGTCTTCAGTACTCCATTTGAAGGGATCCATTCCCAATAATAAACTACACTGGAAAGTCAGTTAAACTCTACAGCAGCATGTTTGGATTACTTCTGGCTTTCATTAAACTAAATAATGTCATGGATTCGATGAGTTATCGTGATTGCAGTTCATACTGTCATATTCAAATCTTTGTTAATGCAGAATTATCAGACAATGAAATTATATGGAACATTACATAAATTACTCCCAGCAGGGTGTTGACAATTAATAATTGAACACAAAAGTCTGAATATTCACATCATTAACTTACGCTGATCAAATATGATTGCTATGACCTCACAGTGCTGATTCATCTCCTGGTAGGTAAATTATTTCTGTTTTGATCCAATTTTAAATCGTATTTACTGTTGATTATTGTTGTGTGGATAGGCCATGTGTTATTACAGTTGGATCTCAGTGTATGGGATATATCCTGCATACAATGGTCACGGGCATTTATCTCCATGTAATCTGAGTACGTTATTAATTCTAATCGAACACAGACCATGAAGCCAAAGGTCAGGAAAGTGGCTTGAATCCATAAGAACACCATTTTTTAAAAAAACTCATTAACTAATGTAGATTGGGCTAGGGAAGGTGCAACAGACTTCCAAGTGGCCTGAGAAATTAGGCCCTTGCCAAAATGTGTTCAGGCTACTTGGGCAAATACCCACAACCTCGAACCCAAGGTGTCTTTCTGCTAACCTCGCCATCTCCAAGAGAGGCAATACTGAAGTGTATTGACAGATATACTGGTGAGATTTTCCAGCTGCACCTGCCTCAGAACTGGAAAATCCCACCTGAGGTCAACATGGTCTGCTCCCCTCTAACCCCCCCACCGCCTGTTGTGATTCTCATGGTGGGTGAGATAGGAAAATCCCCCCCAGTGTCAATGAAATCATCATAATTGCAACCTGTAATTTGGATCCAGCAGAGAATCATCTGAAAATTAGGAAGTTAACGCTATTTCTGCTCTTGTCTGCAACTGATTCTTTTGTCTATAAAGCAGTATGCTTGTTGTTAAATACATTGACGTTTTCCCAAACCGTCAAAAGGTATCAACTGGCTTGGAATTGTGATGATGAAATGCATTACACCTCAGTTGTCATTGGCACTAATCCCAAGAGATGATGGGTTTAACCTATAGTTATCCGATATCATCAGAGCTATCCTGCACTTGGCTGGCAAGTCCAGCACAGATCCATTAGTATTACGCTGATTACATGGATTTAGTTACTAAAGCACAAGATATCTTTCATGCATGCTAACACAGGGGGAGCTGCCACCACTAACAGATCTTGTGGTTGCAAATGCCATTCTGAGCTTAATAAAACTTCAATATGATCACAGGCCTGAAATTAGTTTTATGAATACGTTCAGAGCCTGTGTCTCCTCGCCACTGATTCATTTAAGGATTTGTGTATTTTTGGGACAAGTCAAGGGGTAGTCTAGCAAAGTTCTTCTGTCTGCTCCTTCAGAAATGAGTCAGATTCACAAGTGAAGCCGGGACGTGACAGTTTTACAAATAATTTGACAAAGGTAATGACAAAACAAGGTTTCATCTGATGTCATTAGTATGTGGATACTTTACTGTTGACGTGGAAACTATTAATTTTTTTGCTGCTGGATATTAACTATCTTCTCATTAACTATCTTAACTCATCTTCCATTTATAATCTCTGGATATATAAACATAGAATGCTTAATGCATTGACATGCCATTGATCTGCCTGTTTCCTGAATTGAAGTGTTCGTTGAATAACACAACTAATTAAGCAAACCTAGGGCAATATTATTGATCACAGTGATATAAACTGTCCAAATCATAACAATGTATGAATTTGTCTCCTGAAGTGTATACCAATGTAACTAACAGTAAACCTTATTATCTTACACTGACTCAATCTCTGAATGAGTACAGTCCTTCAGGGGATAACAATACAGCCTTCAAGAAAGAATATTCTGTGGACTTGTGGACTCTGAAGGCTGTGTAGGTTATTGATCCAAACATAACAATCAGGGTGGTATTAAAATCATTAGAACTCATTTTTACATATAAAAATAAAATCAATGTAAATGTTCAGGGATAACAGTGATATCACTGTTACAATCAAGCCTCACTGAGGGCAGGTAGTGGGACCATAAAGGTAAACAGGAAGGATTCTGATTAACACTCAGCATTAACACTATTGATACTGTACAGCTGTCACGGCCACTCAATCTGCTTTTGGGTAACACCTATCTAAAGCAAGTTAACAGTTATCATTCAGCTATACTTAGCCTCATCCTCCCCAAAACATTAGAGCTCTGAGTGGATAATGAGTGAAGAAAAGTTAGTGAGAGTACAGCATTTTTACGAAGTATCGCATTAATGCTAGTAAATTAACTTGGATGTGCCACCGTAGCAATTCACTGAGTAATTACAGATCTGTGCCTCTAATTCCAATATCCTGCATTTACAGACATCTTATTCAATATGAAGAGCTGAGTAAGGCTGGGATTTATGTTTACAATAAATGATTTGCTTTCTATTTGCACAAATACTATGGAGTCAGAATTTATTTTCTGGAGATTTCCAGTTTTACCCTTTCAACAAAAGTTCTGGCGCGCAGAGCAATTCTGATCATCACACTCTTGGACTCTGCATCAGTGACACACAAGAATACTGGAGAAATTCGTTCAGCAATGCCTCCCCTGCATCCTCCAAATTCAATGAGAGGACGGGCAAACAAATGATAGAGTCCTTCTTGCAACCAACATTTACGCAAAAATCCTGCAGTATCACATCTGACTGACAGGTCACATTGCCTGGATAGCCAAAAAGCATATAACCTGAGTTGATGCCATCTTCAAATTGAGGGACAGATGATAATGTGGATTTGGCACATGCTCATATACCCACAGATAGGAATGAAAGCATCTGGAGGCAGAAATTGGACCTCATCACACATCTAAAACTGACATACTGATGGAATTTTGGAGACCACCATGCTGCCATTTTGATTGCGCACTTTGTCTGACATCTGATAAGTCTACCTAAAATGGCTGATAGTTCTCATGAAGGGGCAATGAGGTCCTTGGCACTTGTTTGCAGACTCCTTTGCCTAGATTTTCCAGGTGTGGATGTGGCCACTAAAAGGGCATGTCAATCATTTGTGAGTTTAATGTGAAGCCAGGAAGTACAGGACTACTTTTCCATGACGTACCACTTTCAGTCAAGCAATCAATTTGAAATTGTCCTGTTGTTTTTGGATAAGCTGTCTCAGAAGATGCAATAGATGCCTACGGTTCAACTGCAAAAATGAGGCCTGAGGCCCAAGTTCAGGCAAACCTGGGGCCTCCTAGTTGGAGTGCACACTGTCTGCTTTGGTGTATTGATTATACACCAAAAAAGGACCCAATAACAACTTCCGTGCCCTAATTACATTACACAGCTGATGTATAACTGCCTAATGCATCAACATTGGTTACGCAATACTCAGTGAGAAACAGCTCTTGTTAGAGACCATCCTGCACGCAGGAACAGTAACAGGAAAAGTGGGACATATAGAAGAAGTGAATGGCTATAAAAAGACCTCAAGTAACATTACATTTCAAATTAACCATTGGGAATGATTTCCTCTATGCGTGTGTTACCAAAATTGGAACCTTGTTTATAAGGTTTTGTTACAAACAACATTCTGTGAAAATCTTCCCACCATATTATATTTCTACTGCTCATCTTCCATTTATAATCTCTGGATATATAAACATAGAATGCTTAATGCATTGACATGCCATTGGTCTGCCTGTTTCCTGAATTGAAGTGTTCATTGAATAACACAACTAATTAAGCAAACCTAGGACAATATTATTGATCAATATTATTGATTATAATATCAATATTATTGATAAACTGTCCAAATCATAACAATGCATGAATTTGTCTCCTGAAGTGTATACCAATGTGATTGTACATGGATGTTTAAATGTGGACTATAAGATTTCTACAGGTGTATTCACACAGTGGAGGAGTGAACCTCATTGCACCCATTTTCTGCCCACTTCTTTCAGGTTTTTTTCACTTTGTTTTGTTCTGGTGTCATGTCAAACCCTGATACCAGGCTCAGTTGGTTTGCAATATTAATTGCAATGTTGAATTGAGGCTATGGCAGGATATCAACCTGTCCTGCAGTGACACACTTGACATTTAAGCTGCAGTACACCCATTATAGATATATAATGGGACAGAGTTTTGTGACTAGCAGTATTGGCTTTGAATAAAGTCACCCACAAATGTCTAGTAGGCATCAGAATACAGACTTTTTTTTACTCCAGTGTGACTTTGAATGTGGTGTCATCTGTCAGGGCTAGCAACAGGCAGACAAGCTGAGCAATCAATCAGTTGAAGAGTTCTTATACACAGTAAAGCAGGGTGTTAAACTTAGGAATTACAATTCACATTTTAATCATTGGACAGAAAGCAAATGAAGACTGGGGTAGTCACATGGGATGAAAGTAGCAGCTGAAATGTCATCAACAAAATATTAAAAGATGAAAATAAATTTTAATTTAAAAAATGAGCAAAGCTTTCAATGAGGGATAACCCACCCACAATCGTAAAGTTAGTTCTTTAGGGCAAAAGAGCTTGTTCAGCAGTATGTCATAATTTAGTACTCTATTGAACACTCAGTTACTCCAGGTTCAAAGTAAAGTTTATTTATTAGTCACAAGTAGGCTTAGATTCACACTGCGATGACCTTACTGTGAAAATTCCCTAATTGTCACACTCTGGCACCTGTTTGTGTGCACTGAGGTAGAATTTAGCATGGCCAATACACCTAACCAGTACATCTTTCAGACTGTGGGAGGAAACCAGAGCACCCGGAGGAAACCCCACGCAGATGCTGGGAGAAAGTGCAAACTTCACACAGATAGTGACCCAAGCCGAGAATCGAATCCAGCTCCCTGGCACTATGAGGCAACAGTGCTAACCACTGTGCCACCATGCTGCCCTTAGTGAGTGAGAACATTTTCATTGTTTCACGGTGAGTATGTAGAATTTGAAGTTCATATAAGAGATTTTCTGCTCCCGTTTTTATCAGGAGGGATTGGCAATGGGAACAGAAAATTCTGCCAGTGGCCCAATCATGTTTAACGGCAATGTAGAGGAGGTCACGTGAGTGCAAAGCTCATGGGGAGAAGGTCACACATGGGCACTGCTCCCTGTCAGGACAGTTGGGTGGAGGTGGGGGGGGAAGAAAAGAGATTTGCAGGGGTTTTGCTTTTACTTTTTTGTACCAGGGTAGCTCCCACATATTAAAAGCTAAGTTGCTGGCAGGAAGGGCTTAATCAGAGCCAGTGTTCTGTTGTGGGCACTGCCCCATCAATTTTCTTTTCCAAACAGCCAATCAATAGGAAGAGAAAGCCACCGTTGGGGCCAATAGCTCCAACATAACTGTTCTTGCCCCTTGCTACACTCTGAATTCTACGATTTGGCACTCAGCCAAATCTCCATTCACTGCAAAGGGACCAGAGAATCCCAGTCACAGACCAGGTCAGACAATCCCAGTCTGCATGTTTCAGGGACAATTCTGCCTCATGTCAATTCACTGATGCTACATTGAGTGCATTTGTGAAGATTGTAACAGGACACTGTGGAGGAAGGGAGCAATGACAGCAACTTGCTGATTTCCACTTTTAACTGCAGATGTGTGGATGTGTTAATAGATTTGTTAATACATCAGCAATATCTGGGTTATTGTCTTGTTTGTACAAAATGGAGCCCTATGGACCATATATGATAAATCAGAACTGCATGGTCATATTAACAACTCATTCTATGTCATTAATTTCACGAGTTCACTCCTCACAAATTAAGTTTCTCAGTAAAATTAAAGTTAATTTTGTTTAATGAAAAACATCACCTGACATAAATTTTGTATAATAAAAAAATGAATTTTAATTAAAAATGAATTTTGCATAATTTAAACACCATCTGGCAC
Source organism: Sphyrna mokarran (assembly GCA_024679065.1). Lineage (NCBI taxonomy): Eukaryota > Metazoa > Chordata > Chondrichthyes > Carcharhiniformes > Carcharhinidae > Sphyrna > Sphyrna mokarran. The sequence goes on along the minus strand of JAGIQG010000001.1, from coordinate 105,556,379 downwards.
TCAAGAATGTAACTGGAGCAAATCCAAGCTCTCTTGTTGGCTCATAGTTAGGCTTCTGTTGGTAAGTCACGTTCCGAGAGTTGCAGTTTTGACATGCCAGATTTAGAAGGAATATCTACACTTCACAATTATTGGTAGTATTAGTACTTTAACAATAATATTATTACAGTTTTCACCAGCCTTGCCAGATGTTACATAGTAATGAAGATTTTAAAACGTGTAAAACATGGATATAGAGATAACCAATGTTACATGCTGATTGTTAAAGAAGCCACATTAGCTGATCAAGCTCTATGCAATGTGACAAAACAATCATCAATACATTTCAGACTCCTGAGTCTCATCAGTCTGTCAATGAATGTCCACCATTATACCTTGGTCAATATCAGAACCGCATTTGGCGTGGAGACACTGCTGCTTCACAGCACCAGGGACCCAGATTCGATTCTTGGCTTGGGTCACTATCTGTGTAGAGTTTGCACATTTTCCCCGTGTCTGCATGGGTTTCCTCTGGGTGCTCCAGTTTCTTCCCACATCCTGAAAATTGTGCTGGTTGGGTGCATTGACCTAAACAGATGCTGGACTGTGGCGACTAGGGGAATTTCATAGTAACTTCATTGCAGTGTTAATGTAAGCCTTACTTATGATTGATAAATCAACTTTACTGCTTACTGATATGAAAATATCGCATTGCTAAATATTTTCATCCTCCACATTAACAAGTCTCTGGGAGGTGGTGCTAAATTAGTTCTAATTTAAAACAGCTTTGGAATGTGCATCTGAACCTATTAAGAGCAGTGTTGAAATGACTTTAATTCTCACATAGAAGTCATTCAATCAATTAAAAAAACTACAACTTCTATCCCATTACTGTGGACAGGCTTTGAATTCTGTCTTGAGAGTTAAATGACCGTATGCATGATTTATTTCCCCTTTCCCTCTTGAAAAAAATCAAGCTAAGCTTCTTTCAGAGATAAAGCTTTTAAATAGAGTTGACTTGTAATATAATGGCACTATTGCTGCACAGTCATATAAGGACACAATTGAAATTATAAAATACCCGCAGATTATAGTAATTCCAAACATTTTACAAGTATTGGGTACTAACATTTATGCAATAGTTTGGCACTGTTCATACTAGACTGAGGCCCCTGCTTAAAAGGTGTTGGAGTAAACAATTGCTTGATTTGTGTCATTTCTGATTTTCTGTTTAGAATTCAGTGTGTGCTTTTGAGGACTCCAAACCTCGAACGTCAACTTTCTCCAATCTCTCAGTTTTATTCCATGACAGATTCAATTACATTTATTAATGGATAATAATTGGTTTAAGGTCTGTGCAATGACGATGCATTCTTGTCTTCCTGTGAGAAATTGTGATGAGAAAATCCTTCATATCTTGGCTCAGGTTGTCGGCACTTGTATGATCAATATTATAAAAGACTTAGTTCATTTTACATGCCCTTGATGAAGAAAATATCATGAATTTGGATTGTCTCATAAAATTCTAGAAGACAAAGATAAGGAGGTAGACTTAATGCTTTAGCTCCAATCAGCAATTGGCCACAAATTGTGTTTGAAATCACATCACTTTTCAGAAATGAAATTATGGCTTAAATTTCCATTGAAACTCATTTATCTAATCATGAATGTGAAATCTCCCACAATTGGTCAGCATAATGGAACATAATATTTTATCTTATTTTATTAAGAAGAATCCCTTAGTGTATTTAAGTGGTAACCTAGTGCAATTTGAATGGTCCAGATGAAATATAGTTTCAGCACATTAAGAGTTTAGTCCAATCTGTGAATAAACTGGTTTCAATTATTGAAATTGACTCAAAGCAGCTATATCACACATTTACTAATTCTACTCTGTCGATTGTTTCATTTTCCAATTTAAACATAGTTGCTCAATCCGTTATCATCTGCAGGTAAACATTTTCAATCCTTATTAGCATAAACCAATTAACTATTCCTTTGAGAAATATTAGCCTATTTCAAATCAGTTTCCTTTCACTTGAGACGTATTTCTTTGTGATTAACCTTCCTTCACATTTCACCTTAAGTAATAGGCTCGATGCACTTGATGTCAGTTTTTCTTGCAAGTATCTGACATGCACATTAATCATTTGTTGTATACACTATTAAAACATACATTTATTCAATGCAACCGGTGTGGAGTAATCTACTAAAATATATGAGCAAGGAAATGTAAGCCCAAATACTTTTTAATGTTAACAAAAAAACCTACCAGTCAGTCAATCATTGTAATATCCATTAAACTCTGAACAATCTGAATAATATATATGGCACACTCGTTAAAGGAATTGTTGGGGCAGCTTTTTCAGAATCTTGGAATGTGATTTTTGAAGACCATTTTAAATAGTGTGGGCTGCCATTTCAAAGCTAATGTTGTTTCAATATATAGTTATTTTTAAAAAATACATGAACCAGAGAATTATTCAAGAGGTGGCTTATTATTTTCTAATGTTTCAATGGAAAATGCAGCCGTCCAACAATAAGCTTCAGTGCAATCATATCGAAGTCGTTGGAAAACGAGTGCTAGGTACATGTTGCATTGTTGTAAATTATTTTGGATTCTTTACAAGGCTCCTTAACAAAATGTTAACAATGCGAAGAAGAGAAAAGCAAAAACGATGGTGTGCAATTACATTCTATTTACCAACTTAATGCAATCAAATATTCTTTCCTTGGAACATGAATGATGTTTCAAGTGGCTGAAAGCCAAACCCTGGGGACTGTGAGGAGTGAATCAATTGTTCCCAGACCAATAAACACTCTGACTAAAGGAATTCTCTAACAGACCTCCTGGGTTGGCATCAGAAGTAGAAACAGCAACAGGGTCGAAAAATTATCTATTTTTCTTACTGTGTCAATTGAGCCACATTGATGAAACAGGCTTAATGAGAGAATTCATTAATTCTCAGAGCTAATTGCATGTGTCATATTGCATGTGCTAGATTCTAGTCTCTCCGACTTAGATTTGAGTTATACTGTTCATTGCATGCTACTCTCTGATTGGGGGGAACAAAATATTGTAACATTTGTATCCAAGTTACTTAGTGTTAACTATAATCATTTGGATTACAATGTGGGTCAAAGCCTTTTCAAACTGCGCATTTATCAATTGCTGTTGCGTTTCAATGTACTTCGAGCAACTGTTGGTTAAATGCCAATGGTGGAGCATCAAGGCTCTTAAGCATTATCAGTTGCTCACTTAAGGGCCTCAATTGGCCCACTGGTGGGCAAGCCAGGGGTGAGTGGCTGAGTAGTGGGCCTGATAGGTTTACCACGCCCTCTGCTTTCAAACCCACTGGTAGGGGGATGTTAAATCCAGTCACTAACTGGGCTGGATTTAACATTCTCCCACCACTGGGTTTAACAGTGGATCTAACATCAACTGGGTGGCACAGTGGTTAACACTGCTGCTTCACACCTCCAGGAACCTGAGTTTGACTCCTGACTTGGATCAATGTCTGTATGGAATTTGCACATTCTCCCATGTCTGCATGGGTTTCCTCCCACAGTCCAAAGATATGCGGGTTGTGTTGATTGGATATGCTATATTAACTCTTAGTGTCCTGGGACGTGATAGGTTAGAGGGATTAGCAGGGTAACTAAGTGAGGAAAGAGCCTGGATGGGATTGTTGTCGGTGCTGACTTGAAGAGCCAAATGGCCTCCTTCTCCTCTGTAGGGTTTCTATGATTTCTATGAACTCAGTTTCTCTCTCTATGTATGCCACCTGATCTGCTGAATATTTCTACAATTTGAACTAAAACTTACAAAATTCTTAAAGGGCTAGACATGGTAGATGTTTCCTCTGGCTGGGTTGTCCAGCACCAAGGATACAGTCTTAAAATGAAGGGCAAGCCATTTAGGAATGCGACGTGAAGGAATTTTTTCATTCAGAAGAATCTTTGAAATTCTTTGCCCTAGATGGCTATGGATTCAGGCTCTGGTCTGAACCTCCGTGAATAGGTTCAGGCTAGAGACTGAAAGTTTCCTACTTTCCAAAGGCATCAAGGGATATGGGAGTAGTCAAGGGTGAAAGTAAGTGAAATTTCTTCCAGGTAAGTTGCACTGCAATCTGTTTCTCACCTATTAGCACATCCCCATGAAGTAGCATACCTGGTATATAATCACATTGACATCACTGCATTAATTCAATGTCAATTTAAAAATGTTCATTAAAAAATTTCCTTTGCCTGCTGGTTGAACTGGGGTGTTAATTTGTTGCGGAATTGTACCTCAGCAAGTACTCAGTGCTGAGTAGGAGAGGAAAAACGTAGAAGCATAAATTAAATCTTTTCTTGCTGGAAGATTTTTGTGAGCAGCTAATCTATAACATGGTTATACAAAAACAATTAACAGCAGTTTCTGGAAAGAAGTGTTCAGGATCTCAGTGAACTTGCCAGTCAGGTAGGTCACAAAACTTTGCTATAACTTTATTCTCAATTGTTGCATTGCCAATTTGCAATGCTGATTAATTTAACCCTGGCAGAGGTTTTTTATGAATGATTTCCTGGCAATATGTCTGCATAAATAAGAAGGTCCCATTTCTGGGTTTTGTTGCTATGAATTCATTGATTTACAATTTAATGCAATTTTTTGATTTGACTTATTGTCACATTAGTATACAGTGAAAAGTATTGTTTCTAGTGCATTTTACAGACAAAGCATACTGTACATAGAAAAGTGAAGGAAAGGAGAGAGTCAAGAATGTAGTGTTACAGTCATAGCCAGAGTGTAGAAAAAGGTTTTAATGTGAGGTAGGTCCATTCAATAGTCTGATGACAGCAGGCAGAAATTGCATTGTCAGAGAGTTTAGAAGAGTTGGAATAAAATTTTAGAAGCATAGAACAAGAATAAAAAATAGAATTAGAAGGTGTGCTGGCACAGCGTGCAAGAAGTCACCTTCGTATGGCACCATCTTGGTTTAGGGAAATTTCAGTCCAAACGATTACAATCAAATTGAAATTGCCATTTCCTGTAGTCCACGCTGACTGGGACTTCTGTTAATCAGAAAGGTTTCCTGAGGAATTAGAGAAAAACCCCAGGATATCTTCAGTGAGAATCTCAATTCATTCATATTGCAATCTAATTTGGGTCAGTGTTGTCTGAGTTTTACGAAAGGTCAAAGTTTCTGTGTCATTTTCTTCCCAGTACATGGTACCAGAATGTACTGGCTTACTTTCACCTCTTGAAATAGTGCAGGATGATGTTCATTGTGATAGACGATCAACCATGATCTAGCTGAATAGCACAGCAGGCTTGAAGGGCTGAATGGCATATTCTCGTTCCTACGATCTGTAGCTCAATTTATTATGAAATGACCTGGTGTAACTGACCAGCAAATGATACAGGACACGTTTCACATCAACAGTAGAATCTGAATGGTTTTGTTTCCAAATTTGGTTCAGTTTTGGAGGCCCCATTTCCACTGACATCTCTGATATTGAGCCAGGGCTCACATCCTAATGAGATGAAGTATAGCTGTGGTTTCAATACAACCACACTTCCTTAATGTAGTTATAGCTCAGAGCATGGTGATTATTTTTCACATCCCTTTGAAGAATATCAGGTACATTTGAAATCTTTTCTTCTCTAGCCATGCAGAACTTTGCATTTTTGCACTCTGTAATCCTAGATCTGTAGTTTGATTCTGAAACAACATGGGGCTTGGGTTAGATAGACAGGCCTGGAAGATATAATCGATCATCATAATCTATGCTTTTTCTCTGCATTTAATACTGCTGGGAAGCAATTTCTTGGCAATGACATTAAACATGGAGAATGCAACTTCAGCCAAAACTTGCTTGGACTGGTATAATCAGTTACCTGCCAAAAAAACTTGTTCTGAAGTACAAATCGAAAACCTCAGGTTTGCACTGAATGGCCAATTAAATGTCCACATATATTCTCATTTACTAATTTAGCTGTCTCACACATACAGAGACAGTTAAAATTGAAATGATAGATAGGCTTTGGCTGTCCTTTTAAATTTGCCTTGGATTGGATCCTTGCTGGCAAAAGAAGCATTCATAACCGTTCCTTAGTTGTCCTGTGAATTTGGTAGTGAAGTTTTCTTCTTGATCCACTGCAATTCGGGTGGTAAAGTTGTTCTTTCGTATTGGTCTGACACTGTGGGATGGTTTGCTAGGCCACTTCTGAGGGTAGTTGAGAGCCAACTATGTTAGTACAAATAGGCCATTTTGGCTAAATATATTAATAAGTTGGAGGGGTTTACAACAATGACACTAGCTTTTTATTAGATTTCCAATCTTTTAAACATGAATTCAAATTTCTGAAACTGCCACAGGGGAATATGGACTCAGGTTCTCTGGATTATTAGTCCAGATCTCTGAATTATTGGTTTAGTAATAGAAGCACTACACTTATGGGAAGGGTAATGATGAAAGTGATGCAGGTCATTTGGATGAACCCAATTGTTTAACTGCTGAAAGAAGCCTTTGCAGTAGCTCCCACAAGGATAATAATTAAGTCAGAAGAAAGGGCAAGCTTAATGGAGCATCGTTATTTAAATCTCAGTCAAACATGTTTAATTGGTCATTTTTCACTAACAAGTGTAACTTTGTCTGGTGCAAGGTTTCAAGGATAGAAATTCCTTTTTGTTACTTGAAGAAATTACATATTCAACACTTGGAAACTTGTTACCTGTTTTTCTTTCTCTAAATTATGCTTCCATCTTTCCTCACATTTTACGGGAAAATAAATGTGCACATATCAGTTTACAAAGGACAAGGATGTGTGGAGGTCTGGTGCATACAAACTCAGTGCTGACATTTGTGTCTGCATAAAGCTGGGAAATAGTTGGTGTTGAAAGAGTCCTCAAGCAAGACTTCAGCCTTTAACCTTACTGCTTTGAAGAAAAAGAATACCTTCTGTGTCCAAAGGCTGAAACAACTCAAATAAGGGAGAAAAACAACAGTTTACACTGTTCCAATAAGTAGGCAATGGTAATGGTGTCAGCACTGTAACTTCAGCTGAGAAAAAGTCCTGTGGGCTCTTTTTTAAACAAATCAATTTAAAAACCTAATTGTAGTTCAGAGATAGGACTTCAAAAAAAATACAAGGAAGAAAGGAATGGCTGAAATGAATGAAAGCAATGGATTACTCATCATATCTTGCATCATTTTCTCCAAAGTGCTGCACTTGAGAGTGTTTTCGAAAATGAAATTTTATATTCTTTGCAATACACTATGCTTTTTTTTAAAAGGCGTATGTACTGTAGGGAAAGAACACTCCCTCTTCTTAACTGTTGATCTTTACTTTCTCCACAAAATCTTTTGTGAACCATGCACCACATAAGAAAGAGCAAGTGATTCCACCCAAGTCTTCATCTCTATACAGGCTCTGCAAACAGCCATTAAAAGTATAGGAGCCAAGTTTCTCTCTGACTTTCTTGCTCTGTGAGGAAATATCTGGCCCCCTCTCCATGTTTCCCCATAGTAAAGCGAGTATGATTGGGAACTCAGCTTGTAAAGATCCAAGGGTATAAACCTATGCCCCACACCTCTGAGGCATTACAGTTACAAGTAATTATTTTGTGAGATGTGGAAATCACTGGCAGGGCCATAATTTATTGTCCTTCCCTAGTCAACCTAGAGAACATAGTGGTAGGCCAAAATAGTGCTTTACCATGGCAGGCATACGGATGAAGGATGCAGGTCGATTTAACAGATAATGTCTGGCTATACTCCCAATGGGAATGATAAAGTCACATTCTCATGCAGTATAACCACAAAGGTAGCGTCTATCTCTTGAAGGGAGCCATTAGGTCAACTGCATACATGTGTTTCCCTCAAGGCTCTTTGCAGTTTTTGAAATTGAGTCAGGACTGGCAGGAAAGGCATGTTAGGATCTGAATAGGGACTTCATTGTGAGCATTTAGATTTCAGTTACATGACCATGCTGAAGCGACAGCAGCAGGTCACTCCAACTTCTGACCTTTCCCCTTCTCCTTCGCTCCTTTGTTCACATTTTGGTCTATTTATACCATTAAACTGTGAATACTCGGATTATTGGAATATTAGGCATTCTGGAGAACTAATTCAGACACTTACTATAACTAAGTGAGTAGTTTAATGCTTAGATGAGTGCACAACATTGTACATTAATCAGATGTACATGTAAGTATAATAATATGGAATATCTATGGTACAGCACAGCATTTATACGAACATTGTACGTGAGTGCTTGCTGTGTTATAATAGTGGATATAAATATTAAACTATGGGCTATTTGGTATAGCAATATTTAGGATTTTTAAGTGTTATAAAATGGCAACATGGGTGCTATAACACAGTGTATGAGAGATTTGAGAGAGTATGGGCAGAATACATTGTGTGCAGAAGTCATATAATGTGGCATACATGTAAATTCACAATGCTATATATATATATAAATATATAGATTTATAATATATATGTAGTAGATCAGATGATGAACTCAAAACCATTGTGGATACTACTGTGGCAATATTAACTTCCAAGAATATTCAGAAGATATTGCAAAATGTAAAGAATATTCAACCTGGAAAGTTATCAAAAGATTTGGAAATAGATGTGTGAATTTGCCATGTATGCATCATGAGAATTTTTTCAAAAGGATACATAAAAATTGAAATATTCACAAGCGGCAGGATTTTCCTGCTGCACTCATCCCGGAAAATCTTGCCCAAGGTTAACAGACCTTTGTGTGATCTGCCTCCACCCACTACGATTCCTGTGACAGGTGGGATGGGAAAATTCCATCCTGCAACTTTAAGACAGCGTTAAATCACACAATCTTGTTGGCTACATCTGTGAATCTGGTACAAACAGAATTACCCAGTGGATTCTTTAGGAAAGCCCATGAAACTGTTGTTGACCAAACTATTGTATGCCAGGATAGCAAAGCCTGCCTTTGTATGGCATTTTATGTGATGAATAACACTTAAAGTGCAGCTATTATTATCATTGCAAATGTAGGTAAGACATTCTGCACGAGCAATCATCAAAATTCATCAATAAAACAGCATACTACCCAATCTGATTATTTGTTGGAGGTTTTTGTTGAGGGGATTCTACTGGTCTCTTAGATAATTCTGCTCTGTCACTACCGTACACCTAAATCATTGAAATAGAATGTATCTTGAAGGCACAATTCTAAGTCAAAACATTTTGGGTTATATGAGATATTTGAACCACACATAACTCATTCATATATCGGGCTCCATCCACACCATTGTAGAGATCTAATTACTTTAAATAACATACAGATTGAAGGAAATTTGAAGGAAAGCTTGTAGTCTCACACTTGATTTATTTATCATGAGATAATTCTTAGCAAAATGTAATTAAATCTGTTCATTCTTATGACTATGGGAGTAAAATATTGCTTTGTGTTAAACGTATGGATTTGCCATAGTGATCTCGTATCACATTATTAGCATTGCCAAATATTCTGCTATGTTGACAGCTTTGTCCCAAGAGTAGCATTGATCAGCAACTTCCATTCCATCTCAGTCTCTCAAGGAAACTGCTATCGCAAAAGAAGAAACATATCAAGCAACATCATTGAAGCAGAAGATATTCTAAACATCACACAAATATCTGTGAGTCTCAAAGGTACAGCTGCAGTTTCTTTAGATCAGCAATCTAGGTACTTCAATTGCATTTGTGCTTATTTTTCCTATCAGCTTATTTGTCCTGGAAACTGGAGATTTGAGCATGTTTGTTAGTACAGCTACTTAACTGGCAGATGCGTCAGTGCAGATTCTGCATATTCTCCCCATATCTGCATGAGTTTTCCCCAGATGCTCCAGTTTCCTCCCACAGTCAGAAAGATGTGCTGGTTAGGTGCATTGGCCATCTACTTTCTCCTTCCATATACCCAAACAAGCACCAGTGTGTGGTGAATAGTGGATTTTCACAGTGAGTTCATTGCAATGTTAATGTAAGCCTACTTGCAACACTAAAACTTAGAGTCCAAGATTTGTTAACACCAAAATCTTCTAATGAATTGAACCTTGGCCTGTTTTAATTTTGGGTGTGTAGAATATGCCCATTGACCACTTGTTGTAGCAGCAGTGATCTGAACTATGCTCAGTGCAGGCTCTGAGGGCCAAAAGGCCTGTTTCTGTTCTGTAATTTTCTTTATTCTTTTACTCCAGGTGGAGGCAATTAAAATCAGCCACTTTTTGGGGAAAAAAATTGTTCTTACTACACTTTGGTGCAACAAAATTGGCAGAAAGGCTCAGAAACCCATTGTGAAATTTTTCATCATGTAATAATTCTTTATGTCAGACTATCTGTGCATCAGAAAGTATAGCTTTGATTTTTATGCTGATTTAGTTCTCAGCCATCTTTAATTCTTTATTCTATTTTTAGTAATTCTGTTGCAAAATCTGAACAATACAGTGAAAAAACAAATGTCGGCAAAGTAAGCCTCATCATTTCACACATCAATTCCCCTCTTAAAGCAACGTAGGTAACACAAGAACATGATGATGTCTCACAAAAGATTACTGAAGAAAGTTAAGGTGCAGGGAGTCAGGGGTGGGGTGTTAGACTGGATAGAGGATTGGTCATCTAATAGGAAGCAGAGGGTAGATATTAATGAATGCTATTCTGATTGGCAGCTGGTGACTAGTGGAGTGCCCCAAGGTTCGGTGCTGGGGCCTCAACTACTTACTATTTACATAGATGATCTGGAGGAAGGGGCTGAGTGCAGGATGATGAAATTTGCTGATGACATGAAGATGGGTGGAAAAGCAAATTGCGTGGAAGGTGTGGAAACCCTGCAGAGGGATCCGGATAGGTTGAGTGAATGGGCGATGACCTGGCAGATGGAGTATAATGTTAGCAAGTGTGAGGTTATCCACTTTGGTAGGAATAATGGTAGGAAGGATTACTATTTAAATGGTGAAAAGCTGCAGCATGCGATGGTGCAGAGGGACCTGGGGGTCCTTGTGCACGAATCGCAAAAACACAGTATGCAGGTGCAGCAGGTGAATAAGAATGCAATGTTGGCCTTTATAGCTAGGGGGATAGAATACATAAGTAGGGAGGTACTGTTGCAGCTGTATAGGGTGCTGGTGAGGCCGCAGCTGGAGTACTGTGTGCAGTTTTGGTCGCCACATTTGAGGAAAGATATATTGGCCTTGGAGGGGGTCCAGAAAAGGTTTACTAGGCTGATACTGGAGATGAGGGCATTGGATTATGAAGAGAGACTGAATAGGCTAGGTGTGTACTCTTTGGAGTTTAGAAGGCTGAAAGGGGGATCTTATAGAGATGTATAAGATAATGAAGGGGATGGATAGGGTTGAGGTTGAGAGACTCTTCCCGCTTAGCAAAGATAGCAGGACTAGAGAGCACAGCCTCAAGATTGGGGGCGGCGCGGGGGGTGGTGTGGTGGTTCAGATCAGAGTTGCGGAGGGATTTCTTCACTCAAAGGGTGGTGAATCTTTGGAATTCTCTGCCTGATGAGGTGGAGGCTTCCTCACCGAATATGTTCAAGTCAAAAGTGGATTTTAATTGACAAAGGAATTAAGGGTTACGGGGAGAAAGCAGGAAAGTGGTACTGAACCACTACAGATCAGCCATGATCTTATTAAATGGCGGGACAGGCTCGAGGGGCTGTATAGCCTATTCCTGCTCCTATTTCTTATGTTCTTATGTCTCGGAGCAAGTTATTCCTCAGGCAATAATGAGAAGAGTTTGCCAGGGTGAAAGTACAGAATTAAAACATGGGTGATACAGACACAATCAATTTCCCTATTTGGATGCATACAGAAACTCATGCTAAGTTTACCTAGAGTGGGGTGTAGATTCTTTTGATGTAGAGATGCCGATGTTGGACTGGGGTAAACACAGTAAGAGGTTTGACAACACCAATTTTAAATCCAACCGACTTATTTGTTAGTAAGCTTGCAAGCTTTTGGCTACAAAAGCCGAAAGCTTGCAAAGTTTACTATCAAATAAATCGGTTGGATTTAAAATTGGTGTTGTCAAACCTCTTACTGTAGGTTCTTCTCCCAGTGATGGCATTCCAATAAAGCAGGATTGCTGTCCACAACAATAGGTCCCAGCATAAGCCAATTTCCTGCTTCAGGGGTCATTGTATCAACAGGACAGGTTCCCGAGTGATTATCACCACTACCAGGAGGGAGAGCACCCAAAAAAGAGCTCTGTATCTTACTCTACTGCCCCAGACCATGTGAAAGCAATTTGGCACAGCAATCTCTAGATGGGCATAACAGTTGCCTATAAATATTGTTTGTGGCATGTCAGTGGGTGCAGTCAATCATGCTGATAACCTTGGCATGATATGTAGTGTCACATAAGGCATGAGCTACTCTGATTAAAGTGCACCTCAAGGATCATCCAGTATAGCTATCAGCTATTATGTATACCATTATGGACGAAGGGACATGAAGAATCTCAAGGTAGGCTTGAATACTTCAGTACTGGGAGCTGTTTATTTAAGGTATGCACTCATTCAGTCAGGTCTAAGACTGCCCAGCAGGGTCCCATACTGGGCTGAGCTGATAGTCCAGGACCTGCCTATACTGTTAAAGGAGCAGTCTGCCCCCCAAACCCCAACATACATAAAATGTTGCTCTGCAATTTCTTAAATTCATTTACCTACAGTATTCGCTATGCAACAACATGGACACTCAGTTATTATCTATCTTGGAAACTTTGAAAAGCACAGAAAAAGATGCAAGTACCTTGAAACAGTATTCATACATCATTTAAACATTATAATGATGTCCCCATCTGCTTTGAATGGGAGCTCCCTCCTGCATCCTGTGGTCCTCCTGGAATGCATGTTCATTTCACTGCAGGTGCAGATTGAGTCTCATGGGTCTCTCCCACCACCACCACCACCACCCCTGCCCACACTCCTCCCCTCCAACCAATGTTAATGTCACAGGATCACCGGGACACTTGTGCTAATGAAATGTTTTGATGAGGGAAATCACCTCTGACGAGGGTAGAAAATGGGCTGTTAGCAGTTACAAACCTCATGTTCTCTTTGCAGGTATACACACAACCAGCAGTTAAAGGGAACACATTCTTTTATTTAGTATCACTAGTATCAAGAATAGATTGCCATGTTAAGAAAATTGGAAAAGAATCAATAATAAAGGAAAAGCACTTCAAAACCTCCAACATTATCACTTTGGGCACAATTAGATGGAGTAGACTTCAGCTAGACAATTACTTACTTTCAGCTAGAGCCTGATTCCTGAACACCATGCAGGACAGAGGCAATGGTAATAGGCATTTACATTTCTTGCGGCTGAATTTGTACATGTGGACATGCTCAATTCTCAAATCCACATGTGCAGATAACGTGTGAAAGAAACCTCACGTCTCACAATTTACCCTTAAAGTTCTGTGATACATTGCACTGTGCAGACGATCATAAATACACTTTCCAAACACATGACAAGTCCGATTTGAAGGCAGCACTTGTAAACGTTTCACTTCATTCATAAACATTGATTTTCAGTTGTGTTTCTGAAGAATCAATCTATTGATATTGGGATACAATTTTGTTCTCTACATTTCTCTAAGATCAGGGGACATCTCCCATGGGTTTCTTTGCATCAAAATGTCAGTGGTTGCAGCATTTAGTTTCCAGGTTACACAATCTTATGTGAAATCAATATGACAGGAAAGAGTAATTCCTAATTTTAAAAATATGAAGAAACTAGTATGTTTGGGTCTGGCAGCAACTAATAGCTCATAAACAGCCTGCCACTACTTAGTAACACTAGGAGACTAGCTAAAAAAAGATTAAATGGAAAAGGAAGAAGTTAATCTGACACAGGCCACAACAGGACACTTCAGAACAGGAGTAAAAAAAATCGGTCCATGGTGTGAAATGCTTATTTTCTGATAATGTTGAGGTTTTGGGAAGTTCCAGGTTTTTTTTAAAAATTTACCTTGCTGCCCCTGCCCCAGCTATGGACATTTTCTCTCAGAGTATCGAAATCCTGATAACTGCCAGCTCCACACTTTGCTCTGCGATCAGGCACATGGCATTCGTGCTACGTTGATCCTTCACCTCATTTTCAATTTCCTCTCCAAGACCACTACTGGCCCTTTCTGTGCCTCTCCATAGGAACGTAACTGAGATCAGTTGAGGTGGGGAAGGGCTGTGGTGTGGTAAACGATTCAGATGCCATCATGAATTTGCTCGAGAGTGCAAATTGAGCTCATGATATGAAACATATATAATAACACAAATATTTTGAAAACAAGAAAAAAATATGTGGACGTAAATAAGGATAGTACAGTTCGTATTTTGCTTTATTTGGACTAATGAGTTTCTTAAATTAAAAAACAATCACACGTAGCTCCCATGACAGACAACCATTCCAATCACTGCATGCCAAGATTACCATTGATAATGTTTCTGTGCCTTTATCTCTTATCTAACCTTGTTTCAAATGACAATTATATACATAAATCATAATACTCCACGATTTAAATGTGTAAGTCACTATGAGTTTCCTGAGATACAGTGCAGTATCAAACTGATTGATGTACTCAGTTGCTTCGTGCACTTAAGGTCAAGGAGTGGTCAGGTCCACCTAGTAAGATACAATTATATGTGCTTCACTGCTTTAATGGACAGTGCATTTATCTAAATTGATTACACAAGCTTGCAAATTATTTACTTTTATTGCTTCATACTGCTAGGACTAGATTGATGATATAAAATGTAAACCAGCATTAGCTTTTGCAAGGACAGTCCGTTATTGAGATGCAGTAGTACAGATTCAGGTGTAATGTGAAAAGACTACATAATTATAGATGAGTCCTCAGCCGAACAGTAACTTGCTGACAATCTTCTTCCATTGGTGTTAACTTTTATTGGACTTTAATGATTTTCATTGGTCATTCCAACAATATATTGCTTGTGCCCTTTCCAGTAGAACTAAAGTGTGTCGTTCCATAGACAAACCAAAGCAGACAGACTTAATGCTGTGTCACTTCTCCTAAATGAACTACTCAAATAATGGAATTACATGCAAGTTTTCACTTCAACACTTGTCCAAATGTTGCATACTACAATGGGTATTTCAGCAACTTTATTTATTTATTGAATTGGATGTGTCAATCGAGAACCAGTCCTCATCTATAATAATAACCTAGCCAAGAGGTTAATATTGTGGCAACAGAATGTACATGGCAATGAAAATTAAGTTAAACACTAAAAGCAAAAATTTACAAATTAGCACTGAAAGATAATTGATTGTTTAGCAAGTACAAGTATGGAAGATCAAGGGTAAAGGCAACATTAGGCACTATTAGGTACTATAGTCAACTTGGATACAAACAGCACTAGACAGTATGGATACTCGATCTTACAAATTTTACTTGCTTGTGCATAAGAAGAAACAGATGTACAGCCCTCTGCAGTGTGTTTAAATTCCATACAAACAACTTGGCAATTATAGTTAATTACAGCAAATTATAAATAAGCAATTTTTCTAATCCTTTGTTTGCATACATATTCACCAATCATATCCTAGCTTTTTGTCCTTTCTATTCAAAGAAAATCTGTCTCTGGCTAAACCTTCATTTGCATAAAATATCCCCTTATCTTGTCTTTGGTATTCTGTTATAGAAAACTCTGATTTCTCTCATACTCTGGTGAAGGCCAAAAACAGAATGTTTATGATACTAATGCAGGTGAAGATTAGTCATTCATGTTCACCCATTGAAGGCCTGTGTGCTGATAAGCATTTTCCATTGCTTGACAAAGATTTATGGAACTTTAACTTTAATAATTTAACTTTCGCACAAACAGCTAAAGCACTCTGTTGGATTTGAACCTGGAGGCAAATCCTGTGCAAAGTTCTCGAGGTACAGTTGTGAGGTTAGGTAAATTTATCCCTGCCTCCCCCCAACCCCTTAGTGTTCAGTAGACTTTTTCTGCACATTGCCTTTGAGTGGAGTTGCTGGCGATTTGATGCAGGCTGGAAGAATTTTGAGCATGAAGACTTTTTCCCAAGGCCAAACCTACAGTAGGTCTGTGTATTTGGGGTGGGCAGGGGGTTGGTGAAGACGATCCTTTGTGTGGGCTGGGGTGCCCAGATGATAGATTAAGTGGACATTCTGTGAATGGTCCGATGTGAAGTGCAGTTGGTGATCGGAAGGTTTGGGTGGTGCGGAGACAATTGTGGCTGGGAGTATGCGGGTGTCAGATGATGGTTGGGAAAGACTGATGGTAATAGTGGGGAGGTGATTAGCAGACAGATCATGTGGGTGAGATGGAGTGAGGTGGGTTTATTGGACTGTTTGTTAAGTTTAAGGTAACAGTCCTTTCTCTTCCTTGCATATTGGTGTTGTAAAGGCACTTAGTTCATGGATTCAGATCCTTCTTCTTTCTTAAAATTGTCAGGTTTCCTGAGGTCTCGGAAATCCTGCTGCCCATGATCAAATATAAAATAACTGTTAAGATGAAGGCATTCTGCCTCATTATTCACCTATTTGGAGCAATGATGTATTTGTTTTATCCTACAGATACTTTGGTCCGCCTTGTTGTCTAATGAGGGGCATACACACGATGGGTCGTGAGAGGGCTGCTCTTGGATTTTTCAAAAGTATCCTAGTGCTTCACGTCATTAGCGTACACTTGACCTGGACCATTTGATGGGCAACACGACAGCTCAGTGACTATTGCTGTGCTGTGCAGACACATAGATTTGGGCCTGTGTCTGTGGGGGTTTGCGCATTCTCCCCGTGCTTGCGTGAGTTTTCTCCGGGTGCTCCGGTTCCCTCCCACATCCCAAAGATGTGCTCTTAGACTGATTGGCAGAACAAATTCTCCTTAAATTGTCTCAAATTTGGTTTTTAATCCATAGATCTATAAACATAGACAGGGATCATGGGTAGAAGTGGAAACATTGAAGTGGCAGCACGGGCTTGTTGGACTGAAGGGCCTGTTTCCTGTGCTGTTTTGTTCTTTGTTGTTTGTATCACACTTAAATGATCAATCTGCCACCAGAAAATGCATTGGTCAGTCTCCCCTCATCCCATTAAAACTGGACAATTCGAGATGAGTTGTACTTCTGTTTCAGATTTCTTGCATTTTAACCTAAGACATGGGACCAACCCTTCTGTTTCTGGGAGTTAAAATACTGCATAAAATCTTCCAAATAAGGTGCCACATAAAGTCTTACTCAAACATTTGCTTGTCTAGTAATGTGCACTGGGCAAAGCATTAGTACAAAAAACTGCAAATGAGAAATGGCAGTAGTTCCATTCACACTTTGAAATTCACTGGGGGCTATACTTGATAGCTCCTGAGAATGTGCACAAGGATTGAGATGTGGGATTAACCTGCGCCTGTTGCTTCTGATGCAGGCAGGATGCCAACTTCATGCTGCCTGCTAATTAACATGTTTGCAGCACGCAGTCAGTGCTATTCATGTAGTGAGGAGTTGCACATCTCGGCAGGTGCCCTAAAATTGAGAGAGCTTAGCGCCACTTAAAGCTATGCTGCACTACTCAAAGCTAACCTGTACCTCTTAAACAGAAGGTACATTGTTGCTAGAATGGAGTGCTGAACGTCATTTGACAATTGAATCCAACTGGGGAAAGAGCCAAGAGTGTCACAACGTGGGAGATTGCGAACTCCAACATTCTCCAACAATCACTGGAGGACAAGGAGGTGACGATGAGGACAGATGTGCTCGACACACAACCAGCCAGAAAGCGTTTCAGGTGGAGTCTTAGAAGGTAGATTGAGGTGTGAAGGACAATCTGTTAAGCCTTGAAATGCAGCGCTTTATAAATTTCACGCTAGTGACTGCTTAATATCAGTGCATGCAATTTCAAATGTCATATCCACCCAACTGCACCGTGAGCCTCATATTCTGCTGAGTGCTGCTCACCGCATCACTCGTACACCAACAATCTCAATCAGTCAGTACTCATACCTGATGCTCAGAGCTTCACCTCACCCTCACACACTTTACAACGTTATAGGGGCAGGGATGTCTTGTTGCAATTATACTGGGCTTTGATGAGGCACTATTTGGATTATTGCATGCAGTTGTAGTCTCCTTACCTAAGGAAGGACGTTCCTGCTAGGGAGAGAGTTCAGAGGAGGTTTACCAGACTCATTCCTGGGATGGTAGGACAGATGTGTGAAGAGAGATCAAGTTGGTTAGGATTTTATTTGCTGGAGTTCAGAAGAATGGGGTGGGAGGAATCTCAAAGAAACCTATAAAGCTCTAACAGGACTAGACAGGGTAGATGCAGGAAGGATGCTTCCAATGGTGAAGTTGTCCAGAATCAGGGGTCACAGTATGAGGATACAGGTCAGATGGTTTGGGACAGAGATATGGAGAAATTTGTTCACCTACACAGTGGTCAGCTTTTGAATTCACTATCACAGGAAGCAGTTGAGGCCAAAATATATATTTTCAAGACACAGTTAAATATGGCAGCTGAGGTGAAGGCAGTCAAAGGACATCGGGGGGGAGACTATTGAGTTGGGTGATCAGCCATGATTTTAACAAATGGTGGAACAGGCTTCAAGGGCTAAATGGCCTCGTCTTGCTTTCATTTTCAATGTTTCTATTTATGTAAAACCCATACCACATCTTAGTATGCATACATTGTCCAGCTACTCAATCAACACAGGTATATAATCCAAACATAATGCACAATCCAAATACAAGGTGTTGACATACCAGTAGAGCATAACTGGCAGGATCACACATGGCTGCATGTCTTTACCTTGATAGAGGTGATGACGCTCCCCTTCAGTTATACCTGAGACTCTGGCCAGCAGTGGGACAGGATACTTGGTAACTTAAGTTGCTTCTTTAACGCACTCCTCCGTCATCCCACAATCTCTTCTCATTTACAAGCTGCAGGCAATTTGTACTTCTTGTTTGCCCCCTCCCCTCTGTACTATCCTACCGTGTGCCCTTCTCCTTCAGTTACTCATGAACCGCTGCCTGGTCAAGAGGTGGTGGAAGACTATCAGCTGGACGAGCAAGGGAGAAGGTCCACATTCCCAGTACCAGTGAAGCTCACCAATCACGCTGTTCATCTAGATACCATTAATTGATCGCACACTTGTACCCACACAAGCACAAATACTGACACTGACTGCATTTTGGAAGATTGCTTAGAATCATAGAGTCCTACATTGCAGAGGAGGTAATTTCTCCCATAGAGCACTTTACCCAGGCCCTTTCCCCCACCCAAGGCCGTAACCCTACACATTTATCATGACTAATCCATCTAACCTACACATCATGGGACACTATGGGGCAATTTAGCATGGCCAATCCATCTAAGCTGCATGTCTTTAAACTGTGGAAGGAAATCCATATGGACACAGGGAGAATGTGCAAACTCCACGCAGATAGTCACCCAAAGCGGGAATTGAACCTGGGTCCCTGGTACTGTGAGGCAGCAGTGCAAACCACTGTGCCACTGTGGTGCCCACTAGGATATGTACATGGTGTGATACTAACTGCACACAGTTTCCTGTAGCCATGGTAAGAGACAAGGATAGCATAGTTACTTGTTTCCCAAAGCAAAGGCAGTTTTGCTATGAAGAATCTAGAAAAGCAGTTTAAACGATGGGCTTCACAGCCACTGACAATGTTGTCCTTGTGCTCTGCTCTGATGTCGCAATTCTGCATAAAGTTAGTGGCAGAATTTAATGAGGATGTCCTTACATCCTGCATCCTTGATGCAGCCATTTGGCACACAATTTCTCGCTGAAGAGAACACTGTTTCTCGCTGAAGAGAACAAAAGAACATTTCTTAATCATTGGGCTTCTATTCCCTGCTGTTAAGAGCCCTTCTCTCCCCTCCTCCTCCCCATCACCCCTCCCCCCCACCCCCCAACTTCTCCAGGCATGTCCTGCTCTGTGTGGCCTTTGCTCATTTTTCCAGTCATGCAGTATTACAAGGGGGATGTTAACTGCTGCAACTGGTTTGTGGAGAAGCCCTGAAGTCAGAACCAAATCCTTCAGCAACTTTCATACTTCTCTCTGCAGACTTTAGCAATTTTAAAGAACTCTAGAAAGCACCAAACACTCATACATTCTTGGCACTAGCCAGTGGAAATAAATCAGCAAGTAACCTATATGTAAGTTGTATTCGCGTTCAGCCATGCGTGATTGAGAGTGTGTTTGCTGAATGACTGAATTCCAAAATGGTAGCACTAGAATCAAAAAGGAAGAGAGAGGCCAACATGAACATAAGCCCCTGAGAGAATGAGTCTGCGGAGATAATGGGAACCAGGAAATGGCAGAGGAGTTAAACAAATACTTTTTGTCAGTTTTCATGGTGGAAGACACTAATAACATTCCAATAATACTAAATAATCAACGGGCAGAAACTGGGGAGGAAATAAATACAATAACTTAACAACCAATTACAAAATATAAATTAAAATTAAAGCCATATGTTATTAATCCGTGGCTCTTTTTTCTGTTCATCATTAAAGAAGGCCAGATTCAGAGACAATTCAAGAGGCAAACTAATCACTAACATCACAAGGGAAATTCTTCATCATGAGGTTATGGGGACCTTCTTTGGATTCCTTCCATCTTGATACAGAATTTCATTTGGCTGATTCCTGGGATAAAGGGGTTGTCTAATGAGGAAAGCTTGAGATGGTTGCATTTATATTTACTGGGAATAAGAAGAATGAGAGGTGTAAGATTCTGAGGGGGCTTGACAGGGTGAACGCTGGGAGAATGTGGACAGTGGAGGGGAAAGTTGGATGTGCAAGGTAAAATTTCATACGCTTTGGAGAAAGATAGAGCAAGATTGAATAAAATGCAATTCCAGAAACAAGTAAACCAGGGCTTTATAGGCTTCTATTATCTAGCGCTTATAGAAACCATCACAATAGTCATTGACTGTTGATACTTCTAAAATGCTTTTTCATCCCACATAAAGTCACTGTAGAAAATTAGGACTAATAATTCTTATGTGAACATCAATTTATGATAATGTTTCTCAATTAGTGGGCTAATTGATGAGCTATCGAACTTCTCTAGTATTAGGGTCCCTGAAAATTGTTTCTAAACAAACCAACAAAGCAATACAATTTTCCAAACAAGGTTAAAAGAAAATAGACCATAATTACAATCAAGTTTTGTAACAAAGATTCTCTGCAATTTTTCTAATACTAGCTGGATTGAAGCGCTGGTCATTTTTCTTTCATGATTCTACACTCATGGATAGGTACTTCCTCCACCAGCCACACATGTGGAAATCTGGACATGTCTTGTGTATGATTTTTCAGTCACACTCACAAAAATGTACGCAAGTGCCCAAATTTCCTTAGTGGGTTTCTAGGAGGCGAAGCAGTCCCTCAGGAAAATGATATTGTGAAAATGTCATGAGAAAGACCTTTCATGTGAATTTAAGTTGGTTGCATCTTGTTTTTATATAGAAAATCATTGTTGAAAGATAATACGTGAAAGTGGCCTTGCAATCATAAGTGATGGCCTTTATTTTGGCCTAACTTAAAATCATAGTCATTCAGTGCAGGAGAAGCCCTTTGGCCCATTGAGTCTGCACCAACACATGAGAGACACCTGACCTCCCACCAAATCCCATTTACCAGCCCATAGCCTTGAATTTTACGATGCACCAAGTACTCATCCAGGGTACTTTTTGAAAGGATGTGCAACTTACCTCTATCAACCTCCTAGGCAGGACATTCCAGATCATTACCACCCTCTGAATAAAAAAACTTTTTCTCACATCCCACCTAAACCTTCTGCCCCTCATTCTGAACTTGTGTCCCCTCGTGGCTGATCCTCCAATTAAGGGGGAAAGCTGCTCCTTATCCACTCTGTCCATGCCCCTCATATCTTGTACACTTGATCTCTCCTCTAAGGAAAACAATCCAAGCCTTCGTAACTTCAGTGTTACATATTCTGATGTATGTCCTCTGCACTTGCTTCAGTACAATCACACCCTTCCTATAATGTGGTGATCAGAATTGCATACAGGACTCTCACGGTGGCCTCACCAAAGTTCTATATAACTCCAGCATGATTTCCCTGCTTTGGTGGTCTATGCCTCTACTGATAAATTTACTTTAATGAGACAATCCACATTCTCATCAAACACAAACGTACACATTCACCAATAGATATGAAAATTGTATTTGTACAGCCAGGGACACACAAAAAGTACATATGAATGGGCACTTATCACAGTTCAAACATATTGTTTTGCTTCATTTTTTTCCCTCATCTAGAGGCTATAATTTACAGATTAAGAAGCACATTTTTTAGTATTATTCCCAGTAAAAATGTTTGCTTCATCACTATCCATCCATCAAAATATTCTGTCGTCCTGAAATTTAAGATTGAATCCCAATGATTAAGATGACGTCACTTTTTGGATGATGACAAACATGTTGTGCAATTTTGATTATCACTTCAATGGCTTTCAACATTTGCATTTTCTTGAGCGGACGAAGAACTACACTAGCAACCAATTTAAGACAATAAATCAAGCTCATAATGGCTCATTAATGCTTGCTAAAAGTGACATAAATTCATATGTAGAAATCCATTCTTTACAAACAGAAATAATAAGTTCAAGCTTTGCACCTTGTTTGAATTACCTGAGAGCTGAAGAATCTTTAGTTCCAATTGCTTACTCCATGGTGTTATCTATGCACTCGTTGAAATATGGGACAAGAAGAAACACAAAGTAGGTCTCAAAACTTAAATACTGGTGAACTCTTTATTACAGGTGTGCACCGTGCCACAGTTAGATCTGAGACTGCTTAACTAGGTTCCATCTTGGGAGGAACTAACTCCACCACAGCAGTGACATGACTCATTCTCCTAAAGGAGCAGTACACATCCCAAAGCCCCAACATTTATATATCGCAGATAGCAACACCTCAGCCAATCACAATCAACTTGCTAACCAATCAACATCTTGTTTTTTACCCCCATAGGTACTTCATTGCATTATCAACGTAAGCTAACTTGTGACAATAATGAATAAACTGAACTTTTCTCTGACAGTATAAATTATTGTGATTGTTTGAAATATGGCATTCTCAAGAAGTTTCTGTGATAAGTCTCTCATTTCAGCAATGTTTGTATTTTTATTTTCATCTTTTGCTTTTCTTCAGGTAGCCTCGCACTATTCATTAAAATTCAAACTGGCCAAGTTCATCTTGAGTTAGGCTCAGAACATTGCATTAATGAGACACCAAAATTAATCTGCATTAATATAAAAGATAGTCGGTCTGTGGGGATATCTTCAAACTTATGGTAGCCCCCTATAACCAGAAGAAAAAAATTCTCAAACTTTTAAAAAGTGTTTTTATAATTCAAACTGAGCCATATACAGAATGGTTATTGTTTAGTAGTTGAATATGCTTTTTAAACCTCATGTAAAATGATTCCAACAGAATATACCCAGGATACATTGAGCCATTAGTTATTTAATCTCCATTATATATAAAATAAACACAGTATAATGAACAGCTAGGGTCAACTGTCCACAGCAAATTCCATCATTTTCACAAACCTGCTGCAAAATTACTAATTTGCTGCTTTTCCTTGGAATAACTCCACATTCAATCCTTGAAAACTTTACCTTCACTGTGTTGTTTTTAAGCCCAGAAGAAATATAAATAATCGTGTCGTCACAGAGCTCTCAGAAGATGATCCGATTGTAATTGACACCAAAGTACATTTCTGGATTTTATGAGCTGCTTCTGAATTTTTCCAGTGAATTGCTTTTATTATTGAGCCAATCTAAAAGTAGTACAACTGCTGGTCCATCCATTGTTTTGGCAAGAAAATTGGCATCCAATATACGAGGTTAGAAAAACAGCAGAGATCAGAACAAATCAAGCCAATGGACTCTCATACCAACAACGTTCAGTTCGCTCCTTTTTCCTGAGGACATTAAGCAAATGATATGCACTCAAACCCCAGGGGCAATAGTCAAGCACGAGGAATACACTGAAAGGGTAATGTTATTCACAAGGAATTCCAGTTCTGTGAGGTAGCTTACATAAGATGTGCAGGCTGGCCCACAACTATTCCATAATAAAATAACCATTGAATTATTTATAAGCCTGCAGGGAAAAATATTTGCTGATCCTGATTTGTATGCTCACTCCTGTTAAAATTTTGATTCAGAAAAGCCAGGATGAGCCATGAATAATCGGTTTGCAGCTAAATACATCTGGCTTTTTCCAAACATAGGCTTCCAGGTTCTTATGCACCAACATAGGAAGTTATCTGAAAATTAAATCATTTATTTTCAAAGAAACTGCAGGAGCTCAATTGGACATTCGTTGAGATTAACCCGCGCCCATTGCTTCTGATGCAGGCAGCAAGCCAACTTCATGTTGCCTGCTAATTTGCATTATTGCAATGTGCAGCCAGAGCTAAAGGTGTGACTGAATGATTGAACATCTCAGCAGGGGCTGGAGATCCAAATTTACTGAAGGCAACCACTCCCAGAGCTAGCCTACAATACCCAAAACCAGGCTATGTCACCCAAAAACCAGGCTGCAGCTCATAAAAAGGGCCAAATTCTGTCTGAAGCAAGTGTTAGAACTTATAGTGGAAGGAAATCTGAAGCAAAACAAAAGTGAATTGAAGCTTCTTGGGTGGAAATCAGAAAATTTTCCAATTAAATCTGGGGTTAGGCAGGGCTGGCCTCTCTCTCTCCTGTCTTGTCTGTGTATTGTGTAGAACACTTTGCTGCATCTATCAGAAAAGATTTGGGTTTAAAAGAGGTGACAGTCCCAGATGGCAAAAGCACTCAGGGCAAAGTGTCTCTGGACTTAAGTGCGTCACCATCTTTTGCTCAGATCCGCTGTCGGTATGCAAACTGATCCAACATCTGAAGCCTTTTCAAACTGGCCTTGGCGCCAAGATAAATTGAGGCAAGAGTGACACCATGTTCCTTGGGAACTGGGCAGACTGACCCTTAGTCCCCTTGATTGTCAGGTCAGATGACCAGAAAGTGCTGGGGATATGGTTTGGAGGGACTAAGACATGCATGAAAATCTGAAGGGAGCAAATAACTATAATGAACTAAAAACTGGGCATGTGGGAGCGACACTGTCTCCCCATTGCAGATATGAACCAAATCATCAAGTTTGAGACACTGTTGATGTTACTGTATGTGGTGCACCTCTGGCCCATTCCTCATTCCTACACTGTGGCAATCACCCCTGCCATTTTCCGCTTCATCTGGGAGTCAAAAATGGACCCTGTTCATAGGGATGTGTTGTACACATCTCTAGATAAAGGGGTGAAAAAAACATGCCCAACATCGGCCTAATCCTGATGGCCACCTTTGTGTTTGGCTGCATCAAGCTGTGCGTAGATCCTTGGTACATACACTCCAATTGTCACTGCATGCTAACATTCTACTCATCCCCAGTGTCGTAAAGGATGGGTCTGGCTACCCTGCTGCAGAATGCTCCAAGTACTTGGATCATGCTATGTCACCTGTCTTTCATGGAAAAGTTTTTGTAGAAAATCACTTTTGACCACAAATCCATAAGAAAGTGGTCTGCACGTAATGTCCTAGAGGACCTATGTGGAAAGGGGATGGTGGGTCCTGTTGGATAATTCTCTAAGATGACTCAGCACCATCTGACAGAATGCCTCATCACCAGATCTTTTAAACAAGCATCAGAATCAGCGTGGCTGGTGGTGAGAACGACGCTCCCAGTTAGATCCTTCCTATACGGTTGGAGTCTCACCCGCATGTTGCCCTGGAGGTAACTGTGGTGGGAAGAGTCTGTTGTCCATCTCCTTGTGGAATGTGCCTTTGCAAAGATGGTCTCGAGAGAGATAAGATGGTTTTTGCTGAAGTTCATTCCTAGCAGCTCCATGACACACGATCCTGCTCTGTGGGCTTTTCCCAAGAATGCACATTGAGACAAACATCAGATGCTGTTGAAGGATTATCAATCATCAACTCAGTAAAAGACACTCTTTGGTCTGCCCAAACTTGTTGGGTTTCCAGTATAAGGAGTTGTTGCTGACAGTGTTGCAGACTGGCACATTCCAATGCCCAGGACTACTTGCTGAGGGATAGACTAAAGCTTTGGGTAGCTGCCACGGTGGTGCAATGGAGATGGCCATTATCTAAGACCTTTCACCCATAGTGAACTGAGGGGTGCAGGACTCCCTCAGGCTGAATGACTCAATGAATACATCCCAGGATAGCATGGTGGCACATTGGTTAGCATTACTGCTTCATAATGCCAGGGACCTGTGTTCAATTCCTGGCTTGGGTCATTGTTTGTGCGGAGTCTACGTGTTCTCCCTGTGTCTGCGTGGGTTTCCTCCGGGTGCTCCAGTTTCCTCCCACAATCATGAAGATGTGCTGTAATGTGCATTAGCCATGCTAAATTCTCCCTCAGTGCACCTGAACAGGTGCCAGACTGAGGTTATAGGGGATTTTCACAGTAACTTCATTGCAATGTTAATGTAAGCTTCCCTGTGAAACTAATAAATAAACTTTAAAGACAGTGAATATTATATGTATCTCAGTTGTATTGAAGCACTTTGGACTGCAACTTGTTCAATGCAGACAACCTTTAAACATCTTTGCACTATTTGTAAGGACCATTATAAAATGTCTGTAAGGTTTCTTTGACTGTATTGAAGCATCTCAGAGTATTACTTGATGTATGTAAAGAACCTGAATCCAATCCCACTTTGTACAATTGCCATTTTGGAATGTTTGTAATGCTCTTGCTGATAGTTTATAAATACAGCATATTTTTGCAAAAAAAAAAGTCTCTTGGCCTTTTGGCTGGGGGTTAAGTGTGAGATCAGTTATAACAGCTGTTGCCAACTCGGATCTGACATATTCCTTATCTGGGGACCATAAATTGAATTGGTTTTTGGCACAAGCAAAGAGATAGGTTAAGGACTTGCTCTGCCCACTCCATGCATTGGCTCAGTAATACTGAGAAAGGATTAAAAAAAGAGAGCATTGACAAACTCACACTGAGTGAATATTACATGCATCACAAATGTATTGAAGCACCTCAGAGTGCAACATGATCTATGTGTACAATTTGAATATCATTGCACTCGCGTTGGCCATTTTGAAACATTTGTAATGTCCTTTCAGATACTTTATGAATAAAATATATTTTTGAAAAAAAAGAGGCGAGACTATGCTCCAAAATTCTCTGACAGTGGGTTGGATGTCTTGTTATAGGAGACGGAGAAGGAGGAGATATGAATTCCCACAGGAAACATTGGAACAGCAACATATCATTTAGTCCCTTGAGTCTGATCTGCCATTCAATAAAGATCATGACTGAGCTGCAACCTAACATAATATATTCACATTTTCACCATGTTCCTTAATACCATTAAATAACAAAGATCTATCAATCTCAAGTTTTAAAATTTACAATAGGTTTAGAATCAATTCGCTTTCTTGGGAGAGATTTCCAAACTTCTATTACTCTTTATATGATGAAATATTACCTAATTTCTCTCCTGCAAGGTCTGGTTCTAATTTTTAGACAGCATCCCTTAGTCCTGAACTCTCCAACTAGCATAACTAGTTCCTCCCAGTCACCTCAGCCCTTATTATTTTGAAAAAACCAATCAAATTATCTCTGAACTAAATTCCAGGGAGGAGAAATCTGGTTTGTTTAATGTTCCCTTATAGGTTAACCCTTGTACTGCAGAGCTTGGATCTTCCAACTTCCCCTGTGCCGTGGGTTCTCCTGGCTGGCAAGCCATTGGAATCTCTGCTCACATTGGCGGGGCTGGAAGATCCCGCTGGCTTGAAAGCTTGGAAAATTCCAGCCAACTTTGGCAAATCTCCCTCCAAGCATTCCCTCCAACATATCACTCCTCCAGGTGTAGTTTAAACTAAGTCTTTGTATATCTGAAGCATGACTTCTATCCCTGTTCCTTTAGATATAATAATCAGCATTAATGATCAATGTAGCTGTATTTCAAGGCTCTTGGGTCTCTACTACACCAGCCACTGCCAATTGTCTCTGGAGAAATTGGTTACAGGGAAAAGCACTCCAAATGGAGCAGTTGGCAAGACAGCAGCTCCTCCATTTTCCCAGTGCTGGAGACATGGGTACAGGAGATGGGAGGAGAGGGCAGAATGTAATGCCCTCCCTGTGGTAGTGAGTTTGGTAGTAAGCTGGCATTTAATCGGATGGGAGGGTGGCCCACTTATGGGTCTCACGCCACTAGTGAGAAAGGTAAAATTGCCAATAGTCTGTCACTACCAAGAACCACAACAAGCAAATCAATGCATTGTTGCTTGAGGACTTACAGCGGGGTTCCCTCATTCAAAGAGGCTTAGTGCCTGAACAAGGGACACATTGTGTGAAGGAAGGCCCATTGAGGGCCAGCCCTCATCTTTGCTGTAAAACTGTCCGCTAAGACTTTCATCCCACCAATACTCACCTGTGGTTTGGGTGATGATAATACTGTGCCTTGGATGGGTGCCATGACGGCATCAGGCACTACCTCCCCAGTGGTGCTGTCATTCAATAAAGCTTCAGTCTCTGATTGGATAGAAGCCTCAGTGAGTGGAACATCTGTCCTGAGGTCTATGACCCTGGGGAAGGCCTGTCATGACATATGATATAATGGACCTTCATAAAAAAAGGCATTGTGGGGCTTTTGCTGTTTCCCCAGTTGCCTCCAGCACTTCTACTAAGTCCAGTCAAATGTTTTCACAAGGGACTATAATGCTCCTGAGAAGGGAATATGAGCAGATGATCAAATCCTTTCCCAAGGACCTGAGAGCAGTGCTGTAAAAAAATCAATGTTTGCACTGAAGTGATCAAATTCAATGAACGCACTTTCAAATAACATCTGCTACCCAGTCTCTCATACTATTCCGTGTACTACGTGCTTTCACTTACTCACTGGTAATCGTGGCTCACACTTGATAGTACGAGACTGCACTCATATCACATAGTTTGCAATGTTGCCAGCCTCATTTTCACCTCCCGCCTCCACATACCTCCAATAGTTCAGCTATGGCAAATATCTCACAACACAGTTCTTCCTTCTCTCTTGCAGGGCAAAGCCATCCATCACCACATGGAGCAGAGCGGATATAGAAGAGGATAGGCACACCTGCATCTCCTGAACCCTCTGAGGGAACAGTGCTCTGCAACATGGAGAATTCTGTAACTGGGGCCATTGTATCCAGTGTTCTCAAAAACATTCCAGATAATATTACATCCCTGCTGCATATCCCTCCTAAAATCCCACTTCACCCACATCTTGTGAACTGGCATGAAGCAAAAGCTGCAGATGGTATGACCATAGTCCTCCAGCTTGCCATCATTCCCTTTCCCTCATCCTTATTTTTTCCTTCTGCATTTCTGCTTCCAGGTACCTCAGAAATCCCATTAGTCCAACCGATGAGGCCTCATGAGGAAGTGTGAGAGCTACAACAAGACCTCTGAGTGAAAAACTGTGTCAATTGATCGAATACCTGCAGCGGTTATCTTAAATGGTGACATAATCTGTGCCTTAGGGAATAGTATCGAGTCAGGAACTACACATAGTGAATCACTATGCACAAATGGATTACAGCTAGACCAAGAAATAGACAGTGTATGTTGGCTCTATGGGGGGGTGAGCTGACAGACCAATCCTGCTGCAGAGGACCTAGATAAGGATCTTGATAGAATGACGTTCAGGGAAAGGTTGTTAGCAAAATGAGATACAGCATCTGCTGACTGATTTCTCAGACAGAAGTCACCCTACATCTCCAAGACATTTATTCTTGGTGGCATGCAGTCTCAGACAGTTGCCATCATATCTACGGGTAGCAATACTCAAAGAGACTTGCAAATCTCACAGCAATCTGGCAATCTGTGCTCCAGCAGATGGTTAGGATTGTTAATGTACTGCCCTGGGGAGTGACCAGGAACCTGATGTCCTCAGACTGGACTGCATTATTGGCTGCATTATGGAGAAGTGGCCTGTGATTGGATGAGTAGCTCTATGTATAATCTTCCATTCATACTGACCTGTTTGACTGGCATTTTGAAAACTGGCTCTGGGGACCATATAGAGGGGCTTTGTAGGCCATAGTGGCCCTTGGGTTGCAAATTGGACAAGTGTGATCTACACCATGCAACACACTGAAGGGGAAAAAAAGTGTTCTGTTTTTGGATGTTTCTACTCATCCTTTATCTTTGGATTTTTGATCAATTTCTGAACTTCCCTTACGCAGAGACTGGTTTTATTCCTTCTTTGTACCTAGCTGCTAAAACCTACCAACCATAAACAGCCAATTATTCCAAAAGGGAGGGGATAGAAATAAAAACATTTTCCCAATTTCATTCAAGTTTTAATGCTAACTACATTTCAAAGCAAAATAAAGTGACCTATTGGAAGGGAGGAAAAAAGTTTGAGCTCCCTGTTCTTTTAATGTTCAGCTTTAATTACATGGAATTCACAGCAAAAAGAACAGCCCAGTTAGCTCAAGTGTTCTCTGCCACTGTGTAAACTCGACACAAGCCTTCTCTCATTCAACTTACTCCATCTCAGCCCATCAAATGTCCTTCCAGTTCTTTCACCGGAAATGACTTTTCTAACTGCACTTTAAAATTGCCAATTCAAAAACAAATATGCCGCAGACCACAATATTATCTTTATTATGTTCGTTGCTTTGCATCCATTTTAAAGAAAGCACATCACAGTCCTCACTCCCTCTGCTGATTGTTAAAAAGTGAAATAAATCCAACCTGTTTTACACAGCTCCTAATGGAGAGGAATTTGCAGCAGAATCTAATACTAGCCAGCACCAATTTAGCAATCAATGGGGCCCTCAGCATGGAGTATGTCAGAAATGGACAACTTGCTGTGGTGCAGTTTCATAAATCCTAACACCATTCCCAGCCAGGAACAATTATCAGTGCCAGATGCTAATTTCAAAGTATTGAGATACAAGTCCTGAACCTGCAACAAAGCAAAGTGTGCTGAGAATATCACCCTCAAGCAGCATCTCAGCATCCTTGGCTGCCTTGTACATCATGCAAAAGTATTCTCAGTGCAGAAGAAACTCCTTTGAGGGGTTCACAACTAAAACGTATATCTTGTACTGAAAATTTAAAATTACAAAGTCGTGACTCTCCAGCTCTGTCTGCCGAAAGTCCTTTGGCTGTGCCATACATCCCAGCAGCGGTCCCACCACAGCTAGACCAGAAAATCCAGATCTAACTGCATTGTAGAAATATCCAAACAAATCTACAACCCAAAGGAAGCCTCCTTCATAGGATCAGAATCCCAACAGTACAGAAAGATGCCATTTGGCCCATCAAGTCTGTACTGAACATAATCCCACTCAGGCTCTACTCCTTGTAACCCCACACACTTCCCATACTCATCCCCTTGACACTATGGGCAATTTAGCATGACAAATCCACCTAACCTACTCATCTTTGGATTGTGGGAGGAAACCAGAGCACCCGGAGCAAGCACACGCAAACATAGGGAGAAAATGCAAACTATACACAGACAGTGACCTGAGGCCGAAATTGAACCTGGAACCTTGGTACAGTGAGGAAGAAGTGCCAACCACAGTGCCACATATTAGAAACATATTTCTAAAAATGAATTGAAATAATCCAAAACCTGCCAATTATAAACACCATGCACTTTAAAAACATGTACATTTTCTTGACAGGAATTATACTTTGTTTACTAACACCAAAGTATTGTGGCATAATAGCAAGTATGTGCTTATTAAATTGTCTGGTTGAGCTGTCAAAGTTATTTTCTGTTCCAAAAATGCTAAATGTCTTCAGACTACCATCTCCTTTTTAATAAGAACATCTGCATGTAACAAGTACACAAAAAAGTGCATGGTCTGCTGAAGGGAGCAGATGGTGTTAATTTTATTGTCATGGGATGTGTAAGGAAAATCTTTTAATGGTCTTTCAAAGGTTGGTACCAAATAGACGGTCGATTGTGTCTTAAGCGATTTCTCAATGCTCAGTACCCAAAGGGGGAAAATCAGTCTGATAGACATATCAAATGATTCTGAAAACATGTGCCAGTATTGGTTACCCAACCTTTAATGAGAACTTTTTCCACAGTGATTGCTCAAGATTATAGAATAGAATCCCTAAAATGCAGAAGGAGGCCATTCAGCCCATCATATTTCTAGTGACTTTCCAACACAGCATCCCACCCAGGCCCAGTAACCCCACACATCTATCATGGCTCTCTTAACTCATCCAACTTTGGACACTAAGGGGGATTTAGCATGGCCACTCCACCTAACCTGCACATCACTGGAGTATGGAAAGAAACCAGAGCACCTGGAGGGAACCTCGCATACACAGGGAGAACATTCAGACTCTGTACACACAATTACCCAAGGCCAGAATTGACCCAGGTCCCTGATGCTGTGAAGCAGCAATGCGAACCACTGTGCCACAATGCTACTCATAGATGTAGTGGATGAATAAGATGTAACAATAAGACACAGCATCAAACAACCCTGGCCATGTCTCCTTATTATCTTAGTATCTATGGACAACAAAAGAGAAAATATACAGCCAGAGCTCCACATTGACAGTTACCAAGTTGCACTCCAATGTGGAACTGCATCTTAGTGCAATAAAGCCAATTTCTAAAATAAACAAAATATTGTGGATGCTGGAGTCTCAAACAAGAACAGAGAATGCTGAAAAACTTAACAGATCTGGTACCATCTGTGAGGAGGAAGCAAAGTTAAGATTTTGAGTCCTTTTGGCTCTTCAATAAACTAAAGGGAGAATGTATTAAACTATAGCTGTGAGAGATTGCAACAAAACATGGCAACCTTAAGAACAAAAGACAGATGGCCTGGTGTATGAGGCAGTTGTGCGGGGGAGGAGGGATTTGCATTGAGGCAATACACGTATGGGACATATATTCTGACAAAGAGCCAAAATGTCTTGAAGTATTAACTCTGTTTGCTCTCCTTACGAATGCTGCCAGATCTGCTGAGTTTTTCCAGCATCCACTGTTGAGGGCCAATTTTTATCTGCTTAACATCTTATTTATACTTGAAAATTTGTTGGTTAGCAAATGAAAATCTAAAAAAGACTCTAGCCCATATTATTCACCACCTCAATTTAAATTTAGCGTGACGAACTGTGAAGTTCGTGAAGAACTGGGTTTTCCATTCAAAGATAATTTTCTCTCATGTTCTTCAGCTCTGAGTAAATATTCAGCCAATATTACTGATATGCATGAAGGACTTATATCTTCTTTAGGTATAGAAACATTATTCCGAGAAAGCCTTCCCTGAATACGTTTACAATGCCCCACGTGTGAGGACCGGCACAGTTCTCTCAATAAGACCTGAATAATCCAAAATGTGAATTGATCAGTACATGGACAAGATTGAGGCTGTGTCACAAACCAGCTTGTGGGCTGCAGTTTTTATATTCAAAATATCATTTGAATTACAATAGATCAAAATCATATAAACTAATGTACTGAGTCACCGAAAGACTCCTAATGCATCAGTATTAATCCGGACCCTGCTAAACAAACAATAGTTATGCACAGATTGTTGTCATGCTAAAGCATTTGCTGCACAATGCCATTGTTAGGCTACTGTAATTAATCAAACAATTTAGTCATAAACATAAAACTCTGATCATATTTAAGATGCTATTATGATTGTTATAGCTTTCTGTTACTTGCAAAGAATTGGCATACCTATTCCTGTCTAACTCACTATTGCATGGTGCCCCAAGTAAGGAGTTGGTACCTTGGCTTTTCTATCTTTCCTTAAATGGTTTCATTCTGAACTCTGCTGACAACTGTCTGCTGCCAGCAGCTAATCAGTCTCCTCACGCAGAGAAGCAGATGTTATGCTTCCAAGGCAGGGTTTAGGGCCAAAATAAATGTAACCCTCCTCCCCCGTGCACCTCAGGTCTTGGCGTAAGGCGTGTGAAGTGGGCTCAGGGGCCTGTTCGGCTGTCTCGCTCATGTCTGAGCGTTTGCTGGCCTCTTGGTCTAGGGCAAGCTTTTCCTCCCATGGGGCTTACTTCAGAAAACTCAATTTAAAAAAAAATTAAGTTAGACATAAAACATAAAGTGCTACTGTTAGCCACCCTGGTGGTTTCTGAGTTACCAGAAGAAAAAAAAGTATTTCCATCCAATGCTAGTGTGACAGAAAAACAAGTCACAATGGCATGACTCCATCAAATAAGTTAGAATGCAGATATTAAATGCAAGAAAAGCATTACGCTGAAAATGAGAAACAGTCAGAAAAGGGAACAAATGCCAAGAAAGCAAGGATGAAATGGTGTAGACAAAAAAATAAAGTAACTCACTTAATTATGCAAAGGGAGCATTTTATGATATCATTAAAAATATATAAACCATGATTAAATCCTCTTTCATTTTGAAAAAAACTAGAGGCATTACATTTATGAAAGTATATTAAATATGGAAATTCCAAAATGACTTCAGGATATTCAAAGACATTCAATATTTTGCAATAAAATCTATAAATTAACATTTAAATGTTCTGATGTACTAAGCAATGAAAATTGTTACAGCTTTCTGGAAAATCTTGTTTCCAAAGTATAACATTAAAAACAGCTTTTAAATACAGCATTACTTAAATCACAGTATAAGCAGGATTATTTTCTATTAATTGACAGCAGCCAGGGTGAATTTCACATTGAGAACAGTACACAGGCAGGTGGTGGATGGATCAGTGACCACCTGGAAGAGCCACTGGGGTTTTGTTAACACACGGCCATACACGCTGCCAATGGAATAGCACACTCTCAACAGTTTACCAATTTGGAAGAGGCAAATCAGATATTGTGGCTGTAAGCAGCTCAAAAGAGAAGAGATTATTATGCGACAATATAAGATCAACATCAAACTGCATTTATAAAGTGCCTTTAAAATAGTAAAGCATCTCAGGGTATTTCACAGGAATCTTATCAACCAGAATTTGACATGAGCTACATAAGCTAATATTAGAACAGGAAACCCAATAATGGGTTAAAGATGTAGCCGGGTTTTTCAGATCCTGCCAATGGCGGACTTCATTGCAGGCAGGATAGGAAAATTTGGAGAACATCCCATTCTGCCAGTAATGATGTCCATCACTGGAGATCCAGAAAATCTCCTCCATAGGTTTGAAAGGGCATCTTAAGGGAGAAGAAAGATTTAAAAGTGCGGAGAGGTTTAGGAAAGGGATTCTACAATGGTGGAATGAAAAACATGGGGAATGCACAAAAGACCAGATTTACAGGAACACAGAACACTAGTTCTGGGCTGGAGAAGATTGCAGAAATAAGGAAAGTGAGGCCATGGAGGGATTTACAAGTGAGAATAATAATTTTAAATTTGAAACATTGGTAGGCCTGATGAACATCAAATTGAAAGAATTTCCAAAGAAGTTTAACTTCATGCAAGAAGGTGAAAGATTGGCTGAATGAGGCACCCAGAGGATCAGGGTAATTTCGATTTTGGGTGATGGTGTAAGCTAGGTGATATTGAATACACTGCTTGCTATCTCCCACTCATTAACTCGGTCTACACTTTCCACTTGCCTCGGAAAGGCTGCCAGCATAATTAAGGACGTCACGCACACCAGACATTCTCTCTTCCACC
Source organism: Sphyrna mokarran (assembly GCA_024679065.1). NCBI lineage: Eukaryota > Metazoa > Chordata > Chondrichthyes > Carcharhiniformes > Carcharhinidae > Sphyrna > Sphyrna mokarran. The sequence continues at coordinate 105,520,689 of JAGIQG010000001.1, read as the reverse complement.
TTCTGCCAATGGGAAAAAGATACAAACGTCTGAAGATATGTACCAACCAACTCAAGAACAGCTTCTTCCCTGCTGCCATCAGACTTTTGAATAGACTGCCTCACATTAAGCTGATTTTTCTCTACATCCTAGCTATGACTGTAACACTAGTCTGCACTCTCTCCTTTCCTTCTCAATGAATGGTATGCCTTATCTGTAGAGTGCACAAGAAAGCTTCTCACTGTATACTAATACATGCGAAAATGGTTTTCTCCCACACTCCAAAGATATACTGGTTAGGTGGACTGCCATGCTAAATTGCCCTTTAGTGTCAGGGGGACTAGCTAGGGTAAATTCATGGGGTTATGGGGATAGGGCCTGGGTGGGGATGTGATCGGTACAAACTCCTTCTGCACGGTAGGATTCTATAATTGTCTCTGATGATAAGATGTGGCTAGCCAGAATAAGAAAAATCAGCACCAATTCGAGTCTATTATAATTGTTGATTTTTCACATAAAGGAAAACTGGACTCCTGTCTCCAAAAAGAAAATCCAAATTGCAGTATCCTTGCAACAAGTAGGAATCTGCATGACTTTTAAATATATCAATCAGCCATGAACCAATTAACTACCCTGGCTATTTGTTCCACATGAAGTTTTACTATATGGGAAATTGACATTCAGTGCACGATACCAATGCTCTGAAAAAGCCATTGACTGAGTTCCTTTCCTATTGTTCTCTCCTTACACGATTTTAATGGACAGAATTATGCCATCACCTGCAGAAGTGTTTGCAGGCTGTTGGGAGTGGAAGGTGACATGTGAGCTCGGTAAATTCCGTGAATGCCTTTACTTTCACCAATCTGTCCACCACAGCCTCACTGTGATTTAATGGGTGGCAGCTGAGGCCTTGAGTGGTTCACTCAGCCTCGCATCAATTGAGGCCCTTAAGTCACTAATTAATGGCCTCTTCAGGGTCATATCGTGCCTGGCCTCAATTTTTGGCCAGCAGAAGGTGGTGAATGAGTGTTAGGATGTCCAACAAGTATGCATGCTTGGGTCTCAAGTAGAAAAAGTTCAGGGGGGTACCGCTTCACTGGTGGTCTTTTTCCGATTTTTGGTCCTCTCCCCATCAAAATCTTCCCTGGTGTGTGGCCCCCTCTTCCTGTGCATCCTAGGTTGCACATGCCTCCTCAGGGCTCTTCTCCTTGCCCTCCAGAGAACCACTACCCATGTTTCCCACTTTCCTTTCAAAAGCCCATTTAGACATTGTTCCTACCACTCTTTCTGGTAGGACATTCTGTGTTCTAGTTATCTGCTCCCTAAAAATTAAATCACCTAATCTTTGCAGGCTTTTGTTGGTAGACTTCCATTTGGTAGACTGGCCAATGAAAATTCTTTTCATCAATTAACAAGCAAAATCCTTTGGAAAATTGAACGCAGGGAATGGCATGGTGACACAGTAGTTAGCACTGCAGGGACCCAGGTTCGATTCCTGGCTTGGGTCACTGTCTGTGTGGAGTTTTAACATTCTTCTTGTATCTACATGGGTTTCCTCTGGTGCTTTGGTTTCCTCCCACAGTCTGAAAGACGTGCTGGTTAGGTGCGTTGGCCATGCTAAACTCTTTGTCAGTGTACCCAATCAGGCGCTGGAGTGTAGTGACTTGGGGGTTTTCACAGTAACTTAATTGCAGTATGAATATAAGCCTCCTTGTAACTAATAAATAAACTTTTAACCTCTAAATCAATCTGCTTCTACAATTATCTGCTCCAAGAAAAAGAGGCTTAGTTTCTCAAACACTAAAACACAAAATGTTGGGAAATTTCAGCAGGTATAACATTTCCTCTTTGATTTTACATGTCTGCTATCCTGTCAGGATAAATGCATAGAATGTCCTCAGACCCTTCCTGTATCCTCTCTATAACTTGGCTGGAAAAATGTAGCAGAAACATATATAGTAAAAAGAGATCTGCATGAATTCCTAGCCAATATTCTTTCTGATCTCTTGGTCATTGCTTGTGCATGTTGTCCTGTAGTCCTATCCATTAAAGTTACAATAATTGTTTATTTGAACTTCACACTTGAATTGTTCTCGTCTCCAAAGCCAAGAATCATCTTAGTCATTCTTTTGGCAAACTTTTCGAATGGATTGGGCAGTGCACAGGTTAACAAGCCAGTGAAAATAGTGAGAAGAGGAATTTTGTATGACATCATTAACCGCTGTGCTATCAGAGGAAATTAAACTGAATGGTGAGCTGTTGAGTCACAGTATATTTATTTTCCAAACGTTTGAATTCACTTCAAATTTGATACCCTGGTTCTGTTAGGAAGAAATACTGGAATTCAACCACAGAGGATTAGCAGTCCTTTGCACTCTTGATCTGCTGTTTTTTATATCTCAACATGAATGAGGAGGAGTGCAAACACAATGAAGATTTTCCTGACCGTTTAGTCCATTTAAATCAGATGGATCAGACAGGTCGTGTCATAGGTCTGCTCTTCTCCTGACCTGCTAACCTGTTCAGCATTCTGCACAGCTGACTTTTCAGAACAAAGTCTAATAAAAAGTTATTCCCAGGATATTGGGCAGGAGTTTACCAGCCCTTTGACAATGGGCTCAGAGGAGGCAAGGCCGGCAAAATGCCACAGGAAAGCATTTGGTGTTATGCCCGAAGCCTACTCGCTGCCAGGCTATTTTGCCAGGAGCAGGAAAATTGCCAGATTGGTCACCTACCTGGAGCCCAGTTGAGTTCTTGGAATGGTCAATGAAGGTCCTCTTCATCTATTGGCATTTTGCTTGTATTGTGAGCAGGAGGGAGGGAAGCACAGTGCTGCTGCGTGGGCAGACAGTTAAACACTAGTGGCTTTTCAATAAGATCCAGTGGCAGGATCTGTTGTTTCAGGGGAATTCCCACCCCTAGAGGCAGCAATGGCTCGATTGAAGTAACAGCGTTGCCTGTCTTGAGTGAATTCCCTCCTCCTCAGCAAGGCTAGAACTGGCTTCCCAGGCTCCAGATCCCACTTCCTTATCTTTATGGGCACAAAGTCATTTTTACATCATTCTCTGGGTGCAGTTTCAGCAGTGCCTGCCACTATAATGGCGCCATTGAATTGTTGGCCATCTGATTGGATCTAATGCTGTTCGGTGGCATTGTCATCTAATTAAGGGTGGCAACCCTAATGGCAGCAATGTAATTGGCTGCCATCGGTAAAATGCATCCTTCTACCTCTCAGACTGAGATCACCCTCCTGCTTCCAGCTGTGGTGGTGGGGCATCTACTCTTCTGCTCAATTTCAACAATTGTACAATAGTACTGAGATTGTCAACATTTCTTGGCAATCTAACTGGAAAGTTATGAACATATCTCAGAGCAGCTTGGGACAGGGTAGAGAGCAGGGTTTTTGGAATGAGTGATGACTTTGTCAGGGGAGAGTGATGTCTATGTCAGGTGGTATCTGGCGAAGGAGGGCGGTGTCTGTGTAGAGGGTGTTTGTGACGGAGGGGGGATCTGTGACGGGGTAGGAGTATCTGTGTTGGGGGGGACGCCTGATGAGGGAGGGGGTGTCTGTACTGGGGGCGGTGGGGGTAGAGGAGTTGAATGAGTTGGGTTGCAGGAGGATTGTCCATTTAGCTGGCTTTCGAGATTCTGGCACTGAAGTAGGAATCTGAAACCTGTCCACTCACTTCTTTCTATCATGCACTTTAAGGATGATTTATAATTTCACGCGCACTTGTGCAGCTGCGGAATGAAGTTGTGAAATACAGTTAATAATTCTCAGGCATGGAAAGCTATAAACTCAGATGCCAGGTTATCAATTGGTGGTTGAGGCCTCTGACATGAGGTTGGACTTGCTTCTTTTCCATATCTGGTGCAGTGCTTAGCACTGCTGCCTCACAGCGCCAGGGACCCCGGTTCAATTCCCAGCTTGTCTGTGTGGAGTTTGCACATTTTCCCTGTGTCTGTGTGCATTTCCTCCAGGTGCTCCGGTTTCCTCTCACAGTCTGAATGACATGCTGCTTAGGTAAAATTGACCATACTAAATTCTTCCTCAGTGTACCTGAATAGGTGCCAAAGTGTGGCAACTAGGGGATTTTCATAATAATTTTGTTGCAGTGTGAATGTGAGCCTATTAGTGACACTAATAAGTAAACTTTTACTTTACATCATGTTTAACTCCAGCCAGTAGTGTTAGTTAGCACATATCTAACTTAAAGGACATTGGAATCATTTGCGCTGGGATAAACATTTTAATCGCGATATAAGTATAAACCTTTTCCAATCATGACAACAATAACTTCTGGAAATCAATTAATAGTACAATTTATTTGCCAGACTATTACATATCATACTTTCTAATTTCCAACCTGTTACTGACTGAAATAAAACAAGGGTCAGAATTTTCCCAAAAAATGGATAAATGTCACAACAGCAACAAAACCAGAATAATCCGTGCCACAATTGTCTCACATTTAGTCATTTTTTGGGAGCGTGGCAAGTTGCGTGCTAGCTCTGGGAGAAGTGGGGCCTAAGTACACCAGTGAGCCGGGCTGCAAAGCGATCAGGTGCCATTTTGATTTCATAGTGTACTGGAAGACATCCCTTCCTCCCCATGGATGCTGACTTCGGGGCACTTCCAATGGGCTTCCTCTGCATGACCCCTGACATGCTCCACGTTTACATGACGCCCCCTTCATGCCCCATGCCAGCCATGTTCCTGACCACCCAGCAGCTTCAATGGCTTCCTGCATCCCGTGGTGTGGCCATCACACCTGGTCTCTGCTAGCAGAGAGCAGTAATGATTCTCACTGGACTGGGGTTAGAAGATTCCGAGAGCTGGAAAAATCTGGTGTCAAATGAGCGAAGCATATTTAAATACTACTTTAACTATGCAAACTAGGCTCGCATCCTGACAGGGCACAATCCAGTTTTTGTCAATAGAAAGAGACCAGATTGATTGCAAATCATTTGCTACCGAGTGCGAAAACAGTTTTTAAGCTTGTGCTGTTTTCTGGGATCAGGGTGATCTGCACCAGGTGTGGCAAGGTGAGGCCGAAAAACCGCCTCATGTCTCTAATCTCAGCTATTTCTGAGTGACATTAAATGCACATTAAATTCTGGGTGCATTCCCTCTGAAATAAGTGATTCCATGATTGAAATTTGGTAAGAATTGATATGCAATCAGACTTGTGAAGACTTGAAAAGAAAACATACCTCCACTCAGCACAAGAAGGAGAGCTTGGAGTTGTTCTCATTATAAATCTGGTTACAATATCAAAATTTTAAGAGAGGAAGACATATGCCTTTGATCCCATGAACAAAAAGATCCATAGGGTAGGTAGGCTCCAGGGAAAATGGTGCAACCTGCACACCAATAGCAAGAAAATAAACCCTTTGGATCTTGCTTTTTTAAATGGTCAGAAGCCATTTTGAAGAACTAACTTGGCAAAAGTAAGCCTCTACATATATTCCACCAGCTTTATCACTCCCCTCATTTTCTAAACTAGCGATTAAAATACATTTTAACCCATCAACAGTAAAGACTTTTTTTTGTGTTGCGTCTTCAGCCCCAAGCCTTCAGACACTATCCAAGCGCCATAACTCTCTTGCTGGATTAAATGGATGATATCACATGAGAGTCAGTGCATTCCAATCATTCCTTTGTGAGTGTGAAGACTTGCCAACATGAGTTATGATGTCGGTCGCCATACGGCCACAAATGAGTTACAGATTCTTCAGATTTGAAAACAATCAGCATCTCCAGTGGGTGATGTTATTGGTTTTGTGGCTGTGCATCTCCTCGTGGAATCACAGAAGCTAAGCAGCATAACCCCATGGAAATTTAAGGCCATGATTTCCTGGCTCGAGTACAATTTGGTTTAATTGTGATGGAAAATAATTTTTTTCATTATTCAAGTCACATCTAAAACAATGCAACAGCTGAAGGTTTCTGTAATTAATGATATTGTTCAAGGATTTAACATGTACTTAGATCAAATTTCTCTCTCTGTTATTTTAACATAGACGGAGTGGAGAGCTCTGGGATTTACTTCTCAGGGCAGAGAGAGGAATTTGATACAAGCGTGTTAAGCGTTGCTATAAAATATCAATGGTAGTCATCTGAATACTTGACCAACCATATATTTCTTGTAAATAGCCTAATAGTGTCCCTTTGAAATGTGTCACAGAGTGGATGGTAAACACTGGGTGAATGGCAGACGTCACAGCCTTCACCTAAATAACCCAGCGCTACTGTTCCAGCAATGACGCCTACTTTAATACCTACTTAATCTGCACAAACACCACCAGCTGCACAAAAACTAAGTAACAGCTGCTGGATCAAAAGCAGAGACTTTTGTCTTTTTCAAAAATGCACAGACACTTAAGGAATTTTTTCATTATTTCCTTGACACTCCTGAAGACATCTTATCCCATTAAAATCCAGTATTTCGCATCATGATGGGCAATCTGATCTAACTGTTTATAAATAAGATTGTTATGCTGCCACAGGTAAGTGCTATCATACCATCATCTTACATCAGCCCCCTTGGCTGCTGGTGTTAATGAATGAAAAATATTTGCTTTAACCTTAGTGGCCGGGTGTATGTGTACACAATGTTCTACCATCTTTGAGCCTGACCGCTTTTAAAAAAGGCAATGCAGATTTAAATGGACAGGGCAATGAGTAATCAATTATTAGTTCACTTTTCTCATTTATGCCAAATGCTAGGGCCTGGACTTTTGTAGAGTGGGAACTGCCTTGGAATTCAAGTGATCCTTTTCCGGTCTTCTATCACAGGCTGGGTGAAACAATGTGGAGCAACACATCGTGGAGCCTTATGAAAGGGCTGCACAGTTGGAAGTAAGGAAGCCATGCCCCTTTTTTACATCGCTAACTACTGTAAAACGTGGAGGTGGTGGTGTAATTGTATTGTCACTGGAGTAGTGATCCACGGACAGAGGGTAATGTTCTGGAGACCTGGGTTTGAATCGCACCATGGAAGATGGTGAAATTTGAATTTTAAAAAAATCTGGGATTAAAAATCTAATGAGAACATGAAACCATTGTTGATTGTCATAAAAACCCATCTGGTTCACTAATATCCTTTAAGGAAAGGAATCTATCACCCTTATCTGGTCTGGCTTACATGTGATTTCAGATCTACAGCAATTAAGCTGATCTTTCTCGAACTCTAACTGTGACCTTAATAATATATTCTGCAACTCTCCTTTCCTTCTCCCCTATGTACTCTCTGAACAGTATGCTTTGTCTGTACAGTGCTCAAGAGACAATACTTTTCAGGGTATTCCAATATATGACAATAAATAAAATCAGATCAAACCAAATCAACATGATTAATTTTTAAATGCCCTCAGGGATGGGCAATAAACGCTGGCGCAGTCAGTGACACCCACATCTCGTGAACAAATTATTTTAAAAAATCGGAAAGATTGAAGGTCCAACAATTTTCTAACCAGGTAGTGGTAAGTTTGTAAGATAAGTGGGCAATGAAGCGGTGGTCCGGTATGGACAGTGCGATGGGAACAGGAGGGTCAATTGGGTGGTCAGTGAAGGGGGGGTTGGGTTCTGGGGACCTGGGTGGTCTGGAGGTCATTGTTGGGGGATGAATTGTCAGTGGTCAAATTTTTAGTGGTGGGAGTCATGTTGTCATTAGGGGTATCAGTTTAGGAGGGAAAAGGGTGATCAGTGTGGGATTTGGTTATTATTGGTAATGACTTTGTCCCTTGAAGTAAAGGTGAAACAGATTGCGATGGGATTAATCAGTGAGACAGAAGCAAATAGAAATGTTATAGCTTATTCCCATGTTTGATACTTATTTTTCCAATAGTTGGATAAGTGGTTCAATTTTCAAAACATCATCGCAACATCGGAAGCTGTATTCAGACTGCATTGTCTTTCGTAGGGCAGTGTGTTTTTTCATCACACTGTGACTGCAGTGTGACTGTTATCCAAGGACTGCTCTGTTCCATAGAAACCAGCTGGCAGGGATTTGTCAGAAAACATTCTGACTAGATATGGGGCTCAAACAGGGGAGTCTGATGCCATCAAATTTGCCAAGCTGTTGACCACACTGCTGTCTAATTTTTGAGAATAAGTCAATGCCAACAAATCCAACACAAAAGGAAACCTCGATAATATTATGGTGAGCAAACGCCACTATGTCTGGATAGGATTTTAAACTCGAATCTTCTGTGTCTCTCCTGAAAAGAACCATTGACATTTACCAGGAATCAAATGCCAGAGGTTTCTTTTTGAACCAAGTTGACCAGCTATCAATTCTAACAACCAATTCTGCAATACTCATTCTAACTCCTTTTCTCCATCAAAACTCTTTATATATTCTCTTCGGTGAGTTGAATTAGTTTGAGCAAATGTTCTAATTAGCTCCATCCTTTGATTTTTCAATGATTATCAGAATAAATATGCACCGAAGACAAGACTGTAACCAATCCTGTTTTGGAAATGGTCACCCTTCGGCAGAAGGCACTTTGCACCTGGAGCCCATTCTAATTCTAATGTAAGTGCAGCACAGTGGTTAACACTATTGCTTCACAGCACCAGGGAACAAGGTTCGATTCCTGGCTTGGATCACGGTCTGTGTGGACTTTGCACATTCTCCCCATGTCTGCATGGGTTTCCTCCAGGTGCCCAGTTTCTTCCAAAATGTGCCAAAACAATCCAAAAATGTGCGAGGTAGGCCATGATTGGCCATGATAAATTGTCCATTAGTGCCAGCAGGATTAGCATGGTAAATATATGGGATTACAGGAATAGAGCCTGGATGGCTCGTGTTCGTGCAGATTCGATGAGCCAAATGGCCTCCTTCAGTACAGTAGGGACTCTGATTCTGATGTTTTATCTTAAATATAGGGAGTGTGCATTAATAAGCTGGAGCAGCTGAAAAATATGTCTGGCCCAATGTTGTGCTTTTATCAACAGACATGTACATTTATAAAAGTGCAGATTTCACTTGCGTCTCAGTTGGCTTTGAAAAAATAAAAAAAAGTCAAGAATCATGTGCAAGAAACGGCAGTTCCGGATTTCCTTCTATTTTTACACTTTGGTTTTCAATTGCCGAACATTAGGAAATTAATACCCATGACATACTTTCCAGCTGTTGCCTTACTGCGGAACATGAATGGGGTATTATTTAAATGAGGGGCCTCATATCATTTTTTTTGCCCTAAATGTTTTCCTATTGAATTTCATGTGAGGGGTTTGTGATTATAATGTTAGGAGTGAGCCCATGCTGAAGCTGTCAGCTCTGCCACTTTAAAGCACCCATTAACACATGGTGACCCACGTAAACGCTGCAATATGTTCCTAAAAGGTTTTCTATGTTAAATCCTTCTTGTGTGGAGTTCTTCTGGTACTGTTCCAGATGAACTTCCTCAAGGCCACTCATTATTGTTACTTCCACATTCTAAGCCAAACCAAATAAAAGAACTAATTCTGCCAATCACTGCTTCCGCAGTTTTTATCCTGATCCCTCGAATATCATTTAGTGGCTCCAACTGGCGAATGCTTTGATTTCGTGAACTGTATTAGCATTTTATCCTTGAACACTGTTGCTGTAGCAATGAGTCAGAAGTAATTTGTTCAATTAGCAGCTTTCATTTCCTTATTGTGCAAAGAAAAAAGGTTTCAGGGAATCTTAATTCATGCAGTTTCCTTTCTTACTTCCCCAAGATTTCAATTCCATTGTATCACCAGCCAGTATCAAAACTTTTCCTCATGTATAATGTATTATGCTCCTTTTATTCTGGAAAGGCAGCTTTTTATCAATTTTGACTTCAGTATTTGAATTAATATTTTAAATATTTATCAATGGTAGGGCTGAAATGATATAATTAAGGCTTCAATCCAAAATAGAGAATTATAAATATTTAAGAGTAATTTCAATACATTAATCCAATTAACAGGTTCATGGCAACATAAAATCACCATCTTTTTAATAAGATTGTTAGCTTGCAATCATTCAACAATTCCATTTCCTTTAAGGGCTCATTCATTCAGTTTTGGGTTTCTTTTTATGAGAGCATAGATTGTTAATGTCTTTAATGTAGTTGTTGTGTGATATTAGCAACATTGATGAATAAATGATGTTAAATATTTGGGGAAATCTGGACAATACACTGATGATTTGGCCGATCATATTCCACAATAAATTGTAAGGGGTGTTAACTAATTGTAGCAGTAAGAAAGGATAGTCTGTAGGCTGGATATTGGGTGGAATTTAATGAGCATGGCCGGATGCTGAAAATATTGTGACACCCCAGCTGCACCCATTTCCTGGAGGTTCAGTAGGCTTTAAACCAAATGAGGCACCCACCCATCTGGTCTGCAAGGAATTTCCTCCCTGAAGTTCTGATGGAGGGTGTCCTCACTCCCAAGAGCTGTCGACCAGGGGCTGGGAATTCTCCATACCAGCGACGGCACTGGGAGTGGTGGCCAAGGCCAGTTATGACAGTGTGGCTGGCAGTATGGCTCATCACTGGAGCCCCAAGGAAAAGGTAAATGGGCATATTTGCCAGGGCCTGGCAAGGGTGATAGAAGGGTCAATTTGAAGGGGAAAGGGAGTAGGGGAATCTTACTCCTAATCCAATTCATGCTACTGGTGCCTCCCTATTGAACTTAAAGTGTCTGACAAGAAGGTAATTTCTGACAAGAAGGTAAGAGTATTCAGTGCAGAAAAAATACGTGGTGTGTTCCCTTTCTTTGACTACTTAAATGACAGAAGCGGCAGGGTGAGGTCTTTACGTGCTCCATAATTGGCCACTTCAGTGCTTTAATTAATCTCGGGGTAAGAAGGCCATCCTTAACTCTTCATATCCTGAATTAAAGCAGTGGGAGGTGGAAAGGCAATAGAATCTCCACTCCACACCTTCATACTTGATCATATGCCCTCCCCTGATCTCCGATCACACCTACGCTGGGTGAGCGAATTGAGGGGGGGGGGGGTGGTATCCAGCATATTCTGCCCCAAGTTGGGATGTTAGAAAACATCATCATATAGAAGAGTTCTGATACGATCATGTACATTGAAAGCAAAGTCTGAAGGGTCTTTAAACCTCATCTGATTCAGTTAAAAGTCTCAAACAGGCATCAACTGTGTATTCTTTATAATATAGAGCAGTACAGATTTGTGAACTGCTTTCATTCTATTTGTGGTGAGTTTTGTTTTGCCGCTGTTGGGTGTCATGGCAAACAGTGACAGATGGCATGCTTTGGCTATGGAGTCACCTGGTTTGAACTGCAATTCTATTATACCACATGACTCAAACTGTAGCAATATTGGATTTTATTTCAGTGCGTGCTACAGGGGAATAGAATACTCTGCCTCTGGAATAAGTTTACTGGCTCCCACATCATCCTTGGACTGTGTTCTGTTGATGTGGATGGAATACAGCAGGTGCCAGGCCTGTTGCCTGACAACAGATGGAATGTACAGCCAATACAAATCTTCTTAAGCAAATTACAGAGTAAAGCTATTTGTCCCAGCTCCCATTAGGTGAACTGGGACCAAGCTCCTATGCCCTTATCATCTTAGGAGAAGTCTAACTTGAAGGATCAGTGATAATGAGTAGCCTATAGACAGATTAGGGGGAGACAGTGGCAGTGACACTGGATTAATCATCTGGAGGCCCAGGGTAATGCTCTGGGGATGTGGGTTAGAATCCCGCCATGGCAGAGGAGCAATTTAATTTCAATAAAACATCTGGAATTAAAACACGATGGCTAGGAAACCATTGGCAATTGTTGTAAAAATCCAAATGTTTCACTAATGTCCTCTAGGGAAGGTAACCTTTCATCCTTACCTGATCTGGCCTACATGTAGCTCCAGGTCCACAGGAATAATTCCATGAATTGCATTTGGGTAGAGTATTGATCACCAGAGAATTGTAGCATTGTGTACATGCAACTAACAGTTCACATCTTTGCAAAATCCTTCTCTGCATGCCCATTTCAAAGTGATGCCCTTCTAAAAATGTGGACAGGGGCTTGTAGAGCATAAAAAGGTACTGTCATCAAGTGTCTCTCAAATAAATAATTTGAGGTAAGCCTGAGGCAAGTGATGGATGCGAGGACAGATTCACAAGAGCATATCAGCCCAATTCAGGTTTCTGGTGAATGGTAACCCCCAGCTTGTTGATTGTGGGGGTATTCAGTAATGATAATGCCATTGAATGTCAAAGGAAATTGTTAGGTTCTCCCTTGTTGGAGGTGCCAATGTTACTTGTCACTAATCAGTCCGAACCTGAATGTTGTCCAGGATTTGCTGCACATGGGCACAGTCTGTTTCAGTACCTAAGGAACTGTGAATGCTACTGAACACTACTACCCAGCAAGCATCTCCATGTCTGAACTTATAATAGAGGTAAAGCTGTTGATGAAGCAGCCTAGGTTAGGCCTAAGACACAATCCTGAACAACTTGTGAAGCCTGGTCCATTTCAACCATCATGAAGACTGTCTAATTACTTGATGAGAATGGCAAAAGTGTATTTGAGGTTAGAGAAAAAGGCATTTACAGAATGTCTTTCAGGACTTTAGGACATCCTGAAATCTTTTACAGGCAACTTAGCACTTTTTTAAAGTGTAGTCGCTGTTGTTATATTGGGAAACCACTCATGATTTGTCTGCAAAGTAAGATCCCACTCAGAACAATGAAATTCAGTCATGTTGGTGAGTGAAATAATTTCCCTCTTCTTATTTGAAACAGTAAGTGGGATATTTTGCATCCAACTGAATGGGTAATCATGCTTTTTGGCTAAGATTAAACACAAGATCTTGTATTTGTTCTTCTCAGCTTGGATTTCGGTGAATTGGATTCAACTTGAATTGGTTCTTGGAGCAAGCAAGGAGATGGATTAACAGTTTGTCCTATCCGTTCTGCGCATTGGCTTTGTAACTCTAAGAAAGGAATAATTTTTTTTCAAGTGATAATCAAACCATTTATTTAATATCTATCTGAAAGTCAGCACTTCCAATAGTGAACCACTCCAGTTCATCTAAGGCCGCCTTTACAATCATTAACTCCCAGCTAATCTTGCAAATTGTGAGCCATTTCATCCTTCAGGTTATGAATTTCATCTTCAAAATAGGCCTTGGGCATTATTTGCCTCCAGAATATAACTTTCTTCCATTTCCTGCATCTGGCACTCAACAGATTCATTTGCTCCCTTAAGCATATAAATATCACAAGTCAGTGTTTAAATTTAATGCAATAATCACTGTTCTCTTGTTTTACTGCAGTACAGCACTGGAGTGTCAGTCTAGATTTTATGCTTAGGTTTTTAGTATGGGACTTGAACTAATAACCTTCCAATGCAGAGGCATGCGAAAGTGCTACCACTGAGTTATAGCTGACACCTCATGAACTACAAATGCCGAGGCAGTAGATACAAATATTTCATACTGCTATCAATTTAAAAGTGTCAGTGATACTGAGACGTCTGTCATTATAAGCCTTTCTAAAATCTCTACAATGTTATTGAAATGCAGTTGTTCCTTCTACTCTACTTGTCTTTACTTTTGTTTGGTTGTGCAATTTAATCACGTGTTCATCTACTCGTAATAGGTTGGTTTCAACCTCTTCTATTAAACACAGTCTCATTATTATAGATTTGTCATAAAGAAACCCTCAACATGGCAAACTTTTTCATTGGTTCCAGGAGCAGAAGAGCTGAAATGGGTAAAAAAAAATAAATCTTTGCTGTGCATTTTTGTTGAAGTATAACAATATAAAATGTATAGATTGCACAACCAGTCCAGGGCAAGATCCTTTCTCTGGAATTTTCCTGTCCCACCCCCCACGGGTATCGTAACAGGCGGGGCACAGACCATGCAAAAGTCTGTTGACCTCAGGTGGGATTTTCTGGCATTGGGGCAAGCATGGCTGGAAAATCGCATTCACCTATGCATTCTCATATCTTCCAATTCATTCACAACCAGAAACCTATAAAGGGGCATTTCTGGTTTCTGAGTATTTTTATGCTATGTTACTAAAGATCAAAATTATCTGAAATAAATATATTCTAGCTAATATTGTAGTAAAAATGTAGTTCAAGGAGTCATGTTAGCCTGAGGTGTATAGCCACAGGTGACTATACACCTTGACATTCTGGACAAACTGAGTTATTCTCCTCTATTGAAAAAGCAGGATGATTTTTACTATCCATTTCGATCAGTGTAATACAAATGACTTGCTTCACAGCTCAGGCAATCTCAGAGGCTAAGAGGTTCAGGGGAAGGGAGCACTTTGCTCTGAACTATGACCAGGGTAAGTAACTTCACACTGTTTATAGTTGGCCCCCTTACTGTGTGTCAGCTGCAAGACTTGAACAAATGTGAATCTGCAGCTGTAGCGTAAGTGAGGGTTTGGACACAGGTTTATTACTTCTAAGTAAACACAGCATGCTACAGGCTGACTAACTAATGTGCATGGGGGCATGGCATGGGAGGTGCATGGACACTGTTTGTTGTAATAATCCAAGTCTTTGAGGTGCCTGTGTAGAAACAATTTGAGAGCTTGGGGCTAGGTAGGCAAACCACATATGTTTGTCTCTTTCATTTGATGTTTGGTTTAAGATCCCTTTATCTCTTACTGTGTGTGTGTGTGCACGCATGTGTGTGTCAAGGTGATGCCATGGTTAGCATTGCTGCCTCACAGTGACAGGGACCTGGGTTTGATTCCTGGCCTGGGTTACTATCTGTGTGGAGTTTGCACATTCTCCCTGTGGCTGTGTGGATTTCCTCTGGATGCTCTGGTCTCCTCCTACAGTCCGAAGATGTGCTGGTCAGGTTGACTGGCCATGCTAAATTGCCCTTAAGAGTTAAGGGTTTAACTAGGGTAAATGCAGATAGGGCCTGGGTGAGGTAGAGGTCGGTGCAGACTCGATGGGTCGAATGGCCTCTTTCTGTATTGTAGGTTTCGATGATTCTACGAATTTGGCTCAGCTGTCTTTAACACGTACAGCAGCTTGCATTTATGTTGTGTCTTTAACAAAGGAAAATGTCCCAAAATGTGTACAGGAGAATCACAAAATAAAATTTAACACAGAGATACATATGGAGATAGGACAGCTTGATTTTAAGGTGGATTTTAAAGGAGAAATGAAGGGTAAAGAGGTGAGGTTTATGGAGAAAATTCCAAGATTTAGAGTCACTAATGAAGGCAAGGCCATTAATGTTGAAGCAATAATTGTGCAAACTCAGGGAAGCATTGTCTGAAATGCTGAGAGATGTCATGCACTATATAAATTGAAATCTTTCTCTTCCCTCATGTTAATGAACTATCTAGTGTGTGGGATTTTTATGCAATACTTAATTTAAAACTGAAGTTGCCTTGATAAGTTCACATTAGTTCGGGAAGGTGAAGACCACGTGTTCAGTTTTGTTGCTGTCTCTCCTTCAGTAACATTTCAATTAAGTCACAAACATTTTCTGGGACCTGTGCCATTAAATGGAGAACCGACAAGGTAAAGTACAATACAATCGCCAAAAAAGTACTGTCTGACAGTAAGTGCAATGTTGGGTGACCATGATGATACTATTTAATGCTTCTCTTGAGTTGACCTTTTTATTAAAAACACGGACCAATTCAGCTGAAGTGTTACATGGCCTTAAGTCAAAATAGAGCAACAAGCTGTTAAATGTTAACATATCCAATGCACAATTAATGACCCGTGAAAGTGACAATCACACCGTGGATAAATGAAAGGAAATGGTAACAGCCCAGGTACCAGCCTTTACTTGGACACACTTTAGATTAATATTCTTCCTGAAATTACCTACTGTACTTGAGAACAGACAGAGCAATGTAAAATACTATGAGGATAAATAAATGTATGGCAGCCTGAAGGAGTATTAGGTTGCCTCAAAACATGTGTAGTGTGATGAGTTCTCTCATCACCTGCTGTGGATGCAAACAGCGCAGAAAGATACTTGTGATTAGGCTGAGGAAGGTTTTGTTTCCTTGTGACTGAACAGTACTTCACAGCAAACATGTTACTGCTGATTCACTTGAAAATAGGTGAGCAAAGGGTCAATAATGGAAAATATTTCTATAATTATATTTACATGCTTCTTTCACTGATGCTAGACTGGCTTCCATATGTTCCAACCACCTTAACTGGCCAAAATGTGTGAATGTTGAAGGTCATTTGGACAAGGGGACATCGAAGCATCCTATCCTTTCCCAACATTCATGCAAATATATCATCTAACGGACTGTTCATAGTGATTGGGAGGAAGAATCCTAGTTCTTTTCCCTTTATTATCTCAGTAATATTGAGGCTTTACTGAGATTGCTTATTCTAGAAACTGACCTTCAACAATCCTTTCCTTTGATAATTTGGTTCATCCCACATGTGGCAGTTAATTAACAAACTTAGCTACTTGAAGACTGAAGATTTAAGTCATAAATCCTTGTAGAAGATGCGCAGATCCATAGGAAAATAACTCAGGTTATTCAGAAGTAGTGGTCTCCTTAAAAAAACCTATTGGCTTCAAACATGATTTATTTTTATTCTTATCGCTTGCAAGTTCCTTCCATATCAAACTGCTTTTCTTTATTCAGTTACTCATTGTCTTCAAATTGAGATTTTCCCCATGACTTCAGAAGTGAACTGTCTGCTTCTCAGTTGTTAAAATGTAACCAATGATAGCATTGGATCTTTTACAGTGACCACTGGTAACATGCTGTAAGGGTCAGCTGACCCAGTAAAAATGACGTGGTGATCAGCTGACCATCTGACTCAGTATAAATAAGAAGCTGTGGGGGGATTGTGGGAGCTTGGAATTGCCCAGGGTAAGACTGCAGATGTTGGAGTAATGATATTTCTTAAGTAAACCTTTTTCTTTGATTTACAAGTTGGAGTAAGTTGTATTTCATTTTATCGCCTACAACTGAAAAGTTCTTTCTGCTAGATCAACATTAGACTTTCCACCTTGTCACACAATCTTCTTTTCACAGAAGCCCAAGTTTGTTTGTCATTAATTGGCAGCTGACTTTACAAGCCTTCTGAATTTTACTTCCATTGACTTTAGAAGAAATGAAATGAAGACAGAGGTAAAATAGTGACCTATTCAATGTAGTCCATTTTTCTATTTTCACACAAAGTCAAGATCTATTCTCAATGACCCCAAATAACATGATGTCATGTTTTGGGACAATTTAAATGTTCAGTGTATTTTCAAGCAAGTTGAAAACTCTTAGCCAATGACTCATACTAGAAGGAAATATTTCTTTGCTGGTTAAATAATGATTCCAGAATTTGTAAATGATTAATTCTCTTTTAAAAAGGAATTGACTGTAACTGCAGTTCATTAATTATATAGTGAAGAAATTCTTTTTCCAGGCTTTACTGATACTTCAATGTGGTTGGAAAGCTCTAGAACATTCTACTTCTGTCAGATTTGGATAAGACAACATTTGAAGTCCAGTCTATTCCATTGGAGCTGACTCTTGTTGCAGGTTGGGAGGGATTAATTTATCACCAAATTTTCCTTTCACCAACTCACTGGTAAACAAAGACATTTTGATTTGCTTCCCCTTTCTTTTCCCCCTCACATGGTAGTATACTTCCAATCCCTCGATTTTGGTGAAATCCAATTTATATTCATAACCCTGCTACAAACTCAAGATAGGATAAACTCAAAAGGAAAGTTTATTTGTACACATTCAAAATGCAGAAATGCTGATCCTGAGTGGAAAACTCTCTATCTTCATGTCCTCTCCTCTTCCATTAGATCTGGAGTGGAAGCTGTTGCACAGAACACTTATCTATTAGGTTTTCAAGCCAATCCCTGGCTGCTTTCAATACTTGCTGCCTGGATAAGCCAGTTTTTCACATATGTTTCTGTGTGAGGTAGCAGCTGCTTGTCTTCTACTTGAAGGGGCTGCTTTTCATATTCCACCTGCAGTCCAATCCAAACCTTGTAATCTTTAGTCACACTGTGCAAGGTGGGGATTAGTGGCAGGCAAGATAGAGGAATCCTCATGATCTAGCTTCTGCCAGCTTGGCAAAGCTGGCTATTCACAGGGTTAGCCTGATTGTGGCTGCTATCAGGAGCCAGTCTAACTCCCTGTCTGCTTCCACAGAAATGGCTTTGTCCGATATATCTTTAGAAAGAACACATTGCGTCTGTCATTATACTTGAGCATTCCAGCAACTGGTAGGCATCAGAGGGACTGAAGTGTATCATTGACACAGGCAATATTATTCTGACCTCATAAATTTTGCTTTTGTCTTAATTATAATTTGGAGGTTTGATTTGATTTGACTTGATTTATTGCCACATGTATTAGTATATATGAAAAATATTGTTTCTTGCGTGCCATAAAGATAAAGCATAATGTTGATAGAAAAGGAAAGGACAGAGTACAGAATGTAGTGTTATAGTCATAGCTAGAGTGTAGAGAAAGATCAACTTAGTGCGAGGTAGGTCTATTCAAAAGTCTGGTGGCAGCAGGGAGAAAGCTGTCCTTGTTTTGGTTGAAATGTGACCTCAGACTTTAAAAGAGGAACACTTTTATTATTTTGATTACAACTGATGACAATATGATCTTAATTGGCATTTAAAAAAGGTTATAAATTGTTCAACTCCATTAAAAAGCCAATTATTTGTGACTAATCGGCAACCTTTTCTTTTCTTTATACAACAATCCATCCATTCATATGTTGTTAATTTATCATGGTCCAATTTTGGGCATATAACTAACGCATCCCTGAACTGGGAACGCTGAGGTTTTTCCAGAAGTGAGTGAGGCTCACTTTAATAATTGTGGCAAGCAACTGGCACCTTGCTGCTTTTTCAGCAGCCAAAATGGGTTGTTTGCCTTGGTGATAGTAGCTCTCAGGTAAGCCATGGTGGATGGAAACAGAATGGGAGAGGGGGGGAAACCATAGTGAGAAATGGCCCTGTGGAGGTGAGGGGATGGGAGGATGGGACGGGAGGAATCTGGGCGCCACGCAAAAGATTAATTTTTAAATTTTCTGTTGATGACCACATCTTTGGCTGGCATCATGGAAGGAAAACCTAAACAGGGGAGAAAACACAGCTTTTGCTTAGACCAATATCAAGCCTGGAACTTCCATGCCAACAGGATCCTCGGAACATCTTCATTGCAGGTCTCCTGTCAGTGAGGTGTGCATTCAATGGGATACCTCATTGACAATGGCAGGATCAGAAAATCCCACAGCCCCTCACCACCGTGAAACATGCAGCAGGTTGGGAAAGAAGCAGTAAGCTAATCTTTAACATCAACAAGTAAACTTATTTTAGCTATCTACAGGGACATCTGAAAAATCAACAGGTATATTTCAGATCTCTTTGGTGCATGGGAGATTGCCCCACAAAATTAATCCCTTTCATCCTATTTTTTGCCCAGAAAAGGACTATAACAAGATTCAATTTATACCGATGGATTCTTGATCTGCTAGGAACCAGAGCATGTTTCATAGAGGTTATTTCCTTTCAATCAATGGATGGTCTTGTTCTTGCATAAAGTACAAGGTGGCTCAAGGAAAACTCATGAATCAAATGTGACAGCCTGCTTATACCATTGCACCTATGATTTAAAAGGCAGAGGAAAAGAAAATCAAAATAAATTTACTCTCGCAACCAAGTCCAGTACCAAAACAATTAGACCTCAAAATAATGTTTTCTGTTATTGCCTCCATGATGAAAAGTAAAAGTTACAAGTAATTATGGCAATAAAAAGAAAAATAACCTTGGGGTGGTACAGTCGTTAGCAATGCTGCCTCACAGTGCCAGGGGCCCAGGTTTGATTCCTAGCTTGGATCATGGTCTGTGCGGAGTCTGCATGTTCTCCCCATGTCTGAGAGTTTCTTCTGGGTGCTCGGGTTTCCTCCCACAATCTGAAAGACGAGCTGATTAGATGCATTGACCGTGCGAAATTCTTCCTCAGTGTACCCGAACAGATGCCGGAGTGTGGCGGCCGAGAGATTTTCACAGTAACTTCATTGCAGTGTTAATATAAGCCTATTTGTGATTAATAAAACTTTAAACTTTTAAAAAAGAAGCCCTTCCTCGAAAGGTAGGAGGGAGAAGAAAGACTTCAGCTTGCTTCCAATTGCATCCAACAAGTACATGAGCTAAAAGTATAAGACATCTGATACTTACATTCTGAATTGAATGTCAATCAGCATCATTGTGAAAGGAAAAGGTCCCTCAGGAAAATACCCACAACATATGCACTAAGCAGTCTCTTTGAGTTTAATTGGGCATGAACTTCATAATGGCTGTAGCAGAAAAAATTCCTCCTTAAAGGAACATATTGAAACATTTTTCATAATTGGCACAGCACAATTTTGACACACTCCAAGAGCAACTAATTACTGGAAAGGTTAAACTAGTGGAAATGTAAACATAATAGATTACTGGAAAATATCATAGCCCGTCCAAGGGGTAGAGTAACAGAAGATTCAGTGTGTACGGTAGCACTTAATCACCCCAAGGTTATTTTCCTTTTTATTACCATAATGGCAAAAATTATACACTGTAATTTCTATTTTAGTAATTTTAAACTTGTGACATGCACATATTTTATTGATTAACTGACACCCTGTTCCCAAATCTGCAACT
Organism: Sphyrna mokarran; assembly: GCA_024679065.1. Lineage (NCBI taxonomy): Eukaryota > Metazoa > Chordata > Chondrichthyes > Carcharhiniformes > Carcharhinidae > Sphyrna > Sphyrna mokarran. Next base: position 105,500,077 of record JAGIQG010000001.1, on the reverse strand, counting down.
TGCCACCAGAATTGTTAGGTACATTTTTCCTTTGACCTCCACAGACCAAGCAACTATTAGATGAACTATGATTTCACTTTGCTACTTTACAAAGGATCAAAATTTTCAGTAAATGGTCATTTATTTAATGTAAATAGACAGTTAGTAGGCAGTAAATTAATAAGTACTGTGATTAGTGACAATGTTTCTAGATTGATCCATCGATTGACGTAAGCATTTCAAAGAAAGTAAATGAAGAGATTATGGTCGGATATCCTATTGAATCAAATAGTTCTCCACATGCCTTCCAATCAGGAGAGATTGGGCAATGTCATCTATCACTTACATTTACTGACCTCTTCAAGCCATTCTCACTTCTTAGCTGGGCCACTAGATCACCAAAAGCTGTTAATACTGCACTAACTCATTTAAAGCAAAGCTGAATAAATATCTAGTTAAGAATAGTTCAAAGGTTTGGAGGGAATCATACACAGAGACACTGCAGGATGGTTCCTGTGTAGCTATGAGCTGAGAAATATTATCCGTGGGAAACAAACATTAAGGTTTGAATTATGTGTTAGTGTCAATTGATATAGTGGATGGAAAGAGAATGGGATGAATAAATAATATTACATAGCTTGTGGAATGAATTGGCTAAACAGATTAAAGCAGCCTTTTCTCACTCTATGCCTTAGGTTGTGGAGTATCCGTTGATAGTTGGAGACAAACTATGGATAATTTGGAACTGACTTTTCCTCACTGGGTAATGATCCCAACGTTCATTTCAGTTCTGTACTAGGAACCTAGGAGTAATTGTGTCAAGTTGCCAATTCGCTTTTCCCGCAGGTGGACAATTAAGCAGTTGCTTTGGTGTGCCACTTCCATTTAAGGTCAAGTAAGCCAGAGACCTAAACAGAGGGCTGCAGTGATGCCTGGTCAAAACCTCTGACACTGGTGATCACTGCTGAGGTAGGCAGAAGACTGCGAGGAGGTCTCAAATGGAGGCTGGAGCTGTAGCCATTGTACTTGCATCCTAGAGATGTGTGCTGGGGTGATGAATTGGAGGCATTGCTGCTGGTAGGTTGCCTCTAATTCAATTCCTACCTCTGGTCTCAGATGGAAAAATCGCTGGGAGATGGGAAGGTATCAGCTTGGCAACCTGACGGGCTATTTTAAAACGTTGCTCCCTGTCATCTCCTAACCTACCTCTATGGACTTGAGAAAATTCAGCTTTGGTTGTACTGATCACCGCTGAACAAGAGGGAAAGTATACAGTTTGTACATGGCAGAAAATGTACAAGTGATTGAAAGGAGGAAGAGTCACAGAAGAATCACTGAGGAATCATAGAAAGTGTACAGTGAGGACATGAAGTAAAATAGTGAAGAGTAAAAGTACATCTTAATTTCAAAACAGAAGTTATTGACATTTACATCAAATGTATTTACATCAAAAGAGTCTCCAATTGATGTGTGCCAAACTGTAAATACATCTGGAGCATCTTTTGGCTAGAAAAATCTTTAAGTCTGTGCTTAAACATTAGATGTTAGTTCAGAGCAAATGATGGGATCTTTCAATTCAGACCTTTGATTCCATGCAGTTCTACATCAATACACTTGATCAAAGTAAGGTTTAGACAGTTGACAAAATATATAATTGTGCCAAATACTTCTGGCTGCTGCATATAGTGCAATCCATGGGTTGACCTTTGGGATGAGAAAACTATCACCTATGGACACTAAACCTGTTTGTGCAGATGTTTCTTCTTTTTGTTAAGATCAAACAGATGTGCACAGCAGAGATTGTCCTCTAAAAATAATAACAAGTAGTGCCTCAATTAAATATGCAGAAAGAGAATCGTAGGTATTCCCCTTTGTGCCTTTCTTTCTCATTTTAAATCTTAGCATCGAAATCAATAATTAATACAAGATTTGCACTATGTATAGGATGTGGTGCATATTATCTGAAAACAAACCACAAGGAAGTGAAGCTGATAGTATTTTCAAATCTCCAGCTGCAAACCATTAAGATTGTTTGTGATTGTAGGGATCACTCTTTAACCAGCCCTATATTCTAACCTCAGCGTTGATTAAATGTGTTTGTAGATAGTCAAGTGTACAGTTACATGTATTCCATGTACTGCACCAACATTTGAAAAGCCAATTTTTAAGGCCTTTAAACCTACTTTAACTTTGCTCCCAGGCTTCTGTCAATTATACTTCATGCAAGCCATTTTGAGTAAGATCAACCCAGGCTGCCAGTATCTTTTATTTCTTTCTTAGTTATTGTGAGGAAGTGCCTGCTGTCTGCTAATGCCTACTAATATTCCAATTATGAATAATGAATTTGGATCCAGAAACTGCTCAGAGCCCAATGTACTATGCCATAATTTACACACAACCTTCAAAGAGGAATTTTAGACATATGACCCCATCAGATAGTTTTGCCAGTTGACAATTAAAGTACATAATATAAGCTAATGGTGTCCTGCATTTTTATTTTATAGCATCAAGGATATAGCATCAAAGGCAAAGTATGCACAATCCATGGATATATTAAAGAAGGTGATTCATTTTTACAAAACAATAGCCATTAGAAGAAGGTCCTGAGGTAAGTAAGTGGACATGTAAACCACATATCCACTGCGACTGTCAGTGAAAATCATTAATTCAGGCAAAAATAAGAGCTTGAACTGACACCTGGTAAAGCTCAATACCACAACAGTTGCTGCATTTATCCAATGAGCTATCGGGGAGTTCGGGATTAATGTTAAAAATGGTACAATTGGTTGAAGTGCAAAGGGACAGCCAGCTTAACCCCATCAGCTTCCCATCAGACAGTTCAGATTGAAATTACCCCCAAGTTGATAAATGATTACAGAAACAGTGAATATTTCAAAACATCTGTATTGAGCTTCCTAACGAAATCTGAATTTTGTCTCCTGCATAATAAATTATTGCTATGCTACTAGAGAAATCTTTTCCTGTACTTCAGCTTCTTACGTACTTATTTCTGCATGGTTATGTCTCCTCAAATTCCTCATGCCAGCAATCATTAGAAGGGTCCAACTTTCATCCTGAACAGTTGTGAATCTACATCAAGCATTAGTCATCTAATTTTGCATGTTACAGAGCCAACACTGGGTTCTGGAATGATACTTATTCCTAATACAAGCTGATTATTGTTAATCTGTTGGCAGCAGTTGCATTTTTGTAGTGTCTATCAAATAATCGCATGCAAGGTTTCTCTTTGATAGAAGTACAGTTTATTTTTATCTTGCTAATGATACAGATGCTTACATCTTCTAAGACAACAGGGTACATGCTGCCTTTATTTGCAACACAAGCATGTTGGACTGGGTTTGATTGGTCCCTTCTGAGGATAAAACAAACCCAACAAGTTGTCAGTTGGATTGTGTAAATTGAGCCTGTCTGCTGCAGAGTAATTCACCATGTCTACATTGTGCAATTTAATCCAATCATTGTACAGGATAACTCCAGAGAACTTGCACTGCTTGTGCTCCCGAGTTCAGAGAACACGTGGTGCTCGGACTGACACTGGCAAATGTAATGCAATGTATATTAGCAGGAACACAGAGCATGGCTTGATGTTTTAGGGATAATAACCAGTTTCTATAATCTCTCCATATAATTGAAGTCTACTATAAATTTCCTCTGCATCTTCTCTAAGTTTTTAACATCTTTCCTAAAAACCACAATTGGTCACCGTACCCTCACTGAAACCTACCCAGTTTTGATAAAAGTTTAACGTAGCTTCCTTGTCTTGTACTCCATACTTCTGTTAATGAATCCAGTTGTCATTTAAGTTTGTTCTTTACTTGCCACTTTCAGAGACTTATTCATGTAAATTCACTTGTCTCTCTCTTCCTGAATCTATCTTGTACTTGTACTTTTTATACAAAGTGTGCAGGAAGGTTTTTTGACTCAGTATGTAGATAGGCCAACTAGAGGTGAGGCTACATTGGATTTGGTGCTGGGCAATGAGCCAGACCAGGTGTTAGGCTTGGAAGTTGGTGAACATTTTGGTGATAGTGACCACAATTCGGTTACGTTCACCTTAGTGATGGATAGGGATAGGCATGAACCTGGGGGCAGTAGTTATAGCTGGGGGAATGGTAATTATGAGGCCATTAGGAGGGAATTAGGGTGCATAGGTTGGACTAGGAAACTACAGGGACTGGGAACATCTGAAATGTGGAGCTTATTCAAGGAGCAGCTACTGCGAGTCCTTGATAAGTATGTCCCTGTCAGGCAAGGAGGAAATGGTCGAGTAAGGGAACCATGGTGTACTAAAAAAGTTAATTCGCTGGTTAAAAGGAAAAAGGAGGCTTATGTCAGGATGAGGCTTGAAGGCTCAGTTAGTGCAATGGATAGCTATAGATTATCCAGGAGGGAGCTAAAGAGTGAGTTGAGAAGAGCTAAAAGAGGACACGAGAAGACTTTGGCTGATAGGATCAAGAAGAATCCTAAAGCTTTCTTTAGATATGTTAAGAATAGAAGATTGGTTAGGGCAAGATTAGGGCCAGTCATAGACAGCAGTGGGAAGTTGTGCGTGGAGCCTGAAGAGATTGGAGAGGCACTGAACAAATATTTCTCTTCGGTATTCACGCAGGGAGATGTAAATGTAGTTGTGGAGAACACTGGGATACAGGGTTGCAAACTGGAAAGTATTGAAGTAGGTAAGGAGGATGTGCTAGATATTCTTGAGGGTTTGAAGTTAGATAAGTCCCCTGGGCCGGACGGGATTTACCCTAGGATTCTCTGGGAGGCGAGAGAGGAGATTGCAGAGCCTCTGGCTCTGATCTTCAGGTCGTCGTTGGTTACAGGTATAGTGCCGGAAGACTGGAGGATAGCGAATGTGGTCCCATTGTTCAAGAAGGGGAATAGAGACTTTCCAGGGAATTATAGACTGGTGAGTCTTACTTCTGTTGTGGGCAAAGTATTGGAAAGAATTTTTAGGGATAGGATTTATAGTTATTTAGAGAGAAATGAATTGATTGGGGATAGTCAGCATGGTTTTGTGAAGGGTAGGTCGTGCCTTACTAACCTTATTGAGTTTTTTGAAAAAGTGACCAAAGAGGTGGATGGGGGTAAGGCAGTTGATGTGGTATATATGGACTTTAGTAAGGCGTTCGATAAGGTGGCCCATGGAAGGCTTCTGCAGAAAATGCAGATATATGGGATTGAGGGTGATTTAGCTAATTGGATTAGGAATTGGCTAGCAGATAGAAGACAGAGGGTGGTGGTTGATGGAAATTATTCATCGTGGAGTTCGGTTACAAGTGGTGTACCTCAGGGATCTGTTTTGGGGCCCCTGCTGTTTGTAATTTTTATAATGATCTGGATGAGGGTATTGAAGGATGGATTAGTAAATTTGCAGATGACACCAAAGTCGGAGGAGTGGTAGATAGTGAAGAGGGGTGTTATAGTTTGCAGAGAGACTTGGACAAGTTGCAGAGCTGGGCCGAGAGGTGGCAAATGGAGTTTAATGTGGAAAAGTGTGAGGTAATTCACTTTGGCAGGAATAACAAATGTGTAGAGTATAGGGCTAATGGTAGGACTCTTAATAGTGTTGATGAACAGAGGGATCTTGGTGTATATGTGCATAGATCCCTGAAAATTGGCAATCAAGTCGATAAGGTTGTTAAGAAGGCATATGGAGTCTTAGCTTTTATTGGTGGGGGATTGAATTTCGGAGCCGCAACGTCATGTTGCAACTGTACAAAACTCTAGTGCGGCCGCACTTGGAGTATTGTGTGCAGTTCTGGTCCCCACATTATAAGAAAGATGTGGAGGCATTGGAGAGGGTACAGAGGAGGTTTACCAGGATGTTGCCTGGTATGGAGGGCAGGTCTTATGAAGAGAGGCTGAGGGATTTGAGGTTGTTTTCGTTAGAAAGAAGCGGCTAAGAGGAGACCTTATTGAAACATATAAGATGATTAGAGGTTTAGATAGGGTGGACAGTGATAGCCTTTTTCGAGGATGGAGAAAGCTAGCACGAGGGGACATAGCTTTAAATTAAGGGGTGGTGGTTATAGGACGGATGTCAGAGGTAGGTTCTTTACCCAGAGGGTGGTAAGGGTATGGAATGCCCTGCCTGCGTCAGTTGTAGATGCGCCAAGTTTGGTGGCGTTTAAGAGGTTAGTAGATAAGTTTATGGATGAAAAGGGAATGGTTTAGGTTAGGGGGTCATTGCTTTTTCTTAATTGGTCGGCACCACATCGAAGGCCGAAGGGCGTGTTCTGCACTGTAATGTTCTATGTTCTGTAATTTATATTGCCTCTCTTCATTTCTTTCCACTTGCCCATGTCCCTGAATTACTGATCTTCCACCCTGCTCTCCTCTGCCTGGGTTTCTGAGCAGTTGAAAGAAAACAAGGTAGAAGCTGCAGCCTCCAGTTAGGCAGACATGCAGCTGCATAATTCCGGTGGAGTGCAGTGCAGGTAGGTTTTTGGAAAAGACATCATGATCCACTCCCAAATGGGTACACATGCGTAGAAGTGCAGTAGATAGATCAACAGGTAATCATTCTGCACTTGGATATAACAAAAGGCACTAGGTAGATAATTTGCCATCGGAGAACACAATCCATTCCACGTATCTTTAGAATTACAACTGTCACTTAGACTGACTAACTGATCGCTCAGCAACCTCACAGATACGGTGGCAAGCTGACCACTACACTGCCAACTATAAAAAAAAGTTAAAGTAGTACAAAGATCATCCTGTTCCGAACATTTCTTTGAAGTATCAGATGAACGGACATAACTCGGACATCTGCAGTCACTTCACCAGCTGCAGTCAAATATCTTTTTGCAAAGTCGCTGCCTGGTTTGATGAAGCAGTTGACTGAAAGACAGCCAATTGGTTTCCTGATCTTGCATTTCAATAACACTGAGTGCCTACCCTCTATAATGTGTGCCACCAAGAACCTTCCTGTTAAAGCTAGGTTGCTTGTAAAAAGCCATTTTTGCAATTCCATTCATTAATAGCATTTGTGTGCCTATTTTTAAATCTGTCTTAATACCAGAAAAGTTTAATGAGAAAGTACTGAGCATGTCAACTTCAAACAATTTCGGCTAGCTCATTGAAATTTCCTACATAAGTAGCGGTCTAACATTTATCTGCTTATAGATCAAACGATGTGTGACTCTTTACTCCAGGACTGTGGCGGCACTGAGAAGTTGTGGTATTCACCATTCGCCTCAGGAGAAAGGGGATCATACAGCAGCATGAATTAAGAAAGCACCATGCTTAGTTTTGTCTGGGATATAGACTTTCAGGAACTTAATTTACATATCCGAGAAATGTGTTCACTAAAGGCATATCTTGATTAATGGATGGCACAGTGGCTAGCACTTCTGCCTCACTGTGCCATGGACCCGAGTTCAATTCTGGTGTTGGGTGACAGTCTATGTGGAGTTTGTACATTCTCCCCATGTCTGTGTGGCTTTCCTCCAGGTGCTTCAGTTTTCTCTCACATTCCAAAGATGTGCAGGTTTGGTTGATTGGCCATGCTAAATTACCCTTTTTTGTCCAAAGATGTACAGATTATGTGGACTCGCAATGGTAAATGCACAGGGGTAGGTGGACAGAGGACCAGGGTAAAATGCTCTTTCGGAGTGTCGGTGCAGATTCGATGGACCGAATGGCCTCCTTCTACCTTGTAGAGATTCTGTAGAATTCTATGAACACAACCTCATGGAATGGTATCCACATAAATGTATATGGATGCATCTGGGCATTCCTCTAGAAACCTAGGTGAAGATCTATGAAGTATGGTATTCTCAATTTTCATTTAACCATGAGCAGGGATATGCTACAGGTACTATACAAAGGGACTTGATAAATTCCACATTTTGCCTGAAATCAATGTAATGTCATTAGTTACCATTTTTTTCACTTCTCTCTTTCTACCTTTCTGGTGATTTAATAGCAGGAGAATTAGATGACAGGCTTCTATACAACCAAAGATAACCAACAGAATGTATAATTCCAGTGTTGAACAATGTTTATCTGTGCTGAGACTGCTGATGAAGTAGCACAGATGAGCAACTGATAAAGTCATTGAGGTAAATGACCTACTGGCCCTCAGTCAACCTTCCCCTGACCTGCTCCATTCATATTGCTGAAAATACACAAACAGGATATACCAGTCAGATAACCAGCCTCCCATTCATTGACTCTGTCTACATTTCACGCTGCCTCAGCAAAGCAGCCAGCATAATTAAGGACCCCACATTCCAGACATTCTCACTTCCACCTTCTTCCTGGACTCAAAGATGTTACAAAAATAGCCATGTGGGTTAGTAATGTGAGACATTTAAACCTGGCAGACTGGAAACTCATCTCAGAGAGTGATATATGCTTTAGGACCATATACAGGGCCAAATGGTCAGTTCTATTGCCTGGAATGGAAAGGAATTGCAGATTTTCTGGGCTCCTCAGAGGCATCCCCCTGCTTTAGCTCTGTTCTGGTGTCTTGAACTCAGCTTTCTACTCCCCTGGCTTGTGGAGAGAAAAGCAAAATCAGTGACCTTTCACTGGATTTGAGGAAATTTCATGTCAGCCTCCTCCAAAGGTTCCCTGCATCTCAGATGCCAATTTTAAACTAATTCAGTTCGCCCATGTCCTATAAAGGAGCAACTGAAGACGCTGAGTACAGCAAAGTTTTTGGGCCTTGCCAGCTGTATATCTGAAGACCTGTGCTCCAGAATGAAGCACATCGCTTACAAAGCTGTTCTAGGACAACTACAAAACTAGCAAATAGCCAACAATATGGAAAATTGTTCATGCATGCACTGTCAACAAAAAGCAGGACAAGTTCAATCTGGCAAATTTCTTATCCCTCAGTCGATGCTCAGGCATCAAAGTGAGAGAAGGAATCATTGACAGTGGTGATTACTCAGCAAAAACCCAAGAGGCTGAGAATTCTATGGTGCGCAACTCACCTTTGCATTCCCAAAGTTGTCACCATCAACAAAGTGCAAGCCAGGCATGTGATGGAATACTTTTCATTTGTCTGGATGACTGCTGCTCAAAAAACACTCAAGAAACTCAACACCATTAAGGACATTAGCAGCCCACTGAATCAATAGCTCAGCCCACAGCTTACATATTCATCCCTTCCACCACGTGCTCCCAGTGGTAGTACTATGTACCGTCTACAAGTTGCACCACAGAAACTTATCAAAGCTTCTTTGATGATGCCTTCCAAATGCATGACATTCATCACTCCGAAGAAAAAGGGCAGCAAACACATGGGAATGCCACTCACTGCCTGAAATTCCCTCTCCAAGCCATGTCATCCTGATTTAGAACTATATTGTCATTCCTTCACTACCGCTAGATCAAAATCCTGGAACTCCCTCCCTAACAGCACTGTGGGTGTACATACACTACAGAATGCAGTGATTCAAGAAGGCAGCTCACCATCATTTAGCTTGAGGGCAATGAACAAATTTTTTAAAAAACACTTCAAGAACTTGTCCCCATTAGATTCAGCTGGGCTATGAACCTGGTATAAGGAGTGGAAAGATAATATGTTACTTCATCGTACTTCATTTCTACAAGTTACATGGTAAATAATTTACTCAATTTTGAGGTAGTAAATTCCAGAAACAGTTATTTATTGGCAATATACTCAACTATTATGGGAATATGGCACTTTCTAATCAGCATCAGCCGGTCGGTCAGAATTAAATTCACTTAATTGGAGTTGGACCATAATAATCAAGTTTAGTACTGTAACAAGCACAAGTCAAGCTTTCTGAGCTGCAGGAGGCAGCATTCAAGTGGGAATTCAGATATTCTAGTTGGAATATTACAATGTAACAGAGCAAAAAAGTGCAGAAGATGCTTTTTATTCAGTCGGGAATGCATTTTCCTTGTCAAAGAGCAGTTATGGAGGAGAATAGCAATCTTGGTGTAGGAATGCATTCATCAAAGTATAAACCCTGGAGGATGCATGGGAATCTCTATCTACCTCCTGGAGATCTTGGCAAAAGATGTTAAAAAATTCCAATGTTATCAAAGAGAAGTAACGAGACAAACTAGGGAGACAACTGAGGCAAAGTCACAACTATACAAAGCCATAGGGAGTCTGAAGTTCTGGTTGAATTGTTTCCACACGAGAGTCAGGAAAGGTTGATATGCCAGTGGACATGGTATGTATTTTCCCTTCCACACGATGTTATGAACCACATTTAACTAATATAATGTTTAGTTTAATACAATAATTGAAAAAGTGCAGTATTGCTGATTGTTTCCTTCATTGAAATAATCTGTCTTCAGTATCCATATTGAGAAGTGACCTTCGCTGTGAAACTTGCCCGAGAGAATGGAATGAAAGTTCACTGATTGATTCCTGGGATGAGGGGATTGTTCTATTTAGTGCAGAAGGCCAATGGGCCCTGGAGTTTAGAAGAATGAGAGACCAGCTAATTGAAGCACATAAAACTCCTAAGGGACTTGGCAAGATAGACACTGAAACAATGGCTAGAACATTCCGGCCATTCCCACCGGCAGAATCTTCTGGTTCCACCGACAGTAAACCCCTGCCGTAGGTTTCGTGGTTACAGGGGTGCATTAAACAGGAAACTCCATTGATGGCAGTGGGACCAGAAGGTCCTACTGCTGAAACATGCGGAAGTTGAGGAAAATCCCAACCAATGTTTTCTCTGGCTAGGGAATCTACAGCACAGGTTCAGTGTCTCAGAATGACAGGCTCAGCCATTTAGGACTGAGATGAGGAGAAACCTCTTCAATGAAAGGTTTGTAAATCCAGCAGAGGATGGATCCAAAATCTATTGATCTCTGTCTTGAGTATATTAACAACATTGATACTCAGTTGTTAATATACTCAAGACAGAGATCAGTAGATTTTAGGGATAATGGGAGCAGTGTGTGAAGATGGAGTAGAAGATCAGCCCTAATCTTGTTGGATGGTGCAGTGGTCTCAAAGGGGCAAGTGACCCTCACTCCTATTTCCTATGTTCTTTCATAACATGGTGATGAAGATAGTGGGTGCATTGGTTGTGATATTTCAAAATTCCTTAGTTCCTAGAAAGGCCCTGCTGGATTGGAAACACTCTAATGTGATACCCCTACTTAAAAAGGGAGGGAAACAAAAAGGAGGGAATTATAGGGCAGTTGGCTTGACCTCTGTGATGGGTAAGTTGCTGGCATCAGTTATTAAGGAGGACATGACTGAACATTTAAAAAGTTCAATCCACCATTGTCAGCATGGTTTTATAAAGGGCAAGTCATGCTTGACAAACTTGCTTGAGCTCCTTGAGGACACAACCAACAAAGTCGATAATGGGGAACATGTGGATGTGGTATATCTAACTTCCAGAAGGTGTTTGATAAGATGCCACATAAAAGACTGAATTGGAAGGTGAGATTTCAGGAGATTGAGGATAAAGTATTATATTGGGATTGAGGATTGGCTGACTGACAGAAAGCAGACGGTTGGGATAAATGGATTCTTCTCTGATTGGCAAAATATAACTTTTGGGTGCTGCAAGATGAGTCCTCGGACCACAACTGTTTACAACCTATTTAAATTATCTGCAAGCAGAGACAGAGTGTAACATTGCAAAATTTATGGATGACACTAAAATGGGTGGGAAAGCAGGCAGTGAAGAGGATATAAAGATTTTACAGATGGATACAGACAGACTAGGAAAAAGGGACAAAATTTGGCAGATGAAGTTTGATGTGGATAAGTGTGAGATTATCTATTTTAGTTGAAAAAATAGAAATGCAATTTATTACCTAAATGGAAAGCAGATTCAAAATGTATTTGAGCAAAGGGATCTGGGTGTCATTGTTTATGGATCACAGAAAGTCAGTTTGCAGGTACAGCACATAATAATAAAGGCAAATGGAATATTAAGTTTATTGCAAAAGAACTGGAGTATGAAAGTAGAGAAATGTTGAAGTGAGATCACATCTGGAGTACTATGTCCGCTTTTTATCTCCCTATTTGAGGAAGGATGTGGTGACATTGACGGTAGTTCAGAGAAGATTTATCAGATTGGTGATTGATTCTGGGATGAAAGGGTTGACGTACAAGGAGAGATTAAACAGTTTGAGCTCATATTTGCTCGAGTTTAGAAAGAGGTGAGGGGATTTGATTGAGGTATATGAAGCACTAAAAGGGATTGACAATATAAATGTAGACCAAATGTAGACCTTTGTGGGGTAATTTAGAACACAAGGTCACAGGTACAGGTTGAGAGGTGGTAGATTTGAAACCAAAATGAGGAGAAACTACTTTTCGCAGGTAGTGATGAATTTGTGGAACTCGCTATCCAACAGAGCTGCAAAGTCTAAATTGTTGACTGGTTTCAACAGGGAGATAGATATATTCCTGATAAAATGAATTGATTGGGGATAGTCAGCATGGTTTTGTGAAGGGTAGGTCATGCCTTACTAACCTTATTGAGTTTTTTGAAAAAGTGACCAAAGAGGTGGATGGGGTAAGGCAGTTGATGTGGTATATATGGACTTTAGTAAGGCGTTCGATAAGGTGGCCCATGGAAGGCTTCTGCAGAAAATGCAGATGTATGGGATTGAGGGTGATTTAGCTAATTGGATTAGGAATTGGCTAGCTGATAGAAGACAGAGGGTGGTGGTTGATGGAAGTTATTCATCGTGGAGTTCGGTTACAAGTGGTGTACCTCAGGGATCTGTTTTGGGGCCCCTGCTGTTTGTAATTTTTATAAATGATCTGGATGAGGGTATTGAAGGATGGATTAGTAAATTTGCAGATGACACCAAAGTCGGAGGAGTGGTAGATAGTGAAGAGGGGTGTTATAGTTTGCAGAGAGACTTGGACAAGTTGCAGAGCTGGGCCGAGAGGTGGCAAATGGAGTTTAATGTGGAAAAGTGTGAGGTAATGCACTATGGCAGGAATAATAAATGTGTAGAGTATAGGGCTAATGGTAGGATTCTTAATAGTGTTGATGAACAGAGGGATCTTGGTGTATATGTGCATAGATCCCTGAAAGTTGGCAATCAAGTCGAGAAGGTTGTTAAGGCGGCATACGGAGTCTTAGCTTTTATTGGTAGGGGGATTGAATTTCGGAGCCGCAACGTCATGTTGCAACTGTACAAAACTCTAGTGCGGTCGCACTTGGAGTATTGTGTGCAGTTCTGGTCCCCGCATTATAAGAAAGATGTGGAGGCATTGGAGAGGGTACAGAGGAGGTTTACCAGATGTTGCCTGGTATGGAAGGCAGGTCTTATGAAGAGAGGCTGAGGGATTTGAGGTTGTTTTCGTTAGAAAGAAGGCGGCTAAGAGGAGACCTTATTGAAACATATAAGATGATTAGAGGTTTAGATAGGGTGGACAGTGATAGCCTTTTTCCTAGGATGGAGAAAGCTAGCAAGAGGGGACATAGCTTTAAATTAAGGGGTGGTAGTTATAGGATGGATGTCAGAGGTAGGTTCTTTACCCAGAGGGTGGTAAGGGTATGGAATGCCCTGCCTGCTGCAGTTGTAGATGCGCCAAGTTTGGTGGCGTTTAAGAGGTTAGTAGATAAGTTTATGGACGAAAAGGGAATGGTTTAGGTTAGAGGGTCATTGCTTTTTCTTAATTGGTCAGCACAACATCGAAGGCCGAAGGGCCTGTTCTGCGCTGTAATGTTCTATGTTAAAAAGTGGGTTAAAGAGATCAGGTGAACAGGTGGGGAAGTGGATTTGAAAGATCAGCCATGATCTGATTGAATGGTGGAGCAGGTTCAGAGGGCTGAATTTGCCTACTTCTGCTCCTAATTCCTATGATCCTATGGTGGCACCAAAGCCAGGCATTATGTCACTGATTGAATTTAACTGATGGTTCTTCTTGAAGATCCTTTAAAGATAATATTACTCTATAACAGGGCAGAGATTAAAAAGCAAGGTAATGGCTAAGAAAAATGTTTTACAAAGTTGAAACATAAATTCAATTATATTGGAAAACTTAGCATTCAACCTTTATTGGTGGAGCTTTTATTTTAATACTCGTCTCCCTTGTTGTATTTTAATATTTACAGCTCTTATAGGTTTGCTAGCTTTTAATTTAGTTGCTATAAATTCAGGTGTAGTAGTTCTTTCATTTTAATACTCAGCATTTGTATTATAATGTGTGTTTTTTTCATACCACCTTTATATTAGCTTTTGTAGCTTTTATATTTAGCTTTATATTAGCATTACATAGAATATACAGCGCAGAAACAGGCCTTTTGGTTCAACAAGTCCAACACCAGTGTTTATGCTGCACTGAAGCTTCATCTTATCCTTCCTAATGTAACTGTATCCAGCATAACTCTCTGTTCCCTTCTCCCTCAGATCTTAGAGGCAATCCCCTTATTGCCAGTTGCAGCATTTATTATTTATCTACTGTCAGTGATATTTTTGGACTCTTTAATGTTCTCTATGGGGAAGGTATCACTCATGAAGAATGAAGGATGTTGCACCTCAACTGGCTGAAGGTCAAAAAAAAAATCGCAGGTGCCTGAGTTCCAAATAGAAAGGGAGGGAGGTACAATAACCAATGAGCTTTTGTTTCAAACATTAAATATTATGTATAATATTATAGCCACTACAAACAGATGGTCATAAGAATGAGATGTTTCTGCTCACAGGTGAATACCTTTATTATGAGAATATATTTCACGGGACCAATGACAGGCTGTGCTGCAGTCTTCTGGGCAGAGAGTTTTAACTAATAAACAAGTTGCAATGGAAATCCCTATAAGCCCAGAATCACAGAAGCATGAACTCCAATTACACTGTTTCACATGAAGTCTAATGTCCACAGAGACATGAAGCTAGTACTAAACATTCTTAGAGAGATTGCTGGCAAATATAATTGATGGTCTCTCTGGCTCCCCAAATGTGCACTGCTCTGTCCTGAGAAAGATCAGTGGCAATGATGAACTAGTACCAACATTGCTTGAACTGAGATTTTAGCTAAGTGCTGCACTTTACACGTGAAACTAGATCTATGTCTGACAGAGAATCATCTCTGGCCAGTTCAGCACCTCAAGCTGTGACAGCTGTGAACTAAACTGCATTATGGAAGCCTGAGAATAGACAACTCAGCTCCAGTATCATTTGAAGAGTCTGAAATTAAGAGAACCCTATGTTTATCCAAGTTAGATTATAAGTCATAATCCTCTTGCGAAATCTCAGATGGTGTTAGCAGAGAGTTTTGTGGTTTGGTTTTTGTCATTAGGACTCAAAAAATTAGCATACTCGCAATATTATATCATGTAGTGCTTCTTAAATCATTTGGCCTTTTCTTTTCAGGTTCCCCACTGCTATTTACCATTTCCTAAGCAAACAGGTGACCTGAAGTGAGTTCGAACTTACTTCTTCATGAGATTCAGAAGTTTGTAAGAACTGACATTACATACAGTGTTGCATAACACTCTAATATTACAGCATCCTTTCCAATCCAGCATGGAGTGCATTTGTCACATTGGGCAGAATGCACTCTTGTATTGGAAAAGTAACAAATTGTAGAATGAAATTGAACTTTGAGCAGACACTAGTTATATGATCTCACCACTACCACTACCACGTCCTCATTGAAAGAATTATTTTAATATTCACAGTGAGCTATGAGAGGTCAGTCAGTAGTAACAACAAGCAGCTCGTGGTATGAACTGCAATGCCCAATTATAATCATGATTAAGTTAATGCAAACACTCGAAGAACTAAAGGGAGCTCTATCAAATTTTTTGCAGGATTCTTAATTAGCTTGGATTAGTTAGATTTTTAAGGGTCCAATTTGGCCAAATGCATAACCAAAACAAAATACTTCAGACATTGGAAATCTGAAACCTTTCAGCCTTAACCATGTTCTTAGACTGACTCTCATTTCAGATCAGCAGTTGCAATTTAGATTTAAATCAGGAAAGTTGTAATCTAAGTATTAAAGCATTGGAAGGTTGGTAGGGATTGCTGAACAGTAGGAGGACATTACCCCATGGTGAAGTTATCCACTGTAATCCTATTTCACTCTTGTTTCTTTATTCTGTTTAAAGTTTTCTTCAGGTGTTTATACAATTCATAGTTTTCCCATGCTCTCTTGTAGGTGTCATCAGCAACTTTTTATGCAACTTCCCCAACTACCAAGAGTTACTCAGTAGCATCACCACCAACTGAGCTATCCAAGTCCTGAAGGAAATGTCTGCCAGCTAGGGTACATGGTGAAACAAGCAAATGAGGGCAAAATCTACCTAACCTCATCTTGACTGGCATACTGGTTACAGATGCTCAATGGTAGGAGTGATCATTCACAGTCCTGTGGAGACTGAGGATATCCTCCATTAGGTTGCGTGGCAGTACTACTGTGCTAATTGGGATAGATTTCAAGCAGATCTAGCAACTAAAAGTTGGTCATCAATGAGGGGCTGGGGGTCATTTGCACCAGAAGAACTGTCTCCACCACAATCTGTAACCTATTGCCTGGTACATTCTACAATGTATCATTTCCAGAGTTGAGATAAAAGCAATTGCACTTGACATCAGTGGAGCATTTGACCAATGTGGCTCCAAGGGCCTGAGCAAAACTAGGGTCAACAGCTATCAATGATCAATTACAACAGGAGAGAATCTAACCAAATCCCATTGACATTCAATGGCATTACTGTCATTGAATCCCACACCATTAATGTGCTGGGAACTTGCCATTGATTAAAAACTGAACTGGACCAGCCATTTAATACTGAGGCTTCAAGAGCACATCAGAAGCTAGGAACTTTTCTGCAAGTAATTTTGAAGATTATCTTCAATTTTGAAGATCTCCTGACCTTCCCAAGTTTGTTTAGCTTCAACGAGCCACAACTTAGGAGTGTGAAGGAATATTCTCCGTTTGCCTAGATGAGTGCAACTTCAAAAAGATACAAGAAACTTATCACAATCTAGGACAAAGCAGCCTAATTGATTTGCACCCCATCTGCCACCTCAAACATTAACTCCCTACATCACTGAGCTGTTATAGCTGCAGTGTGCACTATCCATATGATACACTTGGTTTGACTGTCACAATAAAAGTTTTTTAAAAATGAAATCTTGTCCAGAGGCTTCTTCCATTGGAGTCGCTTGGGAAGTTTGGTTCCTTTGCATTGTAGATCTCTGGAGAGACCATAACAAAATCATTCTGCTGCTAGTTATTTTACCTATTCCTTCAAGGTTGCAAAGGTGTAATTGGTCAACATCCTTAAAGAGAATACTCAGAATCCATAATAGGTTAGGCTGCAAATCACAATACAGGTCTTTTTTTGTAGGAAGCCAATAACAAACCTGCAGACATTCTGAATTCTATATTAAGCATGATACAGAAATTCATATTGGACAATGTATGATATATGAAATGCAGGCAGACATTTTTACTATTAGTTAAGTATATTATAGAGAGGGAGATTCAGCAATCTCAGGCACACACCACCTGTTGTGTTTTGTCAATGTTTTTCTTACACTGATTCCTTTCCTCGAGTCAATCCTCTGTCAATGCCACTACAATCCTTCTAATGCCAGAAGTCTAAATCAACACATCTCTTACTTGGCACATCTTCAAAATTTAAATGCACATGCAAAATACCTTCGGGGCATTGGTTGTCCAGGAACCAGTATATGTAAACAAGGATTTTGATTTGATTTATTATTGTCACATGTATTAACATACAGTGAAAAGTATCGCTTCTTGCGCATTATACTGACAAAACATACCATTCGTAGAGAATGAGAGAGTGCAGAACAGCAGTGATGTATGATTAGAAGTTGCTGCAGGATAGGATACAGGCAATGGAGTGTTATAGGAGAAAATTAGGGAGGATAGAGCATGTTGGGGTCAGCAGGAACAACATAGGAATGATTGAGTCTGGAGGTGAAAATGGATCAAGAGTTTATCGACAGATCAGCTAAAGCAGATGACGTTCCAGAGATGGAACTGGTACTCAGCTGAGGCTGAATAGGTAACTGCAAACACTCAGATTCTACCTGATGTAGTGAATATGACAGGAGGCGAAAATTGATGTTAAAGATTTGGAGCATATGCTGGAGCTGAACATGATAGCGCCAATCTTCCCAATTATTAACTGAAATTAATTGTAGGTAGAATTGTAAGTTGACAAGCAGTCTGACAACATACAGGTAATGGAAGGATTGAGATGAACTGAACAGCAGAGAGGCACTTCTGGATGTTATCAGTTTTTATGTGGAAGTTGATCCCAAATCTGTTGATGCTGTTATCAAATGTAGATGAGGAAGAGGAAAACCTGGGACATTCCAATGTTAATGGTGCAGGGCTAGAAAGTGAAGCGATTGTTAGAGATGTTCTATTGATGTTTGGATAGGTAAGAGTAGAACCAATTTGGAAGTAGAGATATATTGGCTTATATCTACTGCAGATCCAGGATGAATTCAAGCACTCTATCTACAAAGAAAGCAGCAGAATCACTGATACAAGTATAAGGGATCCAAAACCTTTTGACCAGAAAAACTAGTTAACCCAGACAAATCACCCCTTATACATTTTGTATTGATGCAAAGTGATTTTGCCTTTGCACCAAACTGCTGTCATGGGGGGTAACCTAATTCAGCATTGTAGAGTAAATGTAACCAAACTGTCTTTTCTCTTCCTCTTTTTTGCAAAGCAATGTGAGATTTGTTACTCTCCAGTTGCTTGATATAATTCCCACTGACAAAAATGTTGGAAAGTTATTAGTGCCTCCATTATTTCATCACTAAACCTAGTCAGTATCTGAGGACAAACATCAGTTGAGAATATTAACTGTTAAAGGTGCATGCAATGTGATGCTGATGCAGAGTTCATCCTTTTTTGATGAATCGGTTCCATTGAGAGGGAAACTGGAATCAGGATTTGAACCAAATTTAAAGCAACTTACCCTACTTTATTCTCAAATAGGTAATAAATTTCTCATCTGATATTCAAATCTATATAATAGCTAATTCAGCCTAGCCTAGACTACTCAGTGAACCATTAACCTTCCTGGGCTGAGTGCGTGAGTGGAACATTATGCAGCACATTGCTCACCTAGCGATTTGAGAATCTATTATGTGCCACAGGAGGTATAAATACATGTCAACATAACTGAATACTTTCAATAGAGGAGACATTCATGACAAGAATTAACAAAATCATGTTTTATTAAGAAATATTTCGATATTATAAAGCTTGAGCTAGAGCTATAGCAAACTGCACAAAATTATGTAGAATTCTATTAAGACCTTAATTAAGAAGCTAAAATTGTAAGAACATGATATGTCTTGAAATATTGAATTTTTCCCAAGTATTTCTATTAATCCAAAGACTTGCTAATTAGAACACAAATAGAAATGTCACAGGCAATTGTCTTTTTCAGGAGGTTATGGAGTGGTAAGAGCTCAAACATTAATTTTCATGACAAACGGACCTCATTATGACCTTGTGATATCAAAACGGCAGCCTGGAATAATATTTAATTGCTCATTTGAGAATAGTGTAGCACAGATCATAACCATCGAGAACTCCAATTAGATTAATAGGCTCATGATTTGCATTTATTGCTAACAAGAGTTAAGCCAGGTTCTGGAATATGGATCCACCAACTCAACATTGAAGGAATCTCTGGGCTGAAGTATGAGTAACTTCAAACATGCTGAACATGCTTAACATCAATGTCTGCACAGTCCAAGAAATCAATGTCTCTCTCCAAGGACCAAAAGGCCAGTCACTACTGTTTCCATGGAGATAACCCCATGACTAGCTACCACCACTCATAATATAGCTTGGCCGTATACACATACAATACCATCATGGATTCCTCTGCATGCTCCAGTTTCTTCCCACGCTCTGAAAGACATGCTGGTTAGGTGCATTGGCCTGCTAAGTTCTCCTTCAGTATTCCCGAACAGGTGACTAGGGCATTTTCACAATAACTTCATTGCAATGTTAATGTAAGACAAATTGTGATACTAATAAATAAACTTCAACTAATCTCAGAAAATGTGTAACCTCCCGACCTGCTCATTTGCAATGCAATTCACCATTGTTTACAACAATCAAAGCAGGAGTATAATTCAGACAACCCCACAGAATAATTCCTGGCTTCCCCCACATCCAACTAAAGTCGATTATCAATCACTTTGAAATATTTGTGACTTGTCAGAATGAATCCTGAGGATTGTGATAGGGAAGTGGTCATCTGAATCCAAACAATACAACAATGCTATGATCAGTTTATTGGACTCTTTATCTTCATTGCCATGAGGAGCATTTCCCAGAGTTCCTGAGAAGAACGAACCCCTGCTAATCAAAACAGATCCAGACCCTGCTCTGATGGTAAGACAGAAAGATTGTACATTGTGAAGGTGCTGCACAATTTCAAGTGGTTTTGAAGGAGGCTGTTGAAGTCCTGGTGGATGGTGAGATGTCCATACTCAATTCATTAGACTTCACAAGGGCCAGCCTCCTTCTGCACCATAGGGATTCTATGCTATACTCAGATAGACACCAGTGGAATGAATGTGTTGAAGGACTGAACTGCACACAGTCTAGTCACCACACCAATTGCAACGTCCTGGAGCTGCTAATCCAATGGAATAACAAACTTTAAAAATACAGTCCAATGCTTGGTAGAGTGTACAACAGGATCACGTAACAAAAACAGTGAGTGAGTGACCCACTGCCAACCAACATGAGGCAAAAGGAGAATTTAACTCTCTTGAAGAAAAGGGAAGGCAGCCAATAAAGATGATGTCCACCCCAGAATTTCTTCATCAACCAGGCTCAAAGGCACTCAAACATTTTGTTAAATTGCACATCAATACAACAGAATCTGAATGAATCCCAAATACATGATGGAAGCATTGCAGTGCCAAACCAGGCAAGCTAATTGGTGTCCCAGTTATCTAGGAGTTGATATCATTCCTATGTATGACCAATAAACTTTCTGGATTGTACGTTCTCCAGAGAATCAGACCTCTTCTTGAGACAGTGTTCCCCCCAAAAATAAGGGGAATTCTCGACACAACTAATCATAGTTGTTGTGGTCAAGCGTGTCGGCTCTTGTAATAAACTTAAAGTCTGATTCTGGAAAAATTCCAAGACTGGATCAGCCTTTGTAGATGTGACATTGACTCGTGACATGATCTTGATTAAAAGACCACAACCCCGTGGGAAATTGAGAAGTACAAATGTCTCAATCCATCAGGGCTTCAACAATATCCTTCAAGACCGTTTTAAATCATTCATGCCATTTTGGAATCATGCACTTAACCTTCGACAATGCAACTTCAATAATTAAGAAACTTGGAAACCCATGTAGAGTTCACAAGACGCCACAATTAAACACCACACAGAAGAACAGGTGAAAGATTTCTGGTTTCGATTTTCTACAAAATTCATGAGCAAATGCTGCATTAAGTGGAAACATAAATATTATCTGGTATGTGATTGTTTCACTCAGAATAGAATATGGAACAGATTTATGAAGCCTGGTCTACAAATATATGAAGGAGGCTTCATAGAGATACACTCTGTTAGTCCTGATACACTTAACTGGTTTAATCACCTGAATGTAAGGTTATATTGTCGTATTTTATAAATGAAAGTCATTGCCCTACATCTACTTTCGCCACAAGAAAGAAAAAGAGGTTAGAATTGAATAGCTTAACAGCGGTGATGTTCAAATAAGATAATTGTCTTCTACCTCAGTTAATGGTTATGGATAATCCGTGATAATAAATCTGCACATCTTCAGTCATACTTATAGATAATTTACCTGGCACTTTCCTTCACAGATTGTAATGCCATCTTAGAGTTAATGTACACTTCTTGGACAGCTTTTAATTCATCTAGTTCCTTATCAGTCATTGCCTTAATCTGTCTACCAACAGCTCAACTCCGCTTCTAACTCACTTGAGAACACAAACTTGTCCATTATTGGTTTTCAAGCTACAAGCCAATTTCACATGGAAACAGGACCTTTAGTTAAAGTAAATCATCCTCAAATGCAAATATGGTAATTTATCATTTCAGCCTTTACACCCATCTGATTTAAGTTCAAAACAAACCTGTTTTATCAATGAGCTTATATGTTTTGTTTCTGCAGCTTTTAAGAGTTAGGCCTAAAAGCCACCTGTACACTTCTTTAGACATGACCTTTGGCCATCTGTATAAACTTGGCACGTTTCCTATAATTAACAGATGAGTGGCCCATTGTTAACCTATCTGACACTTTAAGAATGCCTCAAGTCAATCACAGAATGATATGTGACCCATAAATGTGCTGCACGTGACCTGGTTGACTCAGAGATGACCTACTGGCCCATCACATAAGGATGGGGTCCAATCTATCATGGTTTTTTTTTTAAAAAATGTCATAACAAATGACTTTTCCAGATCTGTTTCAGTGAACATCTGATCAAGACAATGGACTTCAAAGATTATTTCAAGTGCTATCTGATCCAGTGTTCTCTTCCACTGACCAAAATTTCCCAAAGATATTTTAACAAAAATGTAAAACAGCAGTGACGAAATGAAAATAATGAAGATAATATTATATATGTATCACAGAGATTGACTAGATTTGTTTGATAGTGATACCTAATACAGCGATGAAAACTTTCTATTTTATAAAATAAAAATGATTCCAAAGAGTAAAATCATTGATTTTCATTTTTTTCAATCTATGCTTTGATTCTGATTTCTTTATTTTAAATACCAAGTCGATAATTAGCCTTGTAAAAGCTTGTGGCTGTGATCCAAAATGCTAAAAAGAAAATCACTGACTATTTTTACAGACTTCCAACACATGAATGAATGAACATGTTACATGGTACTTTGAGGTATCAATAATTTATTTAGTGCATCATTGCCACGTACTTTCTAGCTCCCATTTCTCCATCACTGAACCTTTCTGGGTGCTTGCAAACAAACATCAGATGATTCAAAAGCCCCTGCTGATGTCTGTGCACATTCTTTCATCCAGTATTTTGGTGGAATTTTTAACTGCTTAGAATGCATGCTGAACATGATGAACAGAGGAACAAAACAACTAACCAACTTGCATACTGTTTATCATTGACAATAATTTCTAGGTTGAAGCAAATATTCTAAAACACCTTTTTCAATGAGATGTGACAATGTATGAAAGGAAAGCTTTGTTCCAATAGAGTACAATTGGAGTGTAAAAATAGCATTTTCATGCATGTTATCACTTCACCCGCCTAAGGTTCGTAAGATCCGGCCAGAGACCAATGGAGAATGCTGTTTTGTCAATCCCGTCCACTCTGATTCTGGGGCGAGCGAGGCAGTAAAATTCTGGCATCTGAAATCTGCTCTAGTAAGGTCAGTCACTAAAAATCCTTATCTAAATTATTCTTTTCCTGAATTGTATTGTGCCCTCTTCAAAATATCTTTTTCTTTAATAAAAAGTATCAAAAACTATTTCTGTGAATTTGTAATACTGGGAATTGTAAAGGGGAAATGGAGCAAATATAAAGAATTGAGTGAGATTTAATATTGTAAAAAATAAATGATCATTTTGCAATCACCAGAAGTTTAAGTGCCTCTGCCTTTACTCCCCAACACATCTCAAAGTCTGTCACTGATCATCACCTATTACTGTATTTTCAACTGTGATGGGTGAAATGGAATTCAAAAGTTTCTTAAAAAAAAGAAAATGTAAAGTACTTCTGTATTTTATATGTTACAAAGTGTTGTAGTCACATTTGTCTATGTAGATAGGTATCATAGTATTTAGCACTTTTGTCTCATAGTGCCAGGGACCCAGGTTCGATTCCCATCTTGGGTCACTGTCTGTTTGGAGTTTGCACATTTTCCTTGTATGTGTTTCCTCAGGGTGCTCCAGTTTCCTCCCACAGTCCAAAAATGTGCAGGTTAGATGGATTGGCCATGCTAAATTTCCCCTTAGTGTCAGGTAGATTAGCTAGGGTTAATGCATGGGGTAATGGGCATGGGACTTGGATGGGATTGTGGTTGGTGCAGACTTGATAGCCTGAATAGCCTCTTTCTGCACTGTAGGATTATACGATTACCATTGTCTTTTAGTGGGTTTGTTCATGAGTGACATTTTTGGCAGCATTACTTTGGTCGGATTTTGGGTGTTCAGCAAACAAGGCTTGTGACCTAGTTGTTCTTGTTTTTCATAGTTCTTACTGTTTGTTGAGTTATTGCTATTTGTAAACTTTGTTTTTTTTATTATATAAGATTGTTCTTTTGACAACACTTTTGCCAACCTTTGTTGTGGAGTCAAGTTACTCCAGAAGAAATTTAAAATCTCCTCAGTTAGCTCCCATTTTGGAAAGCCCCAGCTTTGGTCCCAAGCTATACTGAGTTCACTGATCAAGACAAGAATACATTCAGGGACTTTCCAATTTTTCTTGGTACGCTGGGTAGAGAAAACTAAAGTCAACTAAAGCCCCTGTCCTGGCTGGTATCTTGGGAAATTGATGCATATGGCCATCAGTTGAGGGCAGAATTGAGCTTACTTGAGGTACTCTCTACTGCAGTACAGGCTACTAATGTCCAAGGCTTGCATAAAAAAGATGCTCACTTGAGCAAAGTATTGGACAACTGCCAATATTACTATAAATATTAAAATTATTATTTTATTTCTATTAACAATGCAGTGCAAATTAAGGGAACAGGAATGGACTCATGACTGTAGATGGTCTGTTAAAGAATCGGGACAGATTTGATGGCTGAATGGCCTCCTTCTGCACCGTAGGGATTATGTGATTTGATTCTATGATTCTAAGATGTGCTGCATGCATTGGCAAACCTATGGATAGATGAAGTTCAAAATAATCACTCTTTTAAACTCAAATGCTGGAACTTCACTGAACATATTTCTCAGGTCACATCACGTGGCGGCATGGTAGCACAGTGGTTAGCATTGCTGCTTCTCAGCTCCAGGGACCTGGGTTCGATTCCCAGCTTGGGTCACTGTCTGTGTGGAGTTTTACATTCTCTTCGGGTCTGTGTGGGTTTCCTCCGGGTGCTCCGGTTTCCTCCCACATTCCAAAGTTGTGCGGATTAGGTTGATTGGCCAAACTAAAATTGCCCCTTAATATCCTGAGATGCATAGGTTACAGGGATTGGTGGGTAAAATATGTAGGGATATGGGGATAGGGTCTGGGTGGGATTGTGTTCGGTGCAGACTCAATGGACCGTATGTACTATCAGGTTTCTATGATTTCTGTGTACTGCAGACTGATATCTTGTTAATTCAATGCAAAGACTGTAGTGCTGAAATGAATAATGTGACACTCAGATATTTATGTATGCATATATCCTAACTCCTAAATCTTTTAGAGAGGTAATATAACAATATAACACTAGTGGAGCTCTGCAGCATGGTTTGAACCTCTAGAATGTTGTGGAGGGACCAGGAGGAAGCCAGACAGAGTGCAGAGTTAAACAAACCATAATAACAAGAAAACTAGCTTAGATAAAATAAAACAAAGTAAGTTAACAAACCCCTGGCCAAGAATCTCTGGGAGAAAAGATTGTAGTAGCAGATTGACTAGCAATGTGAACATTAGGCTTATTATAATTCAATTAGACCGAATAGGTATCAGGGGTCTTGACTAAAACAAAATCATCAGAAGAAAGAGAATAAAAATGGAATTGTTCAACAGAAATGTTAGTGTATTCAACAAAGTTCAGTGCAGAAAACAATGAGAATAGACATTGCAATCCAAATAACAAAAGAGTAAATAATTCCTCTGCTCACATTGCATCAATGCTCAGAGTTATGGTATAAATCTACTTCTAGACCAACATGTCAGATATGATATTTAACAGTATGGAAATCAATGATAGTAGCCGTGTCACCAACATTTGAAGTGCCAATGCTCCAAATTCATCTTCCCACCATACTCACATCTGCTGCATAAGATAACTAGTGCAATTTCCAATACAGACTGCCACATTCAATATTCTGCTGTACTTTTACATTGTGGCTGGGTTTAATGCCAATGATATTAATTCAGTTAATTCCTAACTGTGGTCATAAAATTCTGCACAGCATACAGTTAACTGCAAAGGACCAATGTTTTTTTTTCCCCTCAGAAAAAAGGAACTAACTACTAAAAGGAACTGTTTATCCCAAAGGTTTTAAATTCTTTCATGGAAAAGTAATTATCTTTATATCATTAACAATAGAAATATTCCCAGTATTAAGCAGGTACTTAACATGTAGGGATTACTTAACAGCCATGTTGGTGGTCTCACCCAGCACTCAGAGAAAACTAGTGGTAACCCTGGCACAGCCAGCTCTGGCCCTGATAGGATTAAATCCCAACCTTCCTCACCCTGACTTAATCAGAATGAATTAGGAAGGTGATCAACTCTCTCACGCTGCACCTTCCTGCCCAACTGAATGTCATCCCTGTTTCTACTCCATTTCCAGATGGCGTCGGAGGGGTTGGAGAGAGGCTATTAAATTTCACACATATCTTGACCCAAAAAAGAAAGTATCCAGTAGTGTTGGAATAAATTATTCCTATTTATTTTTGCAATATAACAAATAAAAACATAGCAACGTTATTAGCAAAGAATGCACGTTTGAAGCAGAGGCTGGTATTGTGTTTGATACCAGTAAGCTGGGTTGATCTATGTTTTTACCTTTTAAAGTGCTATCTGATCTGATTATTATTGAAAAGGTTTAGCGTATGAAGCAGAATCTTATGTATTGATAGAGAAAGCATCCAGTGTCAACCAGCCAAGTCTGGAACATTGACAACTGGTAGTGACATATTAGTCAGTAGAAGCAGGGACCTTGGAGGAGAGGGATGTTTGGAATGTCACTCAGAAGCTTCTATTGAGTAAACTGTGGCTATCCTTTGGGAAAGCTGATAATTAAAGAAGTAAGCTTGATAAGCCGACTAGGACGATCTTGTTCATCAATCTGTCCATTGATTAGTATATACCATAGAAGAATGAAGAGCCAGTTAGGCAAATAATTGATCAACAATTAAGAAAACCGTAAGAAAAACTCAAACAGCTCCGATTAGGCAACCCTAGTAATTTTGTTGAAAGTTTGAAATGTAGGTTCGTAAAGTCAGAACATTCAATTGGACAATCAGTCAGGGAAGAGATATCCATCAGGAAACAAATAATGAGCATATTTGGAGAGGCTGTCAAGAGAAATGTGAAAATACTATTAAAGTAAACTTGAAATATATGCTGGAATCTGGAGGATGAAGACAAGCAAAGGCTGAAGGGACAATTATCAGATAAACATTGGCCTTGTGGTTACCATCCAGTTCCTGATCTCACTACAGCCATGGGCAAATGGTGAGGAGAGAGTGAATGTCCTCAAATTCAAGGCAGCATTTGACTGATTATGGCATTAAGTAACTCTGGTCAGTGTACTGTGAGATCTTATTTAAAATGTGGAATTGTGTGGTGCAATTCTTCCATTTGATAACTGGGAGAATCAATTTATTTTCAAAAGTTATTGATCTGCACTCAGATCATAAAGACATCAATGACTTCTGCTGTGTTTGAAGATGTTGCCATCCATCCTACGCATTGCTCCCAAGATTCCGAGAGAACTCGCTGCACAACTTCCTCTAGGCTGTTCACAAATGTGGAGAGATTGAATTTCCACCTGATGTTCATCAAAGGCCATCATAACTGACCAACACGGTCCAGACAGAGATTGCTGTGGAAGTAAACTGCTGTGGACTCCAGCCAACAGACAGGATCCAATGTTGATAAAGGCTGAATGGCATCTTCTGCATTGCAAGGGTGAGTTTGAGTTTCATCAGTAAGAAGTAGATGAATGGGTGGTGGAAAAAGTAGGGGCACTAACTGGTTAAGTGCTAGGATGAGGGTTAAAGTGATCTCCCTCCACCCTCCCCCAATCAGTTTCTATAGTTCATCACCCAAACCACGGTGTTGAGTGGATATTGTACAGACAGCAGCTAATGCCTTCCAGTAGTGCTACCATTCAATAGACCTATCAGTCTTTAATTGGCTAGCAGCTCTCAGTGGGCAGATTACAGTGACGAATATGCATATATTCGTCACTGTAATCTGCATCTTGCTCTGCACCTTATCTGGATTTCTCTGAGAAAGCATGAATAGCTAGGTAACCTGAATCAGATGATGATCTGGCAGAAAGGGATTCTCCTCAGCATCATTGGAAACCTCACCTTCTCTCCTCTTATGCTTGAAGGACAAAAAGGGTTCACAATGTCAGGGCTAGATCCAAGAGGAGAGGTGAAGTGCTGGTGAGTCATCTGCTGACAGAGCCAGGACTGGAAGTCCTGGAACTGGCAGGGGAGCAGGGCATCAGTTCATATCTAACTCTAAGTTTAGATTGTGGACATGGAGAGTGAGGAGAAATTCTGCTGGTGTTAACCTAGCAGCAGACTTGCCATGTTGAGAGTACTTCAAGTAAACCCGAGTTTAGTTGCTTGTAAGATCTTGAAGGGATCCCTTGTACAAAGGCACTTACTGCCTGATTGAGGGATTTAGCATTAGGATAGTGGGAGTGGCACACAAGCACCTCCTCCTTCCCCCACTTTGCCTTTGCTACCAACCCCTCCTCTTCTCCAACTCCCTTCCCTTGACCCCCTATTCATCATCATCCAAACTTGCCTGGAACCCTCCACAAGCCAAGGTACTGAATGGGCATTGTACTGGCAGCAGCCATCACCTCCCAGTGGTGCTACCGTTCAATAGACTTACCAATCTCTGATTGGGTAGCAGCTCTTAGTGGCAGTACCCCCATGCCAGGGCCCCTGACCCATGGGATGGTCTGCTGCTGGTCTCTAAAGTGTCATGGCTGGTACATGAAGTGGTGCATCTTCCTGAAAAGAGGAAATGCAGGGCTCTTGCTGAGTTTCAGCAGAGTGACTTGGACCCACGTTGCCCCAAAATCTGGCCAATACTTCTAGTCAACGACTTCTCAACCTTTCTGAACAGTCCACAGAAATACACCAAAATTTAAGAGAGCACAAGGAAAGGCAATTAGGCTATCTGACAAATAAGGACTCCTGTATATTGAGTTATTTGTCCTTATAACATTATATACGTATACAAAAATATATATAACTGCTCTGTCTGCTGTAGTGGGTAGCTGTTACCTTCAACCTATGTTGAAAGGTCTGTATAGGATACTCTATGGGTGGTAGACCTTGATTTACTTGTAAATAAAATGTGTCAAAAAATAATTAAATATTACATAGCCTCTACATTGCATGTTCAGACTGAATCAAATTATTGGCATATGCACACATCAAAATTATTCCTGTCTGCTTTAAAACAAATCCATTAGAATCCCTAACCAAAGATAGGTTTTTAGTATTCATGTGAGGATCTTCAAATTTGACTTAAGCTGAATCTTCCTCCATATGTGCACTGCCTTTGATTCTTACAGGAGAAATACCTGTTGTAAAAACCTTTAAAGACTTCCTCTGTTTATCTCAATGACCCATTTCACTGGGGATTTATTACACACTAATCTCTGTTAAATATACATTGAAATGTCACTCACGCTGAAGTCAGAGCATAAAGCTGCAGTTAGATTTTATGGTGTTGCTGAGTTACTTTGTCTACCTTCAATTCATGCCTCATCAAATCATTCACTCTAAATTATTTAACTTGTAAGGTAAATAAAGACTATTAGACTTCTGTAGGAGGTCAGCCCTGAGGTCTGCTCAAGTGAGTACAACCTTCAGATTTAATAAGGCAGATCTGGAGACTAAAATTGAAGATGAAATTGTGCTGTATGGCTAAGGGCTCTTTCACACAAAGAAATAACAGCACACACTGAAGTCTCCTGATATTCATTTTGCTAGAATATCAATGATAATGTAAGATAAACATAAGACTGAGTCAAAATGACGATTAAACATATTGGTGTGGGTTTCGCGGTCAGTTGCAAAGAAACATTGCTTGCCACTTATTGCATTTTTGCTTGCCCACAGAATTTCTGTGGGTTTTTACACTGCGATTTGCGGTAAATAGTAATCAAAACAGCACACAGTTCTCTCTGGGGGATCTGGCACCTGTGTGAATACGGCAAGAAACAGCATTTTTCCTCAATCAGGTTGATGAATCCTCATTGAGGCACGTATAGTTAAAACCAGCATGTTAAAATATTCAATTCAATAGAAAGTCACGTATCAATGCAAATGTGTCTATTATAATGGGATTTTCAGCTTCTTATTCTAGAAGAGATCTTGCTGGCTGCAATGGTCTTTGTTCAAAAAACATTCATTTACATGCTATTTACCAAGGTGACGGGGAGGAGATGGCCTAGTGGTATTATCGTTAACTATTAATCCAGAAACTCCATTAATGTTCTGGGGGCCCAGGTTCGAATCCAACCATGGCAGATTTTGAATTTGAATTCACACAAAAACATCTGGAATTAATAATCTACTGATGACCATGAAACAATTGTCAGTAAAACCCATCTGGTTCACGAATGTCCTTTAAGGAAGGAAATTTGCCATCCTTATCTGGTCTTGTTTACCTGTGACTCCAGAGCCATTGCAATGTGGTTAGCTGTCAACTGCTCTCCAAGGGCAACTAGGGATGGGCAATAAATGCTGGCCAGCCAGCAACACCCATGCCCAACAATGAATAAAAAAGATAAAACTAACATATCGCTAGAGCTACCCTCTCAGATGTTATCCAAACATCCTCTCTCAATGAATGACATCACTCTAATGTTTGCACACGCCCAGTATCCTCTTATCAGAGCCTTTCCCCCAAGTTCACCTTTCCCACAAACCGTTACCCTCAAGTACTATTTACAGTTTCCAATCAACTCCTACTCCCCACCCCATACAAGTTATTGTCACCAACTGTGTTTTTAGCTCACACCCCATAATTTTTTTTAATCCTTGAATGTGGCATGACAAGTTCAGAAGGGTGTTAAAAGATCTTACAGAATCATTTGCTTTATTGAGAATTCGAATACAGCAGCAAAAAAGTTATGTTAAACTTTATGAAACACTGATTAAGCCTCAGCTAGAGAACTGTATTCAATTCTTGGCATCAGATTTTAGTAAGAAAGTCAAAGTCTTGGAGAAGATTCACAAGAATGGGATCATGGTTTGAGACTTTAACTACGTGGAGGAGCTGATGTTGTTCCCCTAAGACTACAGGAGGTTAAGAGAAGATTTTATAGAGTAGATAAGGAGAAACTATTTCCAATGGCACAAGGGTTGGTAACCAGACAGGATAGATTTGAAGTGATTGGCACAAGAACTGGGGCGACATAAGGAAATATTTTTGCACGCAACAAGTTGTAGTGATCTTAAAAGAGTGATAGAAATAGATTCAATAATAACATCTAAAAGAGAATTGAATAAATATTTGACAGGAAAAAGATAACAGAGCTACGGGGAAAGAGTGCAGTGAGTGGGATTAATTTGATAGTTCTATCGGAATGCCAACTGTAGGCTGAATGGATTGGGTGCTGTTTAATTCTATAGGTATCTATGTATGTATAAAAAGTCAAGTTTTGTTTGATCTGCTTTTCAATATTATTGTGTTACTATCCTCATTGAAGATATGCATAGAACCATTTTAATATCCTGACTAACAAAGACCATTGAATCAATATCTCTGAGAAAACACAATCTGTTTGAGAGAGCTTGCGATGTATAAACTGATTGCTGTGCTTCCTGCATTATAACAGGAACTATACTTAAAAAGTACTTAATTGGCTGCAAAATGTCTTGGGATATCTCAGGGTTAAGAAAGATGCAACGTAAATGTAAACCTATCTTTTCTTTATAAATGTGATGCTGATCTAGTTCTCTCTCGACACACTAGATCAGCCATTATATATTGATCTCTTCGTCTCCCTCAAGGCACAATTAATCATTTTCCCTATTCTGTGGATATTACTTTTTTCATATGTATTAATGTTTAATCAAAGGATAATACCGCTTATTTCACCCTTACTTAATTTTCTTGGATCCATCCTACCCAAAGGTGTTAATGGAAGCAGATACAATAGTGACTTTTAAGGTGTCTTGGCAAATACATCGATGGGATAGAATAGAGGGATATGATTCCCAGAAGGGTAAGGGGTTTTAGTTCAGTTGGGTATTGTGGGTCGATGCAGGCTTAGAGGGCTGAAGGGCCTGTTCCTATGCTGTAATTTTCTTAGTTCTTTTGTTCATTATCTCCTCTGACGTGTACAAGATTATGAAAGTATAGATAAACAGTGGTAAGCTTTTTCCTAGGTTGGAATCAAATATAACGAGGGTCACGGGCTTAGACTGAGGGGGTAAGGTATAACTTGGATGCTAGAGGATTGTGGAGGTATGGAACGCACTGCCAAGTAAGGTGGCGGAGGCAGACACGCTGGAGTTATTTAACAGAAACTTAGATGGGCACATAAACAGAATAGTAATGGAGGGATATAGAAGACTGATTTGAAATAGGGATCATGAGCCTCGAGGGTTCCCTGGGAATTGCGTAAATTGTGAATGATATTGATGTATTTCTGTTTTTATCCTACAGGTACTTTGGTCCACCTTGTTGTCTAACAAGGGGCATACACGCAATGGGTCGTGAGAGGACTGCTCTTGGATTTTTCGAGAGTATCCTAGTACTTCACTTCGTTAGTGTACGCTTGAACTGGACCAGTTGGTAGGCAACACGACAGCTTAATGACTATTGCTGTGCTGTGCAGATACGTGGATTTGGGCCTGTGTCTGTGGGAGTTTGCGCATTCTCCCCGTGCTTGTGTGGGTTTTCTCTGGATGCTCCAGTTTCCTCCCACACCCCAAAGATGTGCTGTTAGGCTGATTGGCAAAACAAATTCTCCCTAAATTGTCTTGCAAATTTGGTTCCAATGCAGATTTCTATAAACAGACAGGGATCGTGGGTGAAAGTGGGAACATCGAGGTGGTGGTGCGCTGTCGTTGAGCTGAAGAGCCTGTTTCCCGTGCTGTTTTGTTCTTTGACCCCCAAACACAACTCCCATATAGCCCTCATTACTAAAGCCTGGCCTCAGCTTTTGTGCCATATATATGGTTTGCCTTCAACAATTCTCATTTTCCTATAAATTTTAAGTATACTTAAGATTTGAACACTATTTCCTTTTAAAGAGAAAGTTCATCTTGCACTTCCCTCTTCATGACTGGATAGGATACAAAAAAAAGCGCATTACCTGACAATAGATCTATCTCTTAACTCTAGTCTCCAATGCTCTCTCATTGAAAACACTTTTTGTTTTTAATTTCTTTCTTCTTCCTTTGAGTTACAAATATGCCAACTATTGTAGCTTTCTATATCTCCACCATATTGAAAATAAAGCTCATTCTTCTTGCATAATGGGCTTTTGGGAATGTACAATACCCTATGTTAAGGATAGATGTTAAAATGAAAACACGATGTAAATACCTCTATGCTGATCCTACTGAATCCTGCAGAGTTGTTATAATAAAAAATCTTTGCTCTTTGTTCTTTATTAAACAAAGGTAAAGAAAATTACAGCACACGAACAGGCCTTTCGGTCCTTGAAGCCTGCACCGACCATGCTGCCTGACTGAACTAAAACCCCTTACCCTTCTGGGGATCATGTCCTTCTATTCATGTATTTGTCAAGATGCCTCTTAAAAGTCAGTACTGTAACCATGACCTCCCCCGGCAACGAGTGCCAGGCACCCACAACTCTCTGTGTAAAAAATCTGCTTCATATATCTCCTTTAAACCTTGCCCCTCACACTTTAAACATATGCCCCCTTGCAATTGACTCTTCCACCCTGGGAAAGAGCTTCTGACTATCCACTCTGTCCATGCCCCTCATAATCTTGTAGACTTTTAAAAGGTCTCCCCTCAAGCTCCATTGCTCTGGTGAGAGCAAACCAAGTTTCTCCAATCTCTCCTTATAGCTAATACCCTCCATACCAGGCAACATCCTGGTAAATCTTTTCTGTACCCTCTCCAAAGCCTCCACATCCTTCTGATAGTGTGCGACCAGAATTGAACACTATATTCCAAATGTGGCCTAACTAAGGTTCTATAAAGCTGCAGCATCACTTGCCAATTTCTAAATTCAATACCTTCATCAAACACTAAAACAGAACTTTATTGAAGTTAGCTCTCACCATCACCATCGTATCAGCAATATTAATCAAATTTTTAAAAAATGCTGTCTTTCAGTGTTGATGAGAACTCACATTGTCAGCTAAAGGTACAACAGAGTCTGTTATTGAATTAAACATGCTTGAAAGATCTCTGGTTTTAATTGAATTGAGTTGCTGAATTTAGTTGATTGCAGATGAGACAGAATCAAACAGAATTCCAATCACTATTCTGTCCCTTATTGGAAAGTCCACTCAAACTGATGAAAGCCTGAGACTGAAAAATCAAACTGAGATTGAACTTGGCAACAACAATGTCCATTAAGTCAGGTTATCTCAGTGGTGAATGTGTGGTTCAGAATAACACCAACATCAACTCGTGGGCCGAAGGGCTGTTTGTGCTGTGGTGTGTTGATTCCTGTTTAGGCTGAGGTGGACTTGCCTCCAGCCATTGCCCCGAGTGTGGAAAAAAATGACAGACCACCACTGACAAAAACTGCCAAGAAAATGGCTCAAGGTGAAGCATCAGCAGACAATGAGCCAAGAATCTGCCTTTGGACAGAGTATGGGATAGAACAGAACAATGGCACACATAGTTGAATAGTCTGTTGGCATCCACTGACTAAATTTCCAAATGAGGAATGACCATTTGTAGGAGGTCTTGGAGGGCTGCCAGTACTTCAGCTTGCAGCTGTGGAATTACATCCATTTTGTTTCAAGATTTATTGGAGGTAGAATTGGCCTTGGGGCAGTAGCACAAAAAGCAAGCAATTGGAAACCAGCAGCATGTTTTACTCCCCAAATAACCGACTTCAGAATATCATGCAGGTGTGAAGAGAATTGTTTGTTAATGCCTAAAAAAGTCATCCTTCCAATTCTGTAATAACTCTTGGAAACTTCCAGATCAAATAACTGCAATAAGTTAATGTATGCGCCATTGAAAAATAAAGATTCTAAATGTAACTTCTTTTTAAAAAGCAAGGAAAGTAATAGGAGATTTGCTGAACCAAAGTTCTCTTTAAAGGAAGATTGGAAAATACCAGACTAATCTCTGGACATTAATCATTCTTCAAACACATGACTTGAATGAGTAATGCAGTGCTGGACAAAAATGTTTGTACGTTAGCATGGTGAAACTTACATTGATACTCTTAGTTCCTTTAATAATTGATATTCTTCCACTTTTTGTTAACTTTTTATATGTCTTATACGATCTTAAAACAATCCTCTACCTGAAGACAGCTCACAAGTGAAATTTTCATATCACATTTCTCTTATTGTAATTGGCATAAATTAGTTATTATCATAAAATATTCAGAAACTGGACTCCTGAGTAGTAACTTGTTAATGTTTAAGCTCATATATCTCTTTTCAGACTTTTGAAGAAGAGCAACTCTCCACAGGGACTCCGAACTCATGAGAATGCTGTTTACTAAGCTGGTGAGTAGCATATAAAATATTGAACAAGAGAATACAATTAAGTGATCAACCTGTAGCAGTTCCATAGTGATGAACATAAAGCATGACCTTAAAAAGATATGTAAGGGTTCCAGTAATTCAGCAACTACCTTAAATATATGTATTGATGTATATTTATTAAAAAATACACTCAATTAAACTGAATTATTCTGTATTGTAATTACTCTTTGCACTTCATTCACCTCAAAATGACATCTCTCAATTAGTGCTTTACACATTTTAAGAAAACCAATCAACAATGACACAGCCACAATGGAACAGTCAATTAGGAAACAAGCACCAATTGACACACCAGACAGTGCCTGTTACATAAGGAAATAGTGATTGTGACGCACACAATCCAGGTTCAGGATTCTTGTGTTAATAGAGAATTCAAATATTTGCATCATCAGCAACAAGGCCAATCTCAAAAAGAACCATTCCTCCTTATGAAACATCACTACTATTCATGGCATGAGCTATTAAAACCTGGACAGATCATCGAGGTTCAATGTGGTATCAATATCTAAGAGAATGTTCAGAGTCCAACTCTATTTAAGGACAACCTTGCATTCTAGATTAACAGGAGATGACAAGCCCAACAGTTCATGAATTTTCCTTGCATGATTGATTTGATCCATTGGACCAAATACACTGTAATGAGGATGTGCCAAAATGCACAACAAAAGGCATTTTCTGAATAAATCAGAACTAAAAGCATAATGTGCAGTGTACTATAATCTTGCAACTAATTACGCTTGGAATTACTCGAACATTGCAATTAAATTCCAAGAACCATGTCATATACTCTCTATAGTCCAGTTAATTACTTTGTTTTGCAAGCGTTGTGAAGTTGTGAAAAGATTATGAAAACAGACATCGATAAGCAATTTATTTTAACTCAAGAATCAGAGAAATGTTTCACATCTTCTATTTGTAGAACTGATCTGATGAAACTAAAACTACAAAGCCCAGTTATTTTTTTCAATTTATAGTCACAAAGTATTTAATTTTATTCAACTAAAAAGTTATAGTTCAGTAACTGACTTTTATTAATTAGTTGTATGATTTCTAATTAATATAATTTGAATTATATTAAATAATATTGATATGTCATCTATTTTCAACAAAAGAAAGTTGTTTGGCCTGCACAAATGAAATCTTCAATGATGTATCAAGTTCCACTACATCCCCAATTTTTCACAATTATCTGCTAAATAAAATTAAACTGCAAAAGCTAGTTATTATATTTAGAAAATAGAAATAGTTGAGACCCCAACCCGAAAACAGGAGATTATAATGGCGTATTTTATATGGATTCTTCACTATTGAGTGAACGAGTTTGGCGGCGCAGGCTCGTTGGGCCGAAGGGCCTGTTTCCCATGCTGTGTTGTTCTTTGTACTTTGAGTTAGCACTGCTGTCTTACAGCACCAGGGACATCGACTTTACACGGATTAAAATTCACAACATGGAACCTGAGACTTTGTTGTTTGAGATTGGGTTCAATTCTCAGCTTGGGTCACCATCTCTGCAGAGTGTCCAAGTTCTCTCCAAGCCTGCTTGGGTTCCTTGAGTTCTCCTGTTTTCCTCCCACAGTCTGAAAGACTGTTAGGTGCATTGGCCATGCTAAATTCTTTCTCAGTATACTCAAACAGGCGCTGAGTCTGGCGACTGGGGGATTTTCACAGTAACTTCATTGCAGTGTTAATGTAAGACTATTTGTGAAAATAATAAATAAACGTTGATAAACCAGAAACTGTAAATACTGAGCAAATTGTATCATCTCTGTTAGAAAGGGCTACACATCTTTAACATTGGATACTTTTCATTGGATAAGTACTTCAAATTTGGATTAAAGTTCACGAGGTTCGAAGAACCAATCCTCTCAAATGTAAGTGGGAATGATTCCAAACCATTAATAACTCGACAAGTATGCTAGAGTATCAATAAAGGAAAATGTAGCTCTTCCGAATTCCTAGCATACTGACAGAGAATCATATGTACATGTGTCAAATAAGAATTGAATACGTAACCCTTCCTCATGATTGTATTTCAACAACTTAGCAATCTAACCCAAATAAGGTGTCCAACCAACCAGTTTCCAATCCCTTCACTAATTTAAAAACTTCATCATGTTGGACAAAATTTTCAGAAAACAACTTAAGTGTCATAACGGTGAGAAAACCGAAGTAATCGGCCCTGGTTGTTTCAGCATTGCAATCTTCCAACATTCCTGAGAAACCAGTTTCAGAGCACTGGCTGCCATCCACCATTTCACCAAGGCACTTTGATTGCCCTAGTGAACTTGGAAACCTCCTCCAACCCCACAGACACGAGACCAATCCTCCGCTTTGTCGGCAACATGTTCTTTCCTCACACTGACACGGAGCATCAAAGCCGTCCTGGTGTGTCCTCTGGCAGATCCTTCTTATCCACACCCTGTCCTGAGCTCCTTCGCGAACCACTCTCTGCCTGCATAGGCCAACCTCCCACCCCTTCACCCTCGGCATAGTCTATGTAGATCCAACCTCACTTGGGCTCCCATACCCTTGGCATTGCCTCTGGCACAGTGCCCAACTGACATTTCCAGTGTGTCAAGTGGGCACTGCCCAGCCATGCCCCTGACCATCTAGGGACTTCAATGACCTCTGATCCCCCAACATGGCTTCGGTGCCTGGCCTCTGCTAATGGAGACCAGTAGTGATGTGTGCTGGCTTGACATCTTGCCAGAGAGTTGGCCAGCATCTGGGAGAGGGAAGCAAGCGTGCTGAACTTCCTAATGTTTTAGAAATCCACTCAATCTGATGCTAATAGGCTTTGCACCCAAAAAAGAGGCTGGGAAGATTACAATTTGTTTTGCAACAGGCACGAATTGGACTTTTAACTTCTCACATTTTCTCAACTCACTTTGCCAGTCGACAGGTGTGATGAGGTGATAAAATCCTGCTCATTGTCATTGTCTCTGGTTCTAAAAATCCTGATAACTAACTGAAGTCCTAAAGTTGGATATCATTCTGATCATCCTCCTGATATTCACTGGTACAAAGGGCCATAAAAATTCAACAGATTGGGTGTAATTCTCACCTTGCGCAGATCACACCAAGCTTGGGATTGGCGTGTGGGCCTAGAGATCAGTTTCGCGCAAAGCACCAAATATTTTGAGAGTCTTCCTGTCCCTTCCTAATGGTGTGAACCAGATGACACCCAGAAAGGGGCAAGGCCATATGTAAAGTAGCATTTAAACATATATTGTCTGTTCCAATCACAGCACATGGAAGTTTCTGGCCTTTGGGCATGGTGCAATAACGGCAAAAATCACTACCGGTCTCCACTGGCAGAGACCTGGTGTGATGGTCCATGAATGACATTCTCTGCCAGCAACATTTCAACCAATTACTTATCCAGTATATCTGTCCTATAGATTATTTGACCTCTTCTAATGGCCTTCCATATAGCACTTTGTGAAGTTATGTAACGTGAACAGAGCGGTTATCATCCGTGACACTGGTCAGAGCTTCAAGGGACTCAATCAAATTATTGAGTAGGGAGCTCCATTTTCTAAGATTATTACTGCGTTGAAGCTATTGTCCAGAATGGAACAATGCCAAGCATGAAGTTAATGGAACAGATATTGGCAATTGAATCCAATTTTCACTAAGTGAGTGGTTTCCAATGTGTTCAAATCTCGCTGTTTAAGTTTTCTTCGGAGTGAAACACATTGACCTGATTCAGAAACTAAACTCTTGTGATTATAATATATATGAATTACCCAGGAGGTGAAAATATTATTTGTTATAAATGGCTGTTTACCCGTGTAGGGTGTAAACTGATATGAAAAGTCACAGACTGGAGGCAATACTTTCCTGTCCAAATCTTCCCAAATTGTGACTAGGAGATTATACTGTTTTTTCTAGACACTATTCACGGTCAAATTTATAAAGAATTAATTCACAATTTTGTTAGAATTAGTACCAAGAGGAAATCTTTCCTATAGATTGCCAAAGAATAATAAAGTATTACTGACAATGGACTAATAATAAATGCTGTGACTGGCAACCAGGGGATTACCTTTAAGTATATGGGGAGAAGGGAATATAAGGTTATGCTGATAAGAGTTAGATTAGAAAGGATGGGAGAAGGCTCCAGTGCAGCATTAATACCAGACTGGTTGGATTGAATGGACTGTTTTTCTGCTATGTGCTCTATGTAATATTACGAGAATAAAAAACTAATATAAAGATGGGGTATGAAAACAAAATGAAATTTAATATAAATGCTAAGTAACACCAAAGAACCAGAAACAATGCGACTAAATTTATAGCAGTTAAAAGCTAGCAAAATATAGGAGCCAGATAAATTAAAACTGGAAGAGGAAGAGGAAGGAAGGAGAGCATTGAAAGCTTGAGTTTTTGGGTGAGCAACAGAAGTGAAATAATTTGTCTCTACGTGCAGAATTTTCTAACAAAAGATTTATTTTAGCCTTGACCTTCCTCTGTTTCTAGTCTTAGGCTTAAATCTTTTGCATGGCAGAGGCCCAACCGCTGCCCCCCACCCTCATCCAGAAAGCTGGGAATGCCTGGGGTGGTTGCCAGGGAAGTGATTGGATTATTGTGTGATGGGCCAGACAGATAGGGGTTTGAAGAGGAGTCCAGAGGCATCCAGTTCTTGAGGAAAGGATGTCCCCAGATGGAGGGAGACTTCCAGTGGAGACAATGGAAGCCAAATGTTGTCTGATTTTAAGAAAAAAATTAGATCTTGCTATTGGGCTAAAGGAACCAAAGGACATGGGGAGGGATAGAGTAGAGAAGAGGGATCGGGATATTGAACTCGATCAGCTATGATCAAAATGAATGGCAGAGAAAGCTTGAAGGGTTGAATTCCCTACTCCTGCTACTAGTTTCTATGTTCCTCTACCACCGCCCACAACCTTCCCACACAAATGTGAATTCTTTTATTTCTCACCCAGCACAGCCTGCAAACTGAGACTGACCAAGAAAGGGCCTCTAACTGGACAGTTAAGGGTCTTAAATTGGGGTAAGGGCAGGCTTTCTATCCCAGGTCCTGCCCACCCCATAGTAAGATTATGTCCAGAGTGAGGTGGGGGATCCCAGAGGGAATCCTCTCCTTGCAATTTCATGTTCCCTCTTCCCTTAAAACCCATCAAGGGCGAGTGTTAAATTCAAGCTGCAATCTCTTTCCTGCTGTGAAGTACAATCATCTCTTAAAGAGATCTAAAAATTAATCATGAGATAGATTCACCCAGTGACTGAAGTGTGCAACTTCCTAACATTTATGCCATCATGTTGACGATACTTTTAATGCATTCAGGAATAGTTTCTTCTTATTTATCTGCACTGAGTTTTTCTGACTCTCTCCTTAAAGATTAAATTTATAGTAATTTCCCAGCCAGTCTGTTAAGAACTGGGACACATTGGTACCAATGGTTGGAAGGGGAATCCATTGGGATTCATCTTGACTGACATCAGTAAAGCATGTATATTTAGTTATTTTACACTCAACATTTTTTCCCATTCAGGTTTGCATAGAACAGCCTTTCAGAAATTAATTTACTTAAAAATAAATTCCATGCAAGAAATACAAATGAACCCACTTCAGGTAAGGATACAGTCGACAACCCTTTGAAATTTTCATCAGTTTTAATCTGCAAAATTTTTCTTTCAAATTAAGTGTAGATTATCTTTTGAATAATTAATAATGCAATTAATGATTATGCAGAACTGAAGTTATTCAACAGCACATGGTGCTGGGACTGATATACCAAACTGCACTGAAAATATCTTTTAAGTGAATGTGATATTGGATTTGCAAACATTATGAATGATTAGGTTAATGATTACTCTACAGGGCTAATGATAATGTTTATTAATATAAAAGGTTAAGTCTGTGACAACAATCTGTAGGAAAGGGTACATGGAATTTTACTATGACACAGACCCAATATGTCTTTTTTCATAATGTTAATCATGCAGTTGATCCTCGCATAGAAAAACTGATTCATATATTTAATTACCTGCTTTCAATTAATGCCAAACTCACTGAAGTTGTTGTGAAGTAGCAGCAAATGCAAAAAGTGACAATCAAACTTAATTTGTAATTTATATTTGTCTCTAAATATTCATGTCTTACTTGCCTTGCAGCCTTGACTTCATCCAATTTGAGAACGACACTTAATCAGAAATTACGTCAGTGTTTTAAAAATGATCTAAAGTCATTTTTAATTTCTTGTGGTGCTTGTAGACTGTGAGATGGAAAAGCAGCTAAAATGTCATAGGGTTTTCTCAGCTGACATATCACTATGGATGCTACTTACATTGAGACAAAATGATGATTGGCACAGCTGTTAACAGATGGGCTTTAAAACAGGGGGAAACCCATAAAAGATTAAGTCCACTAAATGTATCACCTTAATTCATTCAGAGATCCATTGAGGCATCAATGATGCTGGCTGCAGGTGACCCTGTCTTGTTAATGGCTCTCACCCAGACAAGGAAATGGAGGACCTATCACTGTTAACGCTGGGCCTGGAGGAGAAAAGAGCCTGAGCAACAAGAAGCAGCAGGGCCTCGCAACAACGAGTATTACCCTGATTGTTGTGTTTTTATTCAGAAATTAACAAAAGGCAATGTTGGAAGTGCCCTCATATGTTCTGCGATGTGGTTGCCCACATTTGCCAGCTTCTTCATTATGAGCTTTGGCCACAAGGACTCTGGAGGAGTAATGCTGAGCTCTTGGCACGTACTGAGTGAATGTTTGTCTGGGTGCTTTCAAATATGGGGCTAGGCCCATTAACTCGATGAGGTACTGAGTAGTTTTTTGCCTTCTCTGCCTACAAGGTTCACTGAATGCCTCATGGATTCCTATTTAATGGAGCTGAAAAGTGGAAGATCACTCATGATCACCCATTGCATCACCCAGGGGTATTCGTACTGATTTTCCCACCCACCACAGAACTTAGTGGAAAACTCCACCCATTGTCTTTAAAAGATATGGACTCAAAATCCCAAAAAACATTTTCAATTTCTATGCTTTTGGTTCTTAAAGAGATTCTGAATGGCAATTAGATGGTGAATCATGACAAGATAT
This sequence comes from Sphyrna mokarran, assembly GCA_024679065.1. Taxonomy (NCBI): domain Eukaryota; kingdom Metazoa; phylum Chordata; class Chondrichthyes; order Carcharhiniformes; family Carcharhinidae; genus Sphyrna; species Sphyrna mokarran. Next base: position 105,457,425 of record JAGIQG010000001.1, on the reverse strand, counting down.
TTTATATCTGTAGCCATTCCTTAGTAATCATATTTAAACAACATTACTACATGGTCTGTAGTCATTAAAACAGACTTTAACATTGTGTGTAAAGGTCATGAGTGAGGAATTCACATCACTGTGCCTGTGATTTCCAACTCATTAATTTATAATGGATGGGCTTGAGAGCACAGAAGCAGAAAATCATTTGCACTGAGGAATCATGCAGTTTGCTTCTGATTGATTATTTATCTGATAAGTGGATTTCTCTGGTGGTGCAGCAACTCCATAGTAGTGCCAGAGGGTTCAGAGTCCTATTAATCTCAATTGACTTTTGAACTTGCTTGGCTTCACTGCATGCATTTTGGCAGCTACCAACTCTTTGGTAATGTGGCGTGCATTGCAGCAATTATGCCATCTCAGATAGAAAATAATACTGCTCAAATGCAGCTGACAGTAGCCAAAGATGTAACAAGCTTTAATGGTGATTACAGTGTGTTTTTCGAGGGTAGTGTTTGACTTATTTCCTGTTTTTGAATAAATGTAATTGTATGAATGACCGGATGATGATTTCAAGCATGCTGCAGTGTGGGAGCACAAAACCAAACAAACAGAATAACATACAACACAGGCAATATGTCTGAGCCTTTTTGTCCTGTTAGCATAGGGCACAATGCCCACTGTGACAATGGTCCCTTTCGTGCTTTAGAGATTTATATCTAGCCCTGATGACTCTGGAATCCTTTTACATGCCACCATAGAGAACTACCCATGCCCCCAACCACCCTGCTCCCAACTGTGCCATGGCAACCTGGTAAACAACCTGCTGAAGAATATTCCAGAATATACCTGACTCTGCAAATGACAGCTCATTCCAGGTGAACTGATTTCAAAGCCCTCTGCAGCTATGCTATTTCTGTTAAGTACCTCTTCATTCGGATATGTCCCTTCAAGATTTTCAATCTGGTGTAACAATCAGGAGCATTTTGGTACGTTCCAGACTTTGAAATCCTGTCTCTTTTGCTTTGTGTATCTTTGTTCAATGTCACATCATTGTTATTAATTTGACCTCTGTTTGCCAACTGCTTCATTACATAATAACCATGGGTAATCATCGGTGCACTATTAAGTGTGGAAACTAAACCTAAGTCTTGTGTTTATTCTGTATCACCTGTGTGTGAGCAACTTGTTGAATACAAAAATGAGCTAATTCATAGCAAACTGCATTCTCATATCATGTCGTTGTTTAGTGTCACCAGTGATCAAGATAGTGAGAGAAAAGTTATATGAGGTTTGGAAATGGGTATGAGGTTCTTGATGCATGTCTAAGCTGCGCCTCTACGTTCACACTGTTAGTTCTCTTATATAACTGCGGTGCGCAAGCAATGCAAAGAATGCTGCTAAGTGGCTGCACACCTGATTAGTGGAGGCAAAATCTTGAGAGGCTGGCATCAGTTCAAGCTAGCCTGCTCTACTTAAAGAAAGCTGCAGATTTTAAAGGGGTTGTAATTTTGCTGGAGCAAGTGCTGGAATTTAGTGCAGCTATGGCTGGACCTGGGAAAGACACAGGAATGGTGCAACCAAAAGAGAAAATGCTGGAAAATCTCAGCAGGTCGTTCAGCATCTGTAAGGAGAGAAAAGAGCTGACACGAATTTTTGTCAATCTTTGTCAACCTGTGTCAACAGATGCTAGGTCCTCCATTGGTTGAGAGCCAATACCAAGGCAGGGTTACCACAGGAATGGTGCAACAGGTTCCTTCTCCAATGCAGCACTGGTTAAGCAAGTGAATAGGAGGAATGATCTTCTCCATTCACATGGGCCAGGACACCCTCCAGACAAACTTTGTGTAGACAGTGGCATTGGACAACCATGGAGCACAATGTCAGCGGTATAGCTGCGAGGATGTGGATATGGTGCCACAAGAAATTCAATGACTTCACACATGAGTGATCAAAGTTAGTGAATGCATCTTCAAGCACAACATTCCACCATGTACAACACTAACCTCAAACAGTGCTCAAAGTATCACATTCTTATCACTCACCTATCAACAATCTTCATCACTCATGATTCATATTGCACATTCAAAGCTTCATCTCACAAGCTTAGCACTGTTAAGGGGAGGGGAAATCAGGATATTGAATTCGATGATCAGCCATGATCAAAGTGGATAGCAGAGCAGGCTCAAAGGGCACAATGGCCTTCTCCTGCTTTTAGTTTCTACAGGCCCTATTTTACCATTTTGATTCTAAGTGCTGAGCAGATTTGAAACTGGGAGTGTTTCAGATCCAAATTTTAGACCCATTCTCAGATACGCCTGTACGTACTCTGCCTGCAAAAATATCAGCGAGTCTGAATCATGCTGCACAAGCCTGTGACTAGGGCTGACTGCACCCAAAACCCTGCAGCTCTGATTGGCGCCTCCAACTGCACATGCACAGAAAAAATAATGATAGCATGCTGCTCCCCTGCCACATCACTCCCAGGCCAGATAATGCCTCCCCCGGCCCCCAAAAATATTGTCCCACCCCCCCACCAACTTTACTGACCCTTATTCCCCCCCAACCCCTGTCACCTAGACCAATAGCTGGCCCCTCCTTTCCCCCTTAATGGTCTCAGGCAGAGTAGCAAAAGACCCTCCTTCCCCCCCACCCTTTACTGATCGCAGGCAGACAGGCAGAGGCCGCAACTACCCCCACCCCCTCATCAATCTCAAGCAGAGAGCCATCGGATGCTCGACACTTACCTGCTCACTCACCCTCACTGACAGAGCATTGAATTGGACTTATATGGAGCATGTCTCTTTTGCGCCAATTCTGGATGGGCAAACACGGCAGTAAAGGGAGAAATGCCGATAAAGTAGGGAGTGCAACCCCATTAAGTCAGTTTAAATACATGCACTCATATTGGGTGCGGTCCAGATTGTGGCCAATTTATGGGCCTGAGTAAAGAGAGAACCAATGCAGAGGCAAGTGTGGTCGTGCTACTTAACTTGTGCCTGATTTTACCAAGTTTTCATGCTCAAAAACAGGCGCAACGTGATGGTAAAGTCAGGCACTATGTTTATATCTTTCAACCTTATAGATTATCTTGTAGATTCCTCCTTTCAGATACCAAATATCTGTACTGATGAAGCAGTGTCAAGCACAAAAGGAAGAAGAGACTGATGACAAAATAAATCACTGTCACTCGCTTTCATATTTGCAGTCAACAGTTCAGACACTGGCAATGTGCATAATTTAGAGCACTATATACTGGTGGGATCTGGAGGTGATGAGTCACTGACCATGGATGCTTTGCAGCCAGGCCAAAGGGAAGAGATAGCACAGATACCAGCTCTTCTGAAGATGAGATTTGATATTCAGAACTCAAATGAGGAATTTGATGGGCATGCGCCATTACAGCACCACTCCTGTAGACTTCTCCAAGTAGTAATAGAAAACTCTCAGAAATTAATCACCGACTAATCTTCAAATCGTTAACAGTCCCTTTAGATAGTGCTGGTGGGGATTTCCATCCTTCCTGCCTCTGACCGCATGTTCAGCTGTGCATGTTTGAGAGGGTGCTAACTGGAACATTGAGGTCAAAGATGGTGCTGCTACAGTCTAAGCAGCATTCCACATTGAGGGGTCCCAACCTGTCTACTTTGCACCCTTCCAGTGCTCACACTAACACGCCTGTGATTGCCCTCACCAAAAAGGATTCCATTTGCCCCATTGCACAAAAACTAATATCACTACGAGCTGAATTTGGCAGTCAATACTCCTTTAATATAAAAACTAAACTGCATAGTTATCTTTTAACATTAGAACTAATCGGAGATAACAATAACCTCTCATAGAATGCATTTAAAGTGCTCGCATTATTCCAGCGGACAGTTCACTGCCTATCTTGTTAAATGTTCTAATTGTGTCTCAATTCTTCAGAGAACCTGAATGACATTTATTTATTTCACTGCTTTATCCTTTTCTCCTCCACTGTGAGAAGCATTCATTCTGTGCTAGTGCTTGCTTCCAGGTTGTTACTCTTGGGATATCCCTCTAACTCAGGCAACTAAAGCAAGGTGATCAAAGATAAGTAAGAGCCAGCAAGCCACAATGGAAAGTACAAAACCAAACTTTTTTTAAAAATTCATTCATGGCACATGGGTGTCACTGGGAGGCCAGTATTTATTTCCCATTCCTAGTTGCTCTTGTTCAGAGGGCAGTTGAAAGTCAACCACATTTCTGTGGATCTGGTGTCACATGTAAGCCAGACCAGATAAAGACAGCATTTCCTTCCCTAAAGAACATTAGTGAACCAGATGGGTTTTTCTGGCAATAGTTTCATGGTCATCAGTTGCTTCTTAATTCCAGATATTGAATTCAAATCTGGATCCCCAGAACATTGGTTGAGTTTCTGGATTAATAGTCAAGTGATAATACCACTAGGCCATTGCCTCCCTTCAGCTTTCATCCCATGTTAGTGAATTGGCAAAGAGTCAGAAGCCAGATCATTGGCTGGTTACCTTCTCCCTAACTAGATCCATTAATGCCAATGCTTATCCTTCCAAGCTGAGTTCAGTCAACTTAGCATGGCTTGACCCTGAAACATTTCTAGTCTTTGTGGTTTTGCTACTCATTGTCATAACCAGCAATGCTATTGAGGGAGCCAGGCATACACTATAAATAATATTGCGTACTGCAACTTATTATCCTCATACGATTGCTGGTGAATGTTTACAGAATACAACAATTACTTACAACAGTGTGATGTAGTATGTCTCACAATCCAACAGGTGGCATTCACAGACAAGACAACTTCATTTTTTAATATTTTCTGGACATTTCATAAGTTTAAATAACTTCACTCAACTTATTATACCCACAACATGTCCCCAGAAGAAATGACAACTGCTTTTTTTTTGTCAGATCCAATGTGTTGCACCCCGTGTCTGTGTGGGTTTCCTCTGGGTGCTGTGGTTTCTTCCCACAGTCCAAAAGGCATGCTAGTTAGGTACATTGGCCATGCTAAATTCTCCCTCAGTGTACCTGAACAAGCGCCAGCGTGTGGCAGCTAGGAGATTTTCACAGTAACTTTATTGCAATGTTAACACAAGCCTAATTGTGACACTAGTAAACAAACTTAAACTTTAGTGCAAGAGTTAGACCAAGATCAAGACGTTAATTTAACTTATCTTCAGGAAGTCATGACTAAATGACACACAACTAACAGCTGAAAAAATATGATTGTGTTGAAAAAGATAAGCACTCTGGGTTTTATGGTTGATCGCTATGGTGTCCTGCTATAGTTTAAGATCAGAGATAAAACAATCAACAGTTGACAATTGTAAGTATGAGCCAGTGTTTCACTTTCTGTTGGTGGCCTTTCTTCTGTTGGCAAGTAGTCATTCACTACTAATGTAACAACCGTTGGTGTTGTCCAATGATGTATATTAATAAACCCTTTAAATTCAATCTTTATACTTTGAGAAGCAAAAGATATTTTACCACCATTTTTCCTGCAGACAAAATCCTTGCCACAGTCAAGTAAAATAAAGAGAAAGCCAAATTTATTTAGGTTTTCAAAGACATCACTGGACTGAACTCCTCTAAAAGTAAACTGAGGCATATACGATGCCAACATCATGCAAACAGAACCACAACAAACACTATCAATTGAGTTACAGCATCCAGGGAGGCAATAGGCCAACATTCCATGGTAAATATCTATTACAGTAACAGTTGTCTTTGCCTAAACATTGCAAAAGACTATTTGTGCTTTGTCTGCAGTCATTTGTAAACTAAATGACTGAGGTAAATTTGATTATTTGTGGGTTATTTCACTGCAATTTTAGCACTCTTAGAAGACAGTACTGAGATGACTAATGCACTTTTTCCACTGAGCTTGTATGGAAAATATAAAGAATGCATACTTATTATTATAGCGACAATTTGTAATGCCCTGAACACCTTCATGGAGACTACACCCCTCAAAATATTGCACACCATAAATTACTGAATAACCTATCTCTTCAGTAGCCTATTAACATTTCTGGATTCAAAGCAAGGCACTTTAATCAGGGGGTTGATGTCTCTGTGAATGATTTATGGTCCATGAAGTTTGGGAATATTTCCAATTTGCAGCAAAACCTTACTATTGCCGATATGAAGATAAACCATTCAAAATTTAAAGGTAATTTTCAGTAATTAAGGAACATGTAACTGAGAACATTGATGTATTCTGGATGGTATGTTTTAAAAGTAACTATTGTAATTGACTCTTCAAGATGGTCCAAAGATAGTGAACATATGTGCTCTTTGTAACTTATGTATTTTCTCCCTTTCCTCCAGGAAGTCTCATAGGTTCTGTCAACGGAAAATGATCAAAGGCATTCTAACATTCTGTAATCCAGGAACATAGAGTTCAATTTTGGCATCTTCAAAGTTACTCTGATTGGGATCACTGATGTCTGTCCCATACTAGGAAAGTAAATGTGGGACTTTCCCATTCTGTCTCACCCACCGAGCCATCAGGGAAGGAGTTCGCGATTCATTTCACAATCCTATTTGAATGCTGTGTTCACGTTTCATTCGCACAAAATTTAAAGCTAAATTCACTGATGATGCATTATCATTGCAAGACTGATCTAAAAGAGATCTTAGGTGAGACAATCTCACCCAAAGTGCTGTTGTCGACCTTTCTCCAGTCTGTGTTCTCTTCAAATGAGGCACACTAGTTGGAATATGTGGGGAAGGCGGCTCAAGGAATTCACTCTTCACACTATTAATTAACACAATTTGACCACAAACAGCATGGAATGACAAATGAGGAAATAGATATCTTGTTGATGGCTTTTTTTTTGGTCTTTAAAAAATACGAACTCAAAGTCTGACACCAGTGGCTGCAGAGCACAATTGGCAGGCAACAAGACACCCATCACACTGCCAGGATGCAAAGGGATCCTCATCGGCAGTAGAGAACATCATTGCTGCACAATGTGAAGAGGATGCAGTTAGGGAGCCTTGAAACCTTGAAACTTTAAAAGTGGCTATTTGAATTCATGAAGTCTCCTGGAAGTCTTCCGAAGCACTGCGGAGTTTTTAAATCCACTTTATCATACACTGGACTTAAATTCTATAGAATGACAAGCCTAAGTGCTGCATAATTATCATTGTCATGTCAGTCACACCCCTACTCCATTTTGGAGTAAGATCTTGACTTTTCTCTGTTGTTGTGTTGGAATTGTTCTGAAATGAAATAGCTTCACAGTGCTTCAAAATTGACACAACTGCAATCTTATTGAATAAAAATTAATGAATCCTCCTTTCTTTTGACTAATAAAGATGGATCTCTTGTGACATTGGAATAATTGCAGTATTATTCCTATTATCTCTGTAGTTCCAATATTGTAACTATGGAGGAGCGATACTGAACCATCATATTAAAATTTCAACAACTGTGAGCTTAATTTACAATCTGTCATCCTACAAGTATTTCTGCCCTTGTATGGAACGGATTGCTGCTGAACAGTTCTCTAATTACAATTTTACAATTTAACATTTGTCTTATGAAAACATTGTTATAGTAACACTTGATATTGTCCTTGCTGGGATTTATGTAACTCCACAACAAAAATGATTCTCATTAGGATTGATGACCCAAAGTGCCTTTATTCAGGATAATAAGCTTGAAATATTCTTTCGTGCAACAGGAATGAAGATAGCAGCAAGCAGGTATGAATAGCACAGCAAAAAATATAAAAATTAAAGTTTTAGCACTTTAAATTAGAAGTGAATACTTATTACTCTTTCAGTGTTTGGGTTATCCATTATTCATATGCTGTGTTTTGTGTTAGTGGAAGAATATTTCACCAACAAATTAGGAGACGCACAGAATTCTATTCATAATGTTATCCATTGGTTTTAATTAATACAGAAGCAAGTTCAGTATTAAAATCCTTACCACTGCACCACAGAATATGTAAGTGTAGAAAAACAAAGGAGGATAGGGCTGATGAATGCATGGCTGATAGTGCTGGAAGAGAGCTTTAGATCTTGTGAGATTGGGATTAATTCTGATGGAAGGTGGAACCTGAAAAGGCCAGATGTGTTACATCTAAGCAGAGCTGGAAGCAATTTTCTTGTGGGCAAATTTATTGGTGCTATTGGGGAGGGCTTAAAATAATTTAGCAGAGGTGTGGGAACCAAAAGATAATAGTAGCAAGTAATACCAAGTTGCAAAGAGTATTGGAAGGACAGATGGTATGAGAATAGGAGTTAGTAAGGTATTTAGTGGATTCAGCATGAGAAATAAAGTAATATAGTCAAAATTGGGGATGTGAATATATGGAATGTAGGAAATAAGATTGGCGCGTTGCAGACAAAGATATATATATGATGTTGCAGTGATAAGGACAGGACTGGATGTTAAATATTCCTGGATATAAGGAGAGAAAAAAAGGAGTAGTGGCAGTATTCATTAAAGAGAGCATTGCAGTGCAGGAGTGAAAGAAAGAGAGAAAAAGAGAACATCCCAGAAGGGTCAAGAACAGAATCTATTTGGCGAGAGATAGGAACAAAAAAGACACAATGCATTATTGATGTAGTCTATTGGCCATCAAATGGTGAGAAAAATACAGAGGAACAAATTTGAAAGGAAATTACCGAGAAGCACTAAAATTAGGAAACAGGTTTAATTGGAAACTTTATCTGAATATAGACTGGGATATTAGTATTATAAAAGGTAGATTGTGGCAAGAGTTCCTATTGCATGTTCAGAAGCATTTTCTCCAGCAGTATATTTCTAATCTAATGAGAAAGAAGATACTGCTGGACCTGGTTCTTGTGATGTGGGCCAAATGGATCAGGTGTCTATAGGAGAACATTTGTATAATAACGTTTATATTGTCTATGAAAAAGTAAAGGAACACTTCAGAATAAGAATAATTAATGGGGTAAAGCCAACTTCAGTTGAGTAAGAATGGAAATAGTGCAGAAAAATTGGGATCAAAGATGAGTAGCCAATGCTGTAATTGAACAATGGACTGCCTTTAAAGAAGAGATAGCATTGCTTCCCTGCCTTTTCTATGATCTAACATCAGATGAAGCCCAAGATCAGATGTTTTGTCAGTTTGGATCTTTTTTGTCTTGGGTGTGGGGATTATGAATTAGATTCAATTTGAGTTTGGTTTTTGGAGCAAGCAAGGAGATGGATTTGAGTCTGCTAGGTCCACTCTGTGCATGTAACTTTAAAAATGGAGTAATTTTTTTAAAAAACAAGAGCCAGTTAAAATACAGTCAAGGTATATTCCCACAAAAGGGAAAAGGTAAGATAAACAAATCCAGAGTTCCTTGGCTGACAGATGAGTAGAGATTAAGATGAAACAGATAAAAAGACATTCTTTTCTCCTGGGAGTTATTAAATCTGTGAGATTCTCTTCTGCAGAAATAAGTGAAGGCTGGGTCATTGAATATATTCAAGGCTGAGTCCAAAAGTTTTTGACTGACAAGGGAATCAAGGCTTATAGGAGACCAACAAAAAAAAACAAAGTTGAGGCTATACTAAGATCAGCAATGAGACTGGATCTAATGGCTACACCCCATGGCTTGGTTTGAGTGTGTGGCAGGGGGGGGGCGGGGGGGGTGGTTGTTGGTTTGCTGGTACATAAAATATGACAGGTGTCTATACTGGATGTGTCCTGGGCAGTTGCACAAGATGATAGTGAATCAGCCATTTATTTTACATCCCATTGAAATCAATATAAAAACATTGGGCAGAGTGCGAAATAGGCAGTTAATTCACTATTGCGCATTGTGACCACAGAGTGTGAGCACTCCTAAAACAGACATTAACAATATGAGGAAACAAATTTAATGTGGTCCATTCCTGCGATATATAATACACACACACACCTTTCCTCTAAAGCATTTCAGGTATTTATTTTCTCTCAGCACATAGAATGAATTTATAAAACTAATTGCAGCTGCTTATCTTCATTATCCATGGAATAAATCACACAGTCATTACTGGAAATCATCAGTTTCAAAATAGACAAACAAATGTAATTGCTAGCAAATGCTCTTTTTATACCTGTATTCAAAAACATTGTAAAAGTAGTTGTCATATCAAAATAAAACATGATCACGTACCTGATATAATAGAATCCCAAAGATAGTACAGTCGATATTCCAGAGCAGGTCACAGCAATAGCAAGAAAGAAAATATGAAAAAATATATTAGTGGGAACTTGCAATAAAATTATTTCCATATACTTTCAAGCTATTTATATAAAAGTTATACACTGAGAAAGAAATTTTGCCTGGAATTTCTGCAGGACTTCTCAGAGTGAAATCAGCAAAACTACTGAAGAACTGGCAGACACAGCTAGAGACAGCCAGTTGCCAGCCATTATACAGGATCTCTGCCAAGCCCTTGCCTAAGGTACAGCTGGAGATTGGTAGAGTCTAGAAATTCAGGGCTGTTTTGTTTATTCAGTAACACAACCAAAAGCAGATTCCATATTGTATACAAGGTTTAGCTCAAACACCGCCTGAAAGTTTCATTAAAATGATTTTTCCTCCAACATTTCACTAATCCTGAGGCAGTATACTAGAATAATATCAGGATACTTTAGAAGTTTGTCTTGGTATAGCATGCTAATATTTTGGTCTATAGGTTAACGTTTTATCCAGTGGATAATATTTTCCATCCATTAATTACAAGTATGCTATTGAGGAAAAAAAAATTAAATTGGTGCTGGCTTCTCTGCCCCTTAGGAACGGACATTTATTAAATTGTCTTTTACGTGTTTACTTGATGTTTTTCACATTAAAAACAAAATCCAAACTACATGTCGCAGCCATCCTGTTAGATATTCTCTCATCCCACACTCCCCTTGCCAAAAACAAATCATACTTAAGGCAAGAAAGTGGTCATTTGGCCTCACAAGAGACGCAAATTAAAAGAAATGGCTGGTATGTGTTTATGTGGTGACCTCTGTGCTGTTTTGCTACAGTTCAATTAACTTGTTTTGTTTAGAATTTGACTAGAAACCAACTCATATCATGGAAACTAAAATGTGCACCAATCCATAAAAGATAAATGTGACTACAGAAATATTAAAAAAAGATAGAATTCAATTGCTATCAGCTTCATGCCTTATGCAGCATTTAAAATTGACTAAAAAAGCACCTTCAGAAACATATTGAGTAGAGTAAGTTTTATGTTGTAAATTTAACTCAAAAATACACTGCAACAATTATCTACTGTTTTCCATTTTACACCAACATTATTTTCTTGTTCACATGCTCCATTTGACAAAGATGACTTTCAAATTCATTGCAGATGGGGTGCTTTGACTTTGTGCTTCAGGGGCTGCCTGAACCAACATTGGAATTAATTTATAAGCTGAAGCTATTGTATATTCAAGTACTGCAGCATTTGGTCAGATCCATTCCAGACTGATGGGATTGACGTTGCCTTTCTCTTGCACGAAAACAAACTTTGGTCAATCATAACCCCATTAGCAATGTATGCAGGCCAGAGCAAATAATTGCCTACAGACTGGCATTAAAGGTTGAATTTTCTATCTGTATCTAGCTGATGTGGAGATTCAAGTACTGGGAGGGCACATCAGGGAATCATGCATTCTATGTAAAGAAGATCAGCTACTACATGTACAATTTCCTGCTTTGTACTCCCGGCAGATAGGGCTTTTCTCCAGCAACCGGAAAATGGAACATTTAGCTTTCAGTTGTCAATTTTTCTCTGGGAGGCCACTTCGATATCTTGCAGGTAAGAAAGAGATTGATGCATGTACATGGAGTTCAAGCATCCAACTGAAAAATGAGTTTGTTTCTGTTAGACTATACATACAAACATACATGCAAATGCCTGCAGGAAGGCACGTTCATAGTCCTGAAACCCAAAGAGAAAATGTTGGAAAATCTCAGCACATCTGGCAGCATCTGGAAGGAGAAAAGAGCTGACGTTTCGAGCCCAGATGACCCTTTGTCAAAGCTAATTCTTCGAAGAAATCCTAAAAAACGGTTTTCATAGTTGAAGCCACATTTGGCAAAAGGTTATCTGGATCGAAATGTCAGCTCTTTTCTTTCCTTACATGTGCTGCCAGACCTGCTAAGATTTTCCAATGTTTTCCCCAACAAAGACCGGTTTGGGCCTTTACATTTTATCAGACACGTCTATCAGGTTTGGATCTGAACTGGCTTCAGGCACAACTTTTGTTGTTTGATTATTGATGCTCAGCTGATCTGCCAACTATTCAATTAATCAAATTTATTTGATTTTTTTCAACTTTCTTCATGAACTGTTGAAGCTAAAATGTGATCTGTGTGTACAAACTTAATCTTCCCACCACCAAGTACCTTGACCAAACATGTAAGGACCACATGTTTCCATGACTCTTCCATTACTTATGATCTTTTTTCGCCTTTGTGTTCTCTTACTCTATGCCTTCATGATTCTCTTTCTACATAAATTGTTTTCTCCCACTAGCTGTGCTAAATGTGGCTTCAACTATGAAAACCTTTTTCTAGGCTTCCTTTTAAGAAAAAAGTCAGCTGGTATTCAGCTGGTAGCAACGTGAAGTATGTTACAATAAATAAACAAAAACATTGCCAGTTTGTGATTCAATGACAGTGAACATTTCTTCTCATTTACATCTAGCATTTGTTTAACAAGAGTAGCTTATCAATTTTACTGTGCACACAGCTGCTCCATTTGAACCAGGATGAACCATTGTATTCCATTCACTCTCATAAATTTTATAAACCCTTCTGAACAAAATTGTGATTCGTTGTTGGACATTCTGGGAACCCATAAGCAGCTGTTGTTTGATTAATCAGAAACCCATCAACCCTCTTCTAATGGCTATTTTTAATTTGATTTATTATTGTCACGTGTAATAGTACACAATAAAAAATATTGTTTCTTGTGCACTATACAGACAATGCGTACTATTCATAGAGAAGGCAAAAAAAGAGTGCAGGATGTAGTATTACAGCCATAGCTAAGATATAGAGAAAGATTAATTTAGTGCAAGGTAGCTCCATTCAAAAGTCTGATGGCAACAGGGAAGAAGTCGTGAATCAGTATTACCTTTCAGGTTTTGCAAAACCTATGTGCCATTCTAGTTGGCCACTTCCACAGTTGCAAAGGTACAAACACCTGTTTTCCTACAGCTTGACATGCTCCACAGTGGTTCAATGTGTCCACTACGTCCTTATCTAATCCTGGCCACCAATGATAGCTTTTTGCACGTTGTTAAGCTCATTGCTAAGTGTTGATCATGAGGATCAGATAACAGCTAAGATCTGTACCTTTCAGTATTTACAACTCTGGCTCCCACATAGCACAACCTTTATCAATGGACAAGTCATTCTGACATATAAAAATGGCCCGATTTGTAACTCCAGAATCTTTGTTGGCTACCTGTCAAAACCTACCTGGGTGTGAGACGTAGGCCAGCAGGACACTTTTAAAATGTAAAAGCAAAAGGACAAAAAAGGTACCCATGAGTGTGGGAAGAAAAGTGTAAAGAATAGGCAGTACGAACAAAGAAGACAAAATAGGACCACATACCAGCATGGGAGGTAGGGATAGAGAGCTGATGGAAACAAGAAGAGGAAAGTGATGGCAGCAACAAAAAAGGGGATGGCAACATTAGAAGAGGTAATGGCACCAGAAGAAGATAACAAAACCACATTGTGAGGGATAATGGCAGATGGTACTGGGAAGATGCCAAGATCAAGGGAAAGAGAGGCAGGGTATGACTACAAAAGGTGCTGGCAGCAGGAGACAGAGCAGTGGTAGCAGCAGATGAAATTAGAAGTGACAGTTGAATGAAAAAAAAAGGAGCACAGTATTGAGAAATAAAGAAAAGAAAATTGACACTGTGTCATGTCTATTGATTGGAGAAAGCATAACTGGGAGCATGTTGGTTGCAGACTGTGAGAAATATAAAGTATGAATTGATCTGTAATCAGATGAGCACCAATCTTCACCAGTGTTTATGGGAATGAATAGTGATCCTGTTGTGTGTGTGTGTGTGTGTGTGTGTGTGTGTGTGTGTGTGTGTGTGTGTGTGTGTGTGTGTGTGTGTGTGTAGTGGGGATGTTGACAGTGAGCTATCGGTCTTTACTGTCATTACCCCTGAAGGCAAGGCAGCCAGCTGAAACTGAAGCAACTGAACTGCATCTGGAAACATGACAAGTAAATGAAGGGGCCAGCATGGCAATTGGTCTGACACACATTGCCTTCAAATGCACATGCTGCCTCTGGAAGTGTGACAAATGTGGACAGCTGAGGCTTAATTTCAGGTTGGATTTTGGGCTTCATGATTGGGATGTGTGCTGGCAACATACTTTTGATTGTTGAGTTCGAACTAATTTCAACCCTTAATATTCTACATATTTTGAACTGAAAAATAAGTATTAAAATCTCCTGGCACTCATCAATAATTTCCAAAGTTAAGACCTACATAAGAACAAAAACAAGATTGTATCTTTCCTTCTATTTCACAAAGTTTGGCAATGTGTCTTGAAAGCCCAACAGTGTGTATAAATGTTACCTTTAAGATACACACATTTAAATTATCATCATGGGACTCAAGTGTAGGATAGTATTAACACAAGTGCTGTTGTTGGCAATTCCATTGTGATTGTTGCAGATCAGTAATGTTCATGTTTTAGGATTGAGGCTGTTCAGCATGTGTTTTCTGTGCCAATAACAACTTCACGAAATACTAATTCATTCTCTTGTATGTGTATTTTGATACCTCATCATGGGTATTTAGCAGAAGTTCAAACCATTCAAGAAGGAGAAAAGATAAATTTGCAAATAGATAGACAATGAAAGATTGCTTGATAAAACCCAAATCAGAGCATCATTGAAATCACCTGTCTGTCAGATGCTGCTTTAATCTGCTATGAAGTGGAAGAGGTTTCATCTTTCTAAATTACACTGAACTTGAAAGCATGATAATATCACTATGCACAAGTACTCTTGTCAAGTATATGTTGTAAACCCTGAAAAATGACTTATGATGTGTGTCTTGGGTTAAGATCAATTAATGCCATGAGCTAGTTTGATTTTGATACTGTTACCATAAGAAACATCATAACTTCTACTGAAAGCATTTAACAGTGACAGTTGTGTAGACTTAGATGCTTCCAGCAGGGATTTCCTCAAAGTTTCTACAGTTTTGCCCTCTTAGTTTTGTCAGACATTGTATTTATAAATAGGATTTGTTCAAAATCCTATTTATATGCATAAACCTGCTAATCTGCTATTGAAATTACATTGATTGATTGGGAGAAATTCCCAACAAGTATATTGAATTGTGTGGCATTGAATTCTTCCAAGTGTGCTAAGAGTTGATTAGAAACCTTTACAAGACTGAATTACACTCATATTCACAGCCAATTTAGGTGAGTCTGTGCATATACAGCAATTCCCAAACCAAGGCAAATTGCATGTAAATTCCTAGATTCGAATAGTGGATCTTAATTTCAATTATTTCTATCAAATTCAGAATTTTGTTCTTCCTACAATTGCCGTACAAGCTCATACTGCTCTCATTTTAAGTAATTAACATGCCTCGATAAATCAAAATGTATATTTCTATTTTTGCAATGCATTCTGATGTAGGTTTGCACACAAAATCTTAACCTAAATCTTTCTTTAAAATCTTGAGTTTTCTGCATTTTCTTTTTTTTATTTCAATATTTGTTACTTTTTCTTTTTATTTCCATTCACTTCAATTTTGACAAAAGAAAGGACATATAATCCCCAGTATCATCTACTATTTCCTGGCATCAAATTCACCAGGCCTTTTTTTTTTGCAGTGGCACCAAGTGCATCTCTAATATCAAAAGTCTCTAATATCTCTCAAGACACTTTGGTCTTAGCAATTGTGACAATTAAAATTCTGTGTTTTTTTTTAAAGGAAACCAGCTTAATGCTATAGTATCTTTTACCAGTTTTGCCATTTGATCTTTGAAAGTTACACCTCTGACCTGACAAGTTAGAGCAAAGATCATCCTTGTGGGACATCTATGTCACAGGCTGCAGCTCCCCAGCCAGAGAATCCCAACAATCCGGCCTATGTGACAAGATATAACAGCTGAGGCGGTGAGCTCCATCTCTTTAACAGACACTTTTTATTCATCACCCTCAAGAACAAGAGAGATGAAACACTGAAAGATGAGCAGCTGCTGTCAAGGCCCAGTCCTTTTTAAAGAGGCAATTCCGATCGCTCATTTGATTACAAGAACCTTTTGAACCTCTGGCATTACTGACACATTGCAGTCAGATCTAGCAGTCCAAGAGTTTCATCAGGTCAGAATTTGTTTTATTGGCAATTTTACACCCAAGGTATGTTACTCCTATTTTTTCCCCATCCATCTGGTCTCAGCCCCATTGCTAAGAGGTTGGCTTGGACAGGCCTGTCCCAAAGGACTGAAACCTCCCTCTGGCTACTACTGTCAGGTTTGAATTACTGCTCAGCTC
This sequence comes from Sphyrna mokarran, assembly GCA_024679065.1. Lineage (NCBI taxonomy): Eukaryota > Metazoa > Chordata > Chondrichthyes > Carcharhiniformes > Carcharhinidae > Sphyrna > Sphyrna mokarran. Next base: position 105,440,936 of record JAGIQG010000001.1, on the reverse strand, counting down.
ACACTCTAACGTCTGCTTTTCTCTCCTATCTCCAGATGACAGAGTGGTTAGCATTGCTGCCTCACAGTGCCAGGGACCCTGGTTGGATTCCTGGCTCGGGTCACTGTCTGTGTGGAGTTTGAACATTCTCCTCGTGTCTGAGCGGGTTTCCTCCAGTTTTCTCCCACAGTCCGACAGGTGTGCTGGTTAGGTGCATTGATCATTCTAAATTTTCCCACCGTGCGCCTGAACAGGCACCAGAGCGACTAGACGATTTTCACAGTAACTTCACGGCAGTGTTAATGTAAGCCTACTTGTGACTCTAATAAAAATATTTTTTAAAAAAGATAGCTCAACCACTGATCACCATTCCCTAGCTTGGGACTGAGAAATATGGGGATCAAGGTTGCCTTGTCCCAAATGTGTTTGAGCTTCAAACTGTTTTTTTTGGCTGTGATTTTCTTATCTCCATTACCAGACTTGCAGTTGCTTCTGTGAGCCTCATTTCCCTAAACTCATACCTGTAGGGCATGTAGGGCTCTGATGTCAGCAGTGCTCTGTTCTGGTTATTATCACTCCAATGGATCTGAACTTTGGTCACAACATGTTTAAGTAGTTAACTAAGCAAGGTAGTGCCACAAGAATGACACTGACCTGATTTTTCAGAAATACAACTGCACAGTTCTATGAATAGCTAATGTCATTTGATAAGCTCCAGTCACAGTCACTGAATTTGCAACTGATTAAAAGGGATGAACTGTCTGAATCACTCACATGCAACAAATAATGACTACTGTAAAATGCCATTCAAACAAGATAAAACCCCAGACATGGAGCAATGGCTACACTTCAAGTTCAATGTAGCTATTGATATTGATTTCCTACACCAAAAACGTTGGAGATAAATTTGTAGCTTTACATTTAAAGATGTTAAGAGTCTGCTTGAAATGCTTTGAGCTTGAGTGATGTTGGAAGTCAATTGGAAATATAGATTTCACAACATTTTTTCATATTTCCCAAAGGAAGATAAAAAGTGAGCAAAAAAATCAATGATCTGAAGTCATCAGTCTCATGGCTGAGAAAGCACACAATGTCTGTCCAATCTCCAGCTGTAATTTTGATGGGAGAATCTCAGAGATATGGTATAAACAGTCATTTTTCCAGTTTATAAGAATTCTCCCAATGAGTTTATGATGGGAAATAAAATGGAGAAGCCCACAGAATTTTAGTGTCAATGAATCAGATTTTTGCTGTAAAATCATGTAAAATAGAATGCAATAGGTATAAAATTCAGCAGAGATATAAAATAGCGTGCCAATTTAGCATTATGTCTTTTACATTATTTCATGAAATCAAGGAGAGGCAGTGGCACAATGACATTGTCATTGGACTAATAATCCAGACACATAGGATACTGCTCTAGGGACTTGGGTTTAAATCCCACCACGGCAGATGGTGAAATTTGAATTCAATAAGAAAATCTGGAATTAAAAGTCTATACTGAAACTATTGCAATTGTAAAAATCCATCTGGTTCTCTAATATCCTTAGGGGAAAGGAATCTGCTATCCTTAGCTGGTCTGTGACTATATGTGATTCCAGCTCCTAGCAATGTGGTTGACTCTTAAATATCTTTAGGGATGGGTAATAAATGCTGGCCTAGCCAGTGACACCCACATCCCATGAATGCATAAAAAGAAAAATGATCTCTATAATGTTACGGGTAAGCTGAATGTGGCTTTTGGCTAACAATGATGCAACATGAAACGAAAGTCATGTCACTTGGAAGAATCTTAAAGCAAAATATCCCTGGGTGGTCTCAGTCTAGTTCCTTAATTATAGTCAGCAGATACAAGTTACCATAATTTAGAATGCCTGTCTCATTATTTGGACAATGTTCATCCCAGATTAGCAAGTTGGGTGGAAAAAAAAGAAAGGTTATTATGGTTCAGGAAAAGGAACCACAGAATTGCAGAATATTGGCCTAGATTTTACATCAATGTCTTTTTGTTTGCACTGAGAGATGTTTATCCTTCTAAAATAAAACAGGCTGGATTTAATGCCAGAAATCATGGCGTTGGATCCACTTAAACACAAGAAGAAAAACCTCCTCAGATCGGAGGTGGAAAGTGCTGACATGGGAATCTCAACCTCCAGCAGTGTGACGTCAATTAGGTTCATGAATCAACTAACTGAAACATATTATCCCAAAGCCCACTGCAATTTCATGATGGCTCAGGGATTGATGGGGGATTGCACACCTTCAGAAGGCTGCCCAACAAGCCTTACCAGGCTTACCAGTGGCCTCCTGGGATGGGGGTCCATTATTATTAGGCTCCTGTGCCCAACTGAGGGGTGCAACATTGGGAGGAGGGACCAGGTCAGTTAAAAGTCACCCTTGCCCTGACCTCTGATGACCCTCCTTGCACCAACATGCTGTGATTCTCACTCCATGATCCCTATCCTGCCTTCATTCACCTTTGGTCTTGGAACTCAAGATGATCATGAAACTCTGTTGGGTGCATTGCTGTCAGCTGCCACTGCTCCTGCTGGCATCGACAACAATCTACAACAGCCAGCCACCTTGGCAAGTGGAACTACCGGTGCATGGAACCTCAGTTGTAGGGAAGGCCTACTGATGGCCTCTTTCAGACCTTCTCCATGGAACTGGAAGTGGGGTGTTTTCTGCATTTTCTCTGACCAGCGACTAAAACCACCATTATGACAGAACCTCTTGCAATATCCATGTGCCAGCTAAGAGGAAAGATAGGAAAGGGAGGACTAGAGAGCCGTGGATTACTAGGGATATTGAGGACTTGGTTAGGAAGAAAAGAGAGGCATATGTTAGGTCAAAGCAGCTGGGAACGGAGACAGCGCTGGAGGAATACAGAGAGAGTAGGAGGGAGATCAAATGAGGAGTTATAAGGGCAAAAAGGGGACATGAAATGGTTTTGGCGGATAGGATTAAGGAAAATCCAAAGGCTTTTTACTCCTATGTTAGGAATAAAAGGGTGGTTAGAGGAAAAATCGGACCTCTTAGGGACAGAGGAGGGGAACTGTGCTTAGAGCCCGAGGGAATGGCGGAGATCCTGAATGAATACTTTGCATCGGTATTCACGAAGGAGAGGGGCTTGTTGACAGCTCCTGTCTCTGAGGGAGCTGTGGACCAGTTGAGGGAAATATCCATACTGAGGGAGGAAGTGTTAGAGCTTCTAGGTAGCATTAAAACTGATAAATCTCCTGGGCCTGATGGCATTTATCCCAGACTGCTTAGGGAGGTGCGAGGTGAAATTGCTGGGCCTCTGACGCAAATCTTTGTCTCTTCCTTGGACACAGGTGAGGTCCCAGAGGACTGGAGAATAGCTAATGTTGTACCGTTGTTTAAAAAGGGTAATAGGGATAACCCTGGAAATTATAGGCCAGTGAGTTTGACATCAGTGATAGGGAAGCTGTTGGAGAGGATTCTTAGAGATAGGATGTATAGGCACTTAGAGCATTGCGATCTGATTAGGGATATGCAGCATGGCTTTGTTAAAGGGAGGTCGTGCCTTACGAATCTGGTAGAATTTTTTGAGGAGGTGACGAAAACAGTCGACGAAGGGCAAGCCGTTGATGTCGTCGATATGGATTTCAGTAAGGCGTTTGACAAAGTCCCTCATGGGAGGTTAGTTGAAAAGGTCAAGGCTAATGGGATACAAGGACAGAGAGCTAGATGGATAAGTAACTGGCTTGGTAATAGGAGACAGAGAGTAATAGTGGAAGGGTGTTTTTCTAGCTGGAGGTCAGTCACTAGTGGTGTGCCACAGGGCTCGGTACTGGGACCCCTTCTATTTGTAATACATATAAATGACTTGGAAGAGGGAGTAAGTGGAGCAATCAGCAAGTTTGCAGACTATACAAAGATGGCTGGACTTGCAGATAGTGAGGAGCATTGTCAGGTGATACAGCAGGACATAGATAGGCTGGTAGCTTGGGCAGATAGATGGCAGATGGAATTCAATCCTGATAAATGTGAGGTGATGCATTTAGGGAGAAAGAATGTAGGGGGGAGACCTATTAAGAGTATAGAAATGCAGAGAGACCTGGGGGTGCAGGTGCACAAGTCTCTGAAGGTGGCAGAGCAGGTGGAGAAGGTTGTGAAGAAAGTATATGCTAGCCTTTATAGAAAGGAGTATAGAGTACAACAGCTGGCCTTTAATGTTGCAGTTGTACAGAATGTTGGTTAGACCTCATTTGGAATACTGCGTCCAGTTCTAGTTGCCTTACTACCGGAAGGATATGGAGACTCTGGAGAGAGTGCAGGAGAGGTTTACCAGGATGCCAGCTGGTATGGAAGGTCTGAGTTACGAGGAGAGGTTAGGCAAATTGGACTGTTTTCCTTAGAAAGATGTAGACTTAGAGGAGATCTAATAGAGATGCACAAGATTATGAGGGGTATAGATAGAGTAAACAGGGTTAAGCTTTTTCCTAGGATGGACTCCACCAGCACGAGGGGTCACGGGCTTAGGATGAGGGGGGTAAGGTATAATTTGGATGCCACAGGGAGTTTTTTCACACAGAGGGTGGTGGGGTATGGAATGCACTGCCAAGTAAAGTGGTGGAGGCAGGCACTCTGGAGTTATTTAAGAGATACTCGGATGGGCACATGAATAGAATGGGAATGGAGAGATATCGGAAACTGATTTAAAATAGGGATCACGAGCTTTGGGAGTTCCCTGCGAAGTGTATAAATAATTGATGATATTGATGTATTTGTTTTTATCCTACAGGTACTTTGGTCTGCCTTGTTGTCTAACAAGGGGCATACATGCGATGGGTCGTGAGAGCGCTGCTCTTGGATATTTTCGAGAGTATCCTAGTGCTTCATGTCGTTAGTGTACGCTTGACCTGGACCGTTTGATGGGCAACATGACAGCTCAGTGACCATCGCTATGCTGTGCGGATTCATGGATTTGGGCCTGTGTCTGAGGGAGTTTGCACATTCTCCCCATGCTTGCGTGGGTTTTCTCCGGATGCTCTGGTTTCCTCCCACATCCCAAAGATGTGCTCTTAGGCTGATTGGCATAACAAATTCTCCCTAAATTGTCTCAAATTTGGTTTCAATCCATAGATCTATAAACATAGACAGGGATCACGGGTAGACTTGGGAACATCGGGGTGGCAGCGCTGGCTTGTTGGGCCAAAGGGCCTGTTTCCCGTGCTGTTTTGTTCTTTGTTCTTTGATATCCTGGCCTATATGACTGTTTCATCAAACTAACTTAAATTCGTAACATGTGCTACTTGTTATATTTTGTGCCACGAAGGGCAAATTTTTCAAAGGCTTCCCACTTGCAACCTGCTGAGTTGTGAGTCCATATAGGGCATTAGTAATTTACAATTGCTTCTTCTTGAGGCTGTTTTGAAATAATAATATTATGTTTGTTTCACCACTGGGGTGGACAGGTGGGAATAGAGAAAATAGAAGCAGAATTACATTTTTGAAAAAGCACGTTCACAGCTGATGCAATAAGTGCAACTGTGGTTGGAAGTAGATGACAGTTGAAGAATGTTTGGTTTTGAAAGCCTGTTCTTTCTTTGCTGACCCCACATAACTGAATGATAAACATCCCAATGCAAATCAGATGTCTTGTTAAATGGCTGATAAATGATGGGAAGACATGTTAAAAATGCTGCCTTTCATAGACATGCAGAAACTACTTTCAGCAATTGGACAACCACGGGATCATTAACAACACTGAGCAAATTCACGATCGAGGACAGCTCTGAACTGGACTGAACTCCTACATCAACAGATACAATGCAAGATTGTAATATTTAAGGAGCATGAGAATCAGTACTCATAAACACAGGCAGAAAGTAGGATTGATGAAATAGTTAACGCATGAGTCACGGCAATGAAACACAAGAGATGCCACCGAGCTTTGAAATTGATGGCCGATCTTTAATTCACATTCATCATTTTCACTTTTTGAAGTTCTAGAGGATACGCTTTGTCAGTTTTGAGCCTTGAAAATAACTGAGCAATTGTAAAATGATAGACGTGTAAGAAGAGCTTGGTTTATCGATCATTTTTCAATTATGATGCCAAATCTAAGACTTAACATTACAAGCACCATGTTAAAAATACAAATTGACATATAAAAAATTGATTCTATCCACTACCTGTCCTCTGTGGATCCAAAGTTCATTGCAATCTATTGTTTAGGAAATCCTACAACAATTTTAATAGGTGGCAGATCTGTGATAATTAATTTACTAGATACAAATTTATAGTAGCAGAGGATGCTTTTAATTTTATTGGATAGCAGAAACCTATTTCATGCCATTTAGAATTATGCACTGAAACACTGCACTCTTCAATATATAACTCAAACAATTTCCAATATGCAATAAAAGGCACAGGTCTGGAAATTCCTGAGTATTTTTGCTGGTAGAGCAAAATTTCTGCTCGTCTAAATCATGTTCATATCCAGTTAGCTCGGCATTCCTCTGGCAGAAAAGAGCATCCAATATCTAGCAATGCCAGGCCATTGAAGAAAGAAATAAATGCCAATAACCTGCATTTAATGCTATGTGAAGAATAAACAAAGATTGTAACAATCTTTAATCTTTAAAGTCTACAGAAGAGCAGTTTGAGTGGGGTGGGGGGGGGTGTTCCAAAAGGAAATAGGGAGATTGCAAGCCCAGCATTTTCTCTTTAGGGTGATGGGTAGGAGTAACAAGCCCAGAGAACCATGGATGGCCAGAGATTTTCAGGATACAATGAAAAGGGAAAGAAAGTCTTTTTAAAAGTACAAGGGGAGCAAATTAGTTGAGGCTTTAGTGAAGTGTAGAAAGTGCAACTGGAACTTAAGAAAGCAATTAGGAATGCAAAGAGGGGACATGAGAAAGCTTAGGCTGACAAAAGTAGGGAAACACCCAACATGCTCTATAAGTATATTAGTGGGAAGAGGATAACCAGGGAAAGAATAGGACCCATTAGAGATCAAGGGGGCCCTGTGAATGGAGCCAGATGGTATTGTTAAAGTGTTGAATAAAAACTTCACATCTGTCTTCACCCAAGAAAATGAGGACATTGGTGTGGAATTCAAAGAGAGACAGTGAGATCCTTGAACAAATTCAAGTAGGGAAGGACAAGATACTGGAGATGTTGGCAGCTTAAAAGTGGATATATTCCAGTGTCAGATGAATTGTGCCCTAGGCTGCTGGGGAGGCAAGGGAAGAGGTTGCAGACACTGTTACCCAAATTTTCAATTTCTCTCTGGCCACAGGGCAGGTGCCAGATGGAGAACAGCTAATGTAGTTCCACTATTTAAGGAGGCTCATAGAGATAAATCAGGGAATTAAAGACCAGTGAATGTCATGCCAGTGGTAGGAAGCTATTAAAGAAACTTCTGAAGGAGGACACGTGTCTCCAATTAGAGAGGCGAAGTTTGATCAGGGATAGTCAGCATGGTTTCTTCAAAGGGAGGCCATGTTTAACAAGTTTGATTTTTTTTTTGAGGAGGTGACCAGGTGTGTGGATGAGGGTAGCGCAGTCAATGGAGTGTATATGGATTTCAGCAAAGCCTTTGACAAAGTTTCACATGGGAGAATTATAAAGAAGATGAATTCACATGGAACACAGGGTAATTTGATGAGGTGAATTCAAAATTGGCTCAATAGAAGACAGACGGTGATGACAGAAGACTCCATTAGTGACTAAGCCAGTATCCAGTGGTGTACCACAGCTTGCATAGGCTTGGGTGGTTTTCACTGGAGCAGAGAAGACTGAGGGCCAACGTGATTGAGATGTACAAGATTATGAGAGATGTGGACAGAGTGAGATAAGCAGCAACCGCTCCCTTTAATTGAAGGGTCAGTCATGAGGTTACATAGGTTCAAAGTGAGGAGCAGGAGGTCGAGGGAGGGATGTGAGGAAAAATGTTTTCTCCCAGAGGATGGTGATAGTCTGGAATGTGCTGCATGCGAGGGCAGATCACCTCACGTCCTTTAAAAAGTATCTGGATGAGCATTTGGCACATTATAACATTGAGGATTATGGGCCAAGTGCTGGCAGTTGGGATTAGGTGGGAGTTCAGATGTTTCTGATGTGTTGGTGTGGACTTGATGGACTGAAAGGCCTCTTCTGTGCCATGTGCCTCTGTGAACTCTGGCTTGGTAGTTGGGAAAGGAAGTACAGGAATCTCTGTGCTTTCAGTGAGATCATAAAAATGTATTCCATTTGCTTTTTCTAATCTTCCAACATATTCTTCAATCTCCTCGCTAGATATCACCTTCCTAATAAACTAACTATGTAAGCTACAAAATAAAATGTATTATTTTTCTTTGCTCAGAGACTACAGGTTTAAATAAAGTGGAGAATATCTCTAAAGAGTGAGACTTTGCTGCATCTTGTACCTCTGCCAAAGATGACTGTTCCCCACCCTATCATTCTCCTTCTCTCTTGCATTCAGAGAAATCCGTTAGCGGAGGCAGAAATAATGCAAATGAGGAACTGAGTCACAATGAAATATAACAGGTGCTGATGTGGAAGTGAATCCTGGATGGCAAAATAGCACTGGTTAGCACTACTGTCTCTCAGTGTCAGGGACCTGAGTTCAATTCCTAACTTGGATGACTGGGTGGAGTTTGCACATTCTCCCCATGTCCCTGGGTTTCCTCTGGGTGCTCCAGTTTCCTCCCACCGTCCGAAACACATGCTGGTTAGCTGCATTGACCATGTTAAATTCTCCCTCAGTGCACCAGAATAAGTGCTGGAGTGTGACAACTAGGGGATATTCACAGTCATTTAATTGCAGTGTTAATGTAAGCCTACTTGTGACATTAGTAAGTAATTTTTTTTTAAGTACAGGACTATATAATAAAGCTTCATACCCGAGAGTGTGATGTCACCAGCTTCTAGAATTCCCCAATTTAGAGCCAAAAGTCAGGAAACAAGGACCAAAATGTTAAATGGAAATTCTGTGTTAAGACAGCACAGGACAGAAAAGACAAAGGATTTTCATTTCCATAGAACCCATCACCATCTCAGTACGTTGCAAATGGCAGCCAATGAACTACTTCATTCAGAGTGTGCTGTTGTGAGTAAAGAAAGATGGAAACAATGAGATAGAAAATGTGATAATCTCTCAGTTTGACATCAGGAATTATGATGAGGAGGAAAGGTGGGGTGGGAGCTCTTTTCTCGAGGGAGGAGGAAAACAGAGGAGGAGAATTAGAATCTCGTTAAAGGGCTTTCCTATCGTATGTTCTCCCCACCTTGGGATGTGATGGGACCAAAGCATGATTTGTGCCAGTGAGTTTCAGAATCCCGATCTTCCAACCACCTTGCTAGTGGAGATGTGGGAAACTCAGCAGACCTAGGAAGCTCATTTTAATACATTAGCAGGGATTATAAATATCTGGGCTTACGGGAATAGGGATTGTAGTCATACAGACTCAATGGGGCCGAATGCTCTAATTTGCACTGTTGGGTTTCTATGACTATTTCTTCGAGAAACCATTAGGATTTCTCATCAAATGCCAGACTTGCAGACAAGATTTAATTTAAATTTACAATTCTTTGGTGTTCTGTTATATTTATGTCGGGAAGCAGGCACTTCCCTCTACCTCAAACTCAGCCCTACATTTGAAAAGAACTTATTCATATGCATAATGCTTTAGGATATCCCAAAGTCATGGAATTATTTTTGTTCTTTTTTTCATGGATTGCGACTACAGTCATTGTTACAACCAGTTCTTTTGGATGACCAGTGCAGACATGATGGGCCAAATGGTCTCCTCCTGCACCATAACAATTGTATGAAAATGAATGCAAAATTGTGAGGCATGTAAGATGGCATCAAAGTTTTCAAGACAATGGCTGAACATATGAACAAAGAACAAAGAAAATTACAGCACAGGAACAGGCCCTTCAGCCTTCCAAGCCAGCACTGACCATGCTGCCTGAGTGAAGTAAAACCCCCTATCCTTCTGGGAACCATATCCTTCTATCCCATCCTATTCAGGTACTTGTCAAGATGCCCCTCAAAAGTCACTACTGAATCCACTTCCACTACCTCCCCCAGCAACAAGTTCCAGGCATCCACTACACTCTATGTTAAAAACCTGCCTTGTACATCTCCTTTAAACCTTGCTCCTTCCACTTTAAATCTGTGCCCCCTAGTAATTGACTTTTCCACCCTGGGAAAAAGCTTCTGACGAGCCACTCTGTCCATGCCTCTCATAATCTTGTAGACTTCTATCAGGCTGCTCCTCAACCTCCATCATTCCAGTAAGAAAAACCAAGTTTCTCCAACCTCTCCTCATAGCTAATGCCTTCTCTACTAGGCAACATTCTTGTAAATCTTTTCTATACCCTCTCCAAAGCTTCCACATCCTTCTGGTAGTGTGGCAACCAGAATTGAACACCATATTCCAAATGCAGTCTAACTAAGGTTCTATAAAGCTGCAACATGACTTGCCAATTTTTAAACACAATGCCCCAACCGATGAAGACAAGCATGCCGTATGCCTTCTTGACTATCTTCTCCACCTGCATTTGCCACTTCCAATGACATTTGTACCTGTATATCCATATCCCTTTGCCTATCAATAGTCTTAAGGGTTCTGCTATTTATTGTATATTTCCTATCTGTATTAGATCTTCCAAAATGCATGACCTCACATTTGTCCAAATTAAACTTCATCTGCCATCTTCCTGCCCAAGTCTCCAACAGATCTATATCCAGCTGTATCCTCTCTTGGTCCTTATCGCTATCTGCAAGTCCACCAACCTTTGTGTTGGCTGCAAACTTACTAATCAAACCAGTTACATTTTTCTCCAGATCATTTATATATGTTACAAACAGTAAAATATATTGCAAGCCACCTGCAGAACTAACTAGACAGTGGAACCTTCTTCGAACATCTCAACTCTAATCCTTGTCTTCAAACTCATGCTTCATCGTAGCATTCCTCTGAATGACTGGAGATCTTATAAAGATGTGTGATGAGCCATTACCTGTCACCTGGCAACCACCTTATGTGCGTCTCTATTGTGGAAGTAGAAGTGAAGCATTGGACTGATAAAATAAAGAAACCTCATGACTGCTCCTATGTGTCGTCAGCTCACTTGTGGAAAAACCTTGTCTGTCATTGCAAAGAGCTGCACATTTAGGGAACAGAAGCTTTTGTGGTTGATATAAATATGGAGGTTTACATTTGGAGTACATAATATCATGTGTGCAATCAATATACCAAATAGTCCCCTAAGGGAATCCTGCAATTTGGAAATGTCTGTTATTTGTTCGGCAGCCATCGACAAATTTATAAATTGAACTGCCCTCTGAAATATGACATTGATAATTGCTTGATAGAGTGAAGTGAAGAAAATAATCTGAGCTGACAATCATCTCCTTTGACTCCCTGGCATAAGCCTCTGGCACAGAAGTTTACACTGTGGTCACTTTCTATACCACAGTGAGAGCTGTTGTACTGTGGACAATGATTGCTTATGTGACTGCAGCAATGAACAGGGCTGCTTGGAAACTGAAGCACAGCCTCCAAAATAAAATTAAAAGCACCCACCCCCCCCAACCTTCTCGTGAAGCACAGCTGGTCACTGGGTTAAGAAACACAGAAGTTTGTCTAACAGGTGAAGAACTTGTGGAATGAGAGAAATTATTATTCCAAGGTCAAGTTAGCATAATATAAATGACACCATGCAGATGGCTGCGGCTCTGCAAAACCTTTTAAAATAAAGACCTTACCTACACAAGCTGATCTGTACCCTTGAGTTGACCCTCTGCAAAGATGTGTATAATATCCCAGCCAAAATCATTGCGGGGAAAACATAGACACAAATCTTTTGCAACTTTGATGATGTGGGCTATCTTATCAAAGGTGCACTACTAAATACTTATTCTTACTAAAGCATAAATTTTATCTTGAGTTTCAAAAAATATACTGCAGCTATTGGAAATCTGCACCAACGACAGCAAATAATGGAAAAACTGATAGATGAGCTGGAGAGAAGTTAACATTTCAGGTGTGGGCCTCTTGTCTGGAATGCCATCCATAACAAAAGGATCCACACACGAAATGTTAACCTGTTCACCCTCTTCATAGATGCTGAATGATTTCCTGAGTGTTTCCAGCATGTTTTCATATTATTTTCTTCACCTTTGAAGATGCCTAATCCTGACTAGTAAAATAAAAAAGAAAAACTACCTTTAAGAAGCAATTTGAAAGATGGGAACGTTTTGAAATAACTGTGCTTTTTAAAGTATCATCTTGTCTCCAAATTCTCTTACTGAGTGCAACATCCTACAAACAGAAGTTTATTTCTATTTGCAAAGAATCTTGATGACTTTGTTGCACAAAACAAGGCTATCAGGTACTTTAAAGTGGTATGTTCCTTTGCTGCAAATTCCATAGATTTATTGCTCACTGGTCAGTTTATCAAAACCTTTCTTAACAGTCTGTGTACATTACATGCCAGCTGTTGCTATGTGAAAATGAAATGAGAAAGTGTCAAGTGGCTGCTGAGAAAGATTGTCCGTCTCAAGCATTTTTAAAGAATTTCTTCTGACTTCTTGGGTTATCATTGTAGAAAATCAGCCACAACATTAGGCTTGGCCCCTTGCACTGCAGAGGATGTAGTCCACCCCATATGTAATTACATCGCCTTCAAATTCCTTTGGATGCCTGGTGCACAACATTCACCATTAGCAGTGCATAAAGCTGGAAGCTTAATACTGGTGTTTTCTCTGTGTAGTGTCAATAAGCAGATAAGGTTTCTTGGACTCTCTTGAGTTATTTTTGGCACAATAAAATGATGGAGATATCACATGACATGGGATTGCAGTTTGCTCAATGGCCAATGTGTGGTTCAGAATAAAGCCAACAGCACAGATTTGATTCCTGTTCTGGCTGAGGTAGATTTGGAATCTGCCTCCTCGCCCTGTCCCTGAGAGTGGAAGGCAATGGCAAACCATGCCATCAAAAACTGCCAAGAAAATGGCTCAGGATAAATACTAGCAAACAACAAGCCAAGGATCTGTCTTCAGAGCATATGTGAATGAATGAATCATACAACATAGAATATAGCAGAACAACTAGTAAATATCAGGGCTACCTACTGATTTGTCAATGAATTCTTCGTTCAATATTTATTTCTATTCATTCATGGGACATGGTCATCGTTGGCTGGCCAGCATTTATTGCGCATCCTTCATTGCTCTTGAGGGGTAGTTGAGAGTCAACCACATTGCTGTGGCTCTGGAGTCACATGTATGCCAGACAGGTAAGGATGGCAGGTTTCTTTCCCTAAAGGACATTCGTTTTTCCCAACAATTGAAATAGATTAATAATTCCAGATTTGTTTTATTGAAGTTAATTTCCACTATCTGCTGTGGTGGGATTCGAACCCAACTCCCTGGAACATTAGCGGAGTTTTAAGATTAATAGTCTAGCAATAATACCACTAGGCCATTACCTCCTATTAGTCTTGAGATTATTTTTATAGAAATCAAAATTTTGATCTAGTTTACACCTCTTGTAACTATAATCTCAATTAAACTACACATCAGTAATGGCATTTTTGCTCATTTTTGTTTCCCAATGTCATTTTGGAAACATTCTTATCATTATGTTTGCTTGTTTATCGTTCTAATTAGCATATCCACATTGATTTGATTTTCAAGGTGCTTTTGTGACTTTACGATCTCTGGGACCACATTAGTGGCAGTCTAGAGACTCCATTCATTTGGTCCTGACATGGTTGGGGAAGAAGTGGGATTATCCTATATTAAAGTATTAATTTCAGTTATGGCATCCTATAGATTTTCTCATCAACTTGACTAGCAAACAGTCCACGAGAAAGGGGAAAGAAATATAAATTTGTACATAGAGTACTTAAATTTGTGCTTAAAATTAACAAAAAAATCCACATTTTTCTAATTTCATTTGCTGAAAAGATGCACGGCACAATTAGTTGAAATCCTACGCTGTCACTTTGCAATCTGGACTCTGATTTAACTTCCAGAGACAGGCTAGATCTCTGTCTCTTCATGATGATTGAGGGTGATGCAGAAAAAGGCTCAGGCCAGTTGCACATTGGATGTAGCAGCAAACAATCCTTAAATTTAGCTTCAACAGTAAGTCTTCCACAGTCTCCCACAGAGAAGTCACGAAGTTAGAAAGTGTAGGAGATCAGTGTCATATTGTTGTGCAAGGGAAAGCATTTCTGAGATAAGGTTTGGTACAAGTTATCAGACATTAATGCAGCGTTATGGGCTTTGTCTGATCTGTGTCATACTTGACCTCAGTCTGTTTAAGATTGTCATTGAATACTAATTGGAAAAGCTCTCAATTGTCAGAAATGTCTATCCTTTAGTTTGAAGTCCACATACGTGCATTGATATAACAGCAATACAGGAACTTATTTTTTATCAAAAAGTATAAGGATGCCTCTGATTTCCAATGGGTTAAAAAGAAAATTTAAATAACTCAAATAAATTAAAGTTTTTCCTTAAATGAAGTTTCTTGTTTCCATTCACATTGGGTGAAACAGATGATCAGAAACTGATGATGAAAAATCCTCAAACACAAGGTCTAATCAGCCAGTCTATGTGTTTTTTTAAGTACATTTGATATTTTCTATGTGGCATTCTTTCAACATCTATCTAATCTATTTTAGCATTTCCGTTGTGTGCCAATTTGTACTGAAAAATATCAGCAGACATTTTCTCTACCAAATTATTTGCTAGTTTTCTAATACAAAATTATGGCCAGTTTTGCTAGGGCAGATATAGAAAAGGTATCTTCCTGTATGGGGAGACCAGAGGTAAATTCTTCTGGCTTTTCACATTGGTGAGGTCCTCCAGTCCCGCTGACAGTGCAACCCACTGCGAGTTATCTGATGACATAGGTGGAATCAATGGGAAATCCCATTGATAGTGGTGGGACTGGAATGACATATGGCCTTCTGCCACCAAGAAACATGCCATAGGGAAGCCAGACAATTAATCTCCTTCCCCCACCCCCACCCCCACTCCCCAGCAAACATCCAGGACTCTAAATATGTTTCATTAAAAAAACTCTAACTTATACTTTTAACTTTTGAAATAGCCCAATTTTCTTAATAACTATTGGAAATTAGAAGCATCCTACCCCTTTTGATAAAAATGGGTTCTAAACCTAAGGTAGCCATTGATGAATCCAATGGGAAATTCAGGAGGAACTTACTTACTCAAAGTATGGTTAGAAAACGCTCACTAAGACACAGAGTATTTGAGATGAATACATTGAACAGAAAGCTAAACAAATACATAAGGTGAAAAAGGAAGAGAAAAAAGTGTTTTTGGGGTTAGAAGATAAAAGGCTGGGAGTCCTGGCCCTTTATGGTGGCACCTGCTTTTGTGGAAGATTTGGCACCCCAGCTAAAGTCCATTGTCTTTCAGCAGGACTGGGCAATCCTAGCTGTGGAGTTAAGTGGAGTATAAGCTCTGACATGGGCCTGCTGAGCCAAATGGCCTGTTTGTAAATTCTACGTAACAGTATTTAATAATTGTAATTGCATTTTGGTAACAAATAAGTTGATGTGATAAATGTCATCATAATACTGATAAAGCATATACAAGTAGGTGGCATGGTAGCACAGTGGTTAGCACTGCTGCTTCACAGCTCAGAGTCCTAGGTTCGATTCCTGGCTTGGTTACTGTCTGTATGGAGTTTGCACATTCTCCTCGTGTCTGCATGGGTTTCCTCCAGGTGCTCCGGTTTCTTTTCACAGTCCAAAGATATGTGGGTTAGGTTGATTGGCCATGCTAAAAAGTTGCATCTTAGTGTCCTGAGATGCATTATTTAGAGGGTTTAGCAGGTAAATGTGTAGGGAATGAGGCCTGGGTTGGATTGTAATCGGTGCAGACTCAATGGGCTGAATGGCTTCTTTCTACGCTGTAGGATTTTCCATGAGTACAGATCTGGATGTTCTATGTATGTAGGTAAACTTTCCTACATACCAAAAAGAAACAGAATTATGCAGGAATTATTGAAAGGTATCAACAATAAAATTACACTGTTCACTAAGTGGGTGATGGCTGCATTAATTGTTGCAGGATGTTGATCTACCAGTCAACAATCCTCCCAGAAGCCCATTAATAGAACTAATGAGCTTAACGCTAATCAATTTTTTGAAAACCACTTTTTTTGTATCTCATGAATGGTAACGGAAGCATATGAAGAATGAGTCAGTATTTATACTGCTTGTACAAATCATGCTGGCACACTAAACTGGCAAAAGAAAACCAACAAATCAATGTAATAAGTAAAAATCACCAACAGTTTAATATCAGTTGAACTGTTTGTCTATTTTTCTATCTTTTTAATAAGAAAAGCATTTAGAATACCATTTATTTTATCAGTAACATTTTAATGGCAGTTTTATTGTAGGATGGTAGAAATCCTATAGTACAGAAAGAGGCCATTTGGCCCATTGGGTTTGCACCGACCACTGTCCCACCCAGGCCCTACCCCCATATCCTTACATATTTAGCCAGTAATCCCTGTAACCTAAGCATCTCAGGATACTAAGGGCAATTTTTAGCATGCCCAATCAACCTAACCTGCACATCTTTGGACTGTGGGAGGAAACCAGAGCACCCAGAGGAAACCCACGCAGACATAAGGAGAATGTGCAAACTCCACAGAGACAGTGACTCAAGCCAGGAATCAAACGCAGGTCCCTGGAGCTGTGAAGCAGCAATGCTAACCACTGTGCTACTGTGCTGCACTGCGAAAATAATTGGTACCTACTAAGGTCCCAGAATGTCTCATAGTGCTTGATAGTTGGACATAGACTTGATAGGCAACTTTTGAAAAGCAGATACAGTTAAGTTGCAACAGCCAACTTGTACAGACGGGCCAGAACTTTATGCGGAGTTGGTGACCAAGACCCCTGGTTAGTTGTCAGAGAAAAATCCACCTCCACCAGGCTGGGTTGATCTGCAGCAATTTAATTGTTTCAGTGTGGGGTCTTTGTCCCCAGCTGGGAGGAAGTCCCACCTCCAGGTTGCTGACCAAATGGGGTGATAGTGCCCACTGCAAGTTCTAGGGACAGTGCCCAAAGAAGGGCAGTAACAGAGCTGGGTTCCAGGTAAGACCAGAGTTTCACCACGGCTGGGCTAACAGGCTGGCACAATGAGGTGGGGAACTGGTGGAGCCCAGGCTCAGTTAAAGACTTAACAATGCACTTTCAGAGATTGCATTCGTGAATAACAAAGGATGCATTTACAAGAGTTTACAGGAGCAGAAATCTGCATCTACTTCAGGAATATCTCTACCTACGAGAATTCCTCCCCTGGGATAATTCCCCACTTTGAATCCTGATTGACAACCAGGCCAGACCACCCTTGCTCTGCTGTGTTGGTTAAAGAGACAATCATCATGATGGGGGGAGGACACTATTTGGCATAGGGTGCTCAAACAGAGGAGCAGGGGATGGGGGGGATCTTCCTTTATTCTACAAAATAGGAAATTCTCATTTGAGAATTCTCAAGGTTCTCAAAGAAATGGCAAAGATGACAGCGGATCCCCTGGTAATTATCTTTCAAAATTCGCTGGACTCCGGAAAAGTGCCGAAAGATTGGAAAACGGCTAACATTACGCCACTGTTTAAAAAGGGTAGCAGACAGAAGGCAGGGAATTATAGGCCAGTTAGTTGAATGTTTGTAGTAGGAAAAATGCTTGAATCTGTAGTCAAAGCAGAAATAACAAGGTACCTGGATACAAACTGTTTGATCAAGCAGACGCAGCACAGATTCGTTAAGGGGAAGTTGTGCTTGATGAATTTATTGGACTTCTACGAGGAAGTGACTAGTGGGGTAGATAGAGGGAAACCGGATGTGGTGTTTTTGGATTTCCAAAAGATGTTTGACAAGGTGCCTCACAAAAGATTGCTGCAGAAAGTTAAGGTGCAGGGAGTTGGGGATAGAGTGTTAGAACTGGATAGAGGATTAGTTTTCTAATAGGAAGCAGAGAGTAGGTTTTAATGGGTGCTATTCTGATTGGCAGTTGGTGACTAGTGGAGTGCCCCAAGGTTCGGTGCTGGGGCCTCAACTATTTACCATTTACATAGATGATCTGGAGGAAGGCTTAGAGTGCAGGGTGACGAAATTTGCTGCTGACACGAAGATGAGTGGAAAATCAAATTGCGTGGAGGGTGCAGAAAGCCTACAGAGGGATCTGGGTAGGTTGAGTGAGTGGGCAAGGACCTGGCAGATGGAGTATAACGTTAGCAAGTGTGAGGTTATCCACTTTGGGAAGAATAACGGTAGGAAGGATTACTATTTAAATGGAGAAAAGCTGCAGCATGCGACGATGCTGAGGGACCTGGGGGTCCTTGTGCATGAATCGCAAAAACACAGTATGCAGGTGCAGCAGGTGATTAAGAAGGCGATTGTAATGTTGGCCCTTATAGCTAGGGGGATAGAATATAAAAGTAGGGAGGTTCTGCTGCAGCTGTATAGGGTGCTGGTGAGGCCGCAGCTGGAATAGTGTGTGCAGTTTTGGTCGCCGTATTCGAGGAAGGATATATTGGCCTTGGAGGAGGTGCAGAGAAGATTTACTAGGCTGATATCTGAGATGAGAGCATTAGATTATGAGGAGAGACTGAATAGGCTAGGTTTGTACTCTTTGGAGTTTAGAAGGCTGAGAGGGCTCTTATAGAAACATATTAGATAATGCAGGGGATGCATAAGGTAGAGGTTGAGAAACTCTTCCCGCTTAACAAAGATAGCAGGACTAGAGGGCACAGCCTCAAGATTAGAGGGGGGCGGTCCAGATCGGAGTTGCGGAGGGGTTTCTTCACGCAGAGGGTGGTGAATGGAATTCTCTGCCTGATGAGGTGGTGGAGGCTTCCTCACTGAATATGTTCAAATCGAGAGTGGATAGGTTTTTAGGAAATCAAGGGAATTAAGGGTTATGGGGTGAAAGCGGGAAAGTGGTACTGAACCACTACAGATCAGCCTTGATTTTATTTCTGATTTGAGAAAGCGTCTTGGGATTAGAAATATTACTCATCTTGAGTTAGAAAGATTTGAATGCATTGTTAGAGCAGTCATTGGGGGCAGGGATGGGGATTACCTTTCAGATGAGATATTAAACTGAGACCCTGTTCAGGTGGAAAAATGTCTCATGGTTCATTAGCAGGGAGATCAACTGATCTGCATGGATTGGGTGCTGCTGTTTGGCGGATCTGGCTATGTGCAAATTGGCTGCTGTGTTTTAACACCACTATCCAGACTTCAAAAATAATTAATCGACTGTGAACTGAGACATCCTGAGGTTGTATCAATGTGACGTCTTTCTTTCATGATAAATAAATGCACGCGATTATCTTTTAAAAGAATAAAAATGTGCTTTCTCTTATTTTCCTGAGTTGCACACAGCTCTTTTAATTACTCTTGAGAATAGATAAAGTCTGACATCTGACTGAGCACTAACCAGAGACACTGCAGCTAATATCCTGCTTCCATTCATCACAGGTTCCTGGTGGCATAGACAACATTTGGTAACATGCCAAACATTTCTGAATGCCCAACATTAATTTTGAAGTTGCCGAAATACAGGAACCAGATCTGAAGCTGCCAGCTGACTCTGTACCTCATAATAAGTATATACGATACTGCCGGAGTTGAAACACTTCACACAGGGTGCTCAATTAACAACTAAAATGTGTCTGAACCCAAACATCTTGGCAGCCTTCCTGGATACTTCTAATACTTGAGATAATAACGGCACCATCTTCATAAATCAGAAACTTAGTAACATACTATAAGAAGACCGCGTATTTAAATAAAACTCACTCCTTCGCTTCTGCCACCAGTGCAATTATTTGAAAACTCATTTCCTCTATTCCATTATTAACCCAGGTCAAATACAGCATCAGGAAGTACTCAAGAATTACCAATGAGCCACCATTTTATTACTTACTGTCCCCTCACCCACCTTCAACCATCAACGTCCCCAACCACCAACACTGCCAACCACTCCATGACTTTCAAGGAGAACAAAGTGAAAATTCTTCATTTCTGGTCTTTTTGACATGATCATGATTATGGGATACTTGTGATAAATATCCTTTTTTAAAAATAGATTGAATAATAACTATGCTTTATATATTGGCAAACGTTAATGATAAATACCCTTTTTTTAAAAAACAATGTAAATAATCATTATGCTTTATATATTAAGGACATGAGCTGGTTAGATTCTGTGAAAAATACAAGTTTTTCTTTCCCACTATAACTATCTGATCTGCCAGAAAGTGCTAAAGAAAACATGCACAGAAAATAGTACATGTTAAGCATGTTAGTCTAGTAAATTAGTGACAAGCAGATTTTATTTTAAGGACTTGACTGTGCAACATTTATACACAGTCTGCCAGTAGTCAGTGCTCTATGTTACATCAGCAATGAACCAACAGCTTTGCATCCATCTAACACATTGCAGAAAATTGCATTGACTTAAAATTGTAGAATTCAAAGCACTGCAGTTTAACTAAAATGATTTAAAGACAATACTAACAGCAGTTACACTGGACTACGAGTTACATTCACTGAACTATGGATCACAGTAAGTGAGAATGGTGAGTTCAGAACAGTGGCTACTTTCTCTGACACAATGCAGATATAACGGTTCAAAGAAAGACAGTGGTGTCTTTTGCTACAGAATGTCCACTAACCGGGAAAGATAATTCAAACTTTATCTGATGGGAATAATAATGAGATACTCTAAGGATTCTGGCGACATAGTGGGTGTGGAAAATCCCACGGGATGTCCAAATTCCTTTTCACATTGATGTATCGCGTGATGCGATTGTCCTCATGCCAACGACATGATGGGATTCCTGACTTTCAGTATCAAGAGCCCCATTATATTATTAAGACTCTATGCCTGATAATCTGCACCCTTCCCTCCATTAAATTATCTATTGGCATTGGTATGAGGGATCAGAGCCAAGGTGGAAGGGAGTGGGAGATGTTGCATGGGAGAAACGGGGGGGAGGGGGCGCTCTGTTTTGGTTTTGTGCACCAGGGTAACCTTTAAAAATGGTCCCTGATCTTTAAAAAAAAGTTGCTGGCGGTGCACCTCAATCAGTACCGCCTCGCCAGCATGATGTCATGGGTCTGGTCTCTTGGCTTTTCCTTCTAAGTTGCTAGCAACATTGAAGAGAAAACCATCACTGGAGCTGGGGCAGCTGTAATGTTGCTTCTCCCGCCTGCTGACTGTCTCTGCATTAAAAAGGAAAAATTAGCCCATAAAGTGCAGACATGTTACAACTACATGAAATCAATGAAAAGTATGATCAGGTGGGCTGTAAAATTGACAGCCAATGTGAGTACACCAACTTGTGCTTACTGCAATCTATTCATGCCTCTAGGAAATAGCTATCCAAATATGTTAAGGTCCATTGACTGACTTCATTCAGATTCCTTTGCTCAGAGGAAACAGTTAAGAATCAAGCGTGTCCAGAGCTCAATCCAGCCTCCTTTCACAGTTGTTTACTGCATCTTTTCTATTTGGGAACTAAATTAAGACTAGAATGAAAACATTGTAATCTGTTAATGAGTCTGCAAATGAACTTTACTGGTACACATTGCGACTTATGGTACACCATATACTGATTGCAATTTTAATTCATTTGAAAAGTTACTGAGGCAGGGGAGGAGAACAAAAAAATTAACTTAAGTTGTTTTAAATCCAATTTATTTAATAGTGTTATAAGTAAGCTCACATCATGCCGCATTGAAATTACCATGAAAATGCCCTAGTCGCCACACTCCGGCACCTGTTCAGGTACACTGACGGAGAATTTAGCACCTAACCAGCACGTCTTTCGGACTGTGGGAAGAAATCAGAGCATCCGGAGGAAACCTGTGTAGACACGAGGAGAACATACAGATTCTGCAAAGACAGCGACCCAAGTTGGGAATCGAACCCGATCCCTGGGGCAGCACTGCTAACCACTATGCTGTAATTCCAACATAAAAGAATTATTACTTATTATTGCAGTTTGAATACTCACAAACTGGTGCCCCTGAAAGGAAACTTAAATGCTGGGACCAACTAAATTAAATAAAATAATTTCTTCCCACACTATAGATTAATTTTAGCTTGCCAATGGTGTTTCATATTGCTCAAGCTCATCGTCTTCCATATCACAGATTAACACCCTGCAAAATATTGGCGTCTGCTCCAATTTAAGATCAGCTGCTCCTTGAATAAATAAAGTTTATTTATTCAAATGTTTTCAGATATTCTGACCTTGAAATTTTGTCTCCAAAAAAGAGGGCATGCTTTTTATCCAAATAATACGATTTTCCTCCGCAATTACATGGGGGTTACCACCTTATAAAACCTACTGCCCTATAACTCTTTATAGGGTGGCCAATTTGCTGCAATAATGGAAAACTCAGTGTTCTTAATTTCCCATGAAATTCAAGTGGGCAGGGACAGGACAAGTGCAAAATGCATTTGTAGGGCAAAGTTTCACATCAAATAATTCACAGGCGCATCTGCTGCCTGCCAACAGCAGGTGGAAACGGGCAGCTTGCTAGCACCAGAAGACTCACTGGCAAGCAGTTAAATTGTGGAGGGAGGTTTCAGGAAGCACTCTCTATCTCAGCTGTGGCTACTTAGTTGGCAGCACGCTTGCCTTCCAGTCAGATGGTTGTAGAATCAAGTCCTGGAGTTGAGTACACAAATCAAGGCTGATCCTCCAGTGTAGAATTCATTGAGTGCTAGTGTCTTTCAGATGAGACATTGTTAAACTGAAGCTGCTCCCATGGCCGGGTATAAATGACCACATAGCCATGCTTTGAAGAAGAACAGGGGAGTTATCCCCAGGGTTCAAGTCAATATTTGCCTTTTAATAAATATCACAGAAAAACAGTATAGCTGGTCATCATCACATTGCTGCCTGTTGAAGCTTGATGTAAACAAGTTTCCTACATTGCAAGACAAATATATTTCAAAAGTATATTTCCTTGGCTATAAAGCCCTTGGGGGTGTCCTAATGTTGTGAAAGACACTATATTAATGAAAATCCCTTTTTAAATACAGAAGGAATAGGATAGGCTCCGAGTCCCAGGCAAGGGAGGCCATAGATTTGTGTGTGCAATCTAAAAGAGTATTCCTACTCTGAGTCCCACAAAGATGCTTAAAGGCCTCATTGTCCTCCGAACAACTATTGGTTTACATTCACCTGGTGGGAAAGTCGTGTTTGTTTCCCATTCAAACCCACTTTAAATTACATTATGGGGTTCCCTTGACAAGAGGGTTATTATTTTCATAAATTTAAGAACTGCTGCCTATCCTACTGGGCTCCCCAGCCTTGCAATGAGCAAAACAAAGTGTTACCAGTAGGCACAGAGCAATATTGAATATCCCATTTCAAAGGATTGTTCTTAGCTAATGGGGAGGGTTAAAATTCCCAAAATGTCAAAAGGGAAAGTGTACATTCAAAAAGAATATCATGTGTGAATGACAAAAACGTAAGTGATGACATGAAGTGGATTGTAGTGTTAGCTGGATGTGGTTTATTTTCATTGTTATAATCTAATCATTTTTTATTCCACCTTTGGTAATCAAACTTCAGCAACATTGACCCTATGTTCTGAACCTCTTTCGCTAATCCCTTCTAGTTTTTAAACCACCCTTCTCTAAACCTATACTCTACAACCATTCCTCTCGTCTTCTTACTCAAATCTCCTGTTACAAAAGCTTAGTATCTGCATTCCTCTGCCTTGTTAGGCCTTTGGATATTTACCACAATAAAGAGACAATTTTCAGTTACAAGTGGTATACCTCGGCGATCTGTTTTGGGGCCACTGCTGTTTGTCATTTTTATAAATGACCTGGTTGAGGGTGTAAAAGGATGGGTTAGTAAATTTGCTGACAACACCAAAGTCGGAGGAGTTGTAGACAGTGAGGATGATGTTACAGTTTGCAGAGGGACATAGATAAGCTGCAGAGCTGGGCTGAGAGGTGGCAAATGGAGTTTAATGCGGAAAAGTGTGAGGTGATTCATTTTGGTAAGAGTAACAAGGAGTACAGAATAAAGGGCTAATGGTAGGACTCTTAATAGTATCGATGAGCAGAGAGATCTCGGTGTACATGTGCATAGCTCCCCGAAAGTTGACACCCAGGTTGATCAGACTGTTAAGAAGGTATACGGTTTGTTAGCTTTTATTAGTAGAGGGATTGAATTTCGGAGCTGTGAGGTCAGATTGCAACTGTACAAAACTCTGGTGTGGCCGCACTTGGAGTATTGCATACAGTTCTGGTCGCCACATTATAAGAAAGACGTGGAGGCATTGGAAAGGGTACAGAAGAGGTTTACCAGGATGTTGCGTGGTATGGTGGGAAGATCTTATGAGGAAAGGCTGAGGGACTTGAGGTTATTTTCATTAAAGAGAAGAAAATTAAGAGGTGACCTAATTGAGGCAGACAAGATGATCAGAGGGTTAGATAGGGTGGATAGTGGGAACCTTTTTCCTCGGATGGTGATGACTAACATGAGGGGACATAGCTTTAAATTAAAGGGTGGTAATTATAGGATGATTGTCAGAGGTAGGTTCTTTACTCAGTAAGGGCATGGAATGTCCTACTTGCAGCAGTTGTCGACTCGCCAACTTTGAGGGCACTCAAATGATCAGTGGATAGACATACGGATAACATTGGAATAGTTTAAGTTCGAGGATCATTAGATTGGTTCCACTGGTCGGCGCAACATCGAGGGCCGAAGGGCCTGTACTGCACTGTAATATTTTATGTTCTACAATATAAATGTACATTGCTCTTCTTGTTGTGTTACATAATTTCTTAAAAGGTTGTTGTGGTCATGTGGTATGATGACAAGGTTATTTAAGAGACCATGTGACAAGGGTGCATGCGTTCTCCCTGAAGCATGGACAGAGGACAAGCATAGAGTCTGCACTTTCTCCCCATGGCTTTCCTCAAGGTGATTTGGCTTCTTTCCATGCTCCAAAGATGTGTGGGTTAGATTGATTGGTGACACTAAATTGCCCCTTAGTGTCAGGGAGATTAGCTGGGTAATGTGGGGGGGTTACATGGATAGGGCCTGGATGGGATTGTTGTCAGTTCAGTCTTGATGGGCTGAATTGCCTTTTTCTACAAGGTAGGAATTCTATGATTCAATGAGTAGCAGCTCAGCTAGTAAATAAAGTATTGTTTGTGGCCAGTCCTGTTCACCAGTCTTTTGAAACCCAGCATAAAGCATCAAAGAGCTTTATGAAAATGATGCACAAACCAATTTCACACCCCCCTAAAGTTATTCTTACCAATATCATAGAGTGTGATATCTACCTCCAGATGTTTGACAGTTCTGAAATATAATTCCAGCAACTTTCTATCCTCTTTCTAACATGTTGAGCATTCTTAATTCCTACATAATTTCTGGAAATTTATAGCTGTGAACCATACAAATTCTTCTTCCTTCCTCTGAGAGGATATGTTACCATGTCGTGTTACTCCCTGTTTTTGTTCTCCAAGCCATCTATCACTAGTCAAGATGTTCCAGCGCCCTCACCAAAGATTCCTCTGAATTGGGTATCAGGAAGTGCGCGACAGCAGCCCAGAATAATACTCAGTCATTACACAGGAAAGGGAAAACAGATGCTCATGTTTCATTCTCCTCCTATGTCCCTTCTCTAAAGTGAAGTAGCTAAGATCAGGAACTTAGATGTATGAGGGACTGTTCTTGCAATCCAGCAGTCTGTGGCAATGGGCTCTAATATTCCAAAGCAATATGTGATACTATTCCAATAAGTTACTTTTGTGCAACAATCTGCACAATCCCCATAGTTTTGTGCTGCAGGTGCCCATTCTAGAATCTTTGAATGGTTACTGCACAGAAGGAGGCCATTTGGCCTGTCAAGTCCATGCTAGTACATGAAGAGCAACTCGGCTAATCCCACTCCCATACCTTTTCCCTGTGCCTTTTTAGCCACTTTCTCAACCTGCTCTGCCACCTTCAATACTTTGGGCATATATACCTCTAGATTTTGTTGCTTCTGGTCTCCTGTTAGAATTCTCCCCTTACTTTTATTCTTCCAAAATATATCACTGCATGCTTCATTGCTTTAAATTTCATCTGCCACATGTCTACCCATGTCACCAGCCAGTCTATCTTTTTGAAGTTTATCGCTATCCTTACAGTTCACAATAGTTCCAAGTTTTTTTATTAGCAGTTCTTTTGATGTCGTAAGCTCTTTAGTTGTATTATTAAATCTTTCTTTCTTTATTATTAAATCTTCCAATCTCCCTGACCTCATCCAACACTGGAAGTGAAAAAAAATACTTCGACACATCATGTACACAATGTGAGCAGAACTGTGACACAATAGTTAGTACTGCTGCCTCACAGCGCCGGGGACCCCGACTCAATTTCTGTCTTGGATCTCTGTCTATGCGGAGTCTTCACATTCTTCACGTCTGTGCTTACTTCATTCAGGTGCCTCAGTTTCCTCCCACTCTCCAAAGATGTGCAGGTTAGGCCGATTGGCCATGCTCACGTCCCAAGATGTGTAGCAGGTTAGGGGGATTAGTGGGGTAAATACCTAGGAATAGGGCCTGGGTGGAGTGCTCTGTTGGATATCATTGCAGACCCAATGGACTGAATGGCCTCCTTCTGCACGATAGGCATATTATGATAATTATAATTAAAGGGTCGTCAAAGACTTATTTGTAAGCACTACACATGTTCTCATAGCTTGAAAATATTTTATAAATCAGTTTTACTTTCTATCCACAGGTACTGCATAAATGCCAGGCAGCTAGTATGTTTAATAATGACCGTAAGAATTGATCAATTCTGTCTGCTTTTATTCTTCCAATTGATTCTTTTTGCACAGTACTTGACACTCCCTTAGACAAGTGGATTAGAAATTAGATTAAAGTAAAAAACCAGTACATTGAGATCGTGTGATAAATAAAAATTAGTTTCAGGCCATGTTTTGCCCACAACTTCTGAAATACACTGGCATTCAATTTTAATTTAGAAATAGTAAATTTTTACAGAATGGGACTTTTCTCTTCTTCTCTCTTTCTCTACTGGCTGATACTGAATGCACTTTCACAGCTTTGTCAACAGCTCCTCAGTTAACTGACCCGTGTTATGAGCTCAGACAGCTCAGCATTATCCCTTCATTTGACTAAGGTTGGCTCTTGCCCATTCATCCGTCATCGCTCCAGGATTTTTTTTGTGATATGTTCTTACGTAATTACTTAGCTTTTCTCCCAAGGTTCTATTCCTGATTTTACCCCTCAGGGTACTGCCAGCACTCAGCGGAAGTCACTTTGGCTGAGATGTCAAACAGCTGACATCTCTGAGCAGGAGAACCATTCCTGCTGCTATTTGATCAGCCCCCTGAGGGAAGCCAAATTAGGCATGCAACCAAGAAAAGGGCGTGAGGTGATCGGGCAGATTTTTCTTTCCCCTCTTTTCTTCCCCTCTGGATGGAAAATCTCCTTTCTCCATAAATCAATGCCTTGGATTGAGGAAGGGAGTGAATAACCAGGATTCCCGCTTGTGATCGCTAATAATGTGACCCTGGGAAAAAAAGTATATGTGTGGACAGGGCAGAGCTCAGCTGAGATGTTCTCATGTTTGAATAACCTGCTGACCTGTCTAGGCTTATGCATGGGTCAGATACTCAAGAGCTATTGGCAACTATGGAAGTGCACTCAGCACCAGCCAGCAGAGGAGAGAAAAGGGGGATGATCCCATTCTGTAATACTAGAAACACACTGTCTGCTCTTAGGTGCTTTGAGTAAAATTAAAGGCTTCAATTTTCCTGCATGTTATTAGTTTTTGGGGAAAGTGGCCAGAACTAATTTTATTTATTACATAATCTCAACAGTCTGGCTTTTACTTTAATCTAATTTGTATTACACCTGTCTGAGAATAGTATAAAGTACAATGAAAAAATAGTGAATTGGAAGAGTAAAAGCATACAAAATTAATCAGTTATCATGGTCACTATTAAATATATTAGCTGCTTGGTATTGAGGCAGTATTTTTTCCAATCAACACTCTTGGGGACAAATGAAGGATTGCTTGTAAAATGTTTTAAAGTGCATTGTGATTTCTAACCCCTTTCTAACCCCTTATTATCCATTTTGTCATCTGTTGTTGTTCATTTGTCTTTGGGATGGGGGACAGTGGGCGAGAGAGGGGGAGAGGGGTGTAGGTACATCCTGAGGTTATGTTAATACACAGCTCAGTTAAAGGGCTCCCTGGCTAACTTCACTAGGATATGAGATTGTTAGTGGTTGAGAGACCTCAGCACTTTTCACAGAACAGACCGTGGGATTTGTCAGTGGGGTCAGACACCTCGGAATTCAAAGGGCCCTCGAGCACGTTCCCCTTTTTAAAATATATTTCTGATCTATAGAACACAGCTGGCCTTTCTTCTTTTCAGTCACCGATATATCTTTTTAAGTGTGGACAAATAGACTAAATTACAGTTAAAAAAAGAAATACAGTGCTCAGTCCTGCTGCTTTGACAAGTTGTCAAAATAACCACCATCATTTCCAGAAGTTCAAGAACTTCTTGAATTCGGTTACTTATATTGCATTTATTTAGTTTGCTTGTGCATGCACACAGACACAGACACACACTCACACAGACACACACTCACACAGACATATGCCATGGTTAGAGGTTCAGCCCATTTTCAGGCCTTTGTCTCTCTGCAACCAGTGTGGATTGACAGTTCTCTTCTTGATGGGTGAATGAAGGAATTCAATGAGTCTTCAGCTTACTGGAGAAATCAGGAAATGATTTACTTCTCTCATCGCAACATGCAAGTTTAAAGATGAATTTTGCACAAAGTATTTAAATTTTGAAAACTTCTGACAATATCAGGGAGGAAGGGATGGAGGGTGGGAGGAATGGAAGGGAAGGGAAGGGAAGCAAGTCCAGACTGAGAGAGAGGTATGAAGGAAAGAGTAAAGGAGTGAGGAGAATGATGGATATGATTTGGAGATAAGGTTCACCCACCATGGAAACTGGCTGGGCAAACATGGGTGGCTCTATTCAACATCAAATCCTTTAGATTAGTGGATGGAAAAATCAGACAATTGTGCTTCTTAAATTCAGTCTCCATGACACTTCTTCCTCTGGGACTAGCTGCAGTGCTGGTAGTGACTAGCATTTAATCCTGATGCTACTGCAACTACAAAGCTGCCAACCAATCAGATTGGCTGCAGGTCTCGAGGGTAGTACTATCTCCCAGTTGAGGCTGCAAGTCCCACTCCAAATTAGTTAAGACTCCTCCTAGCCTAATATCGTTGAGGGGCAGTAGGCTCCTGAGTCAATAGGCTAAAAACCAACTTCTTCACTGCTGGTGGAGGGGATGCAGGAAGGGGCAGGGGATGAGGGAAGCAGCTGGAGGATTTGTCTTCAAACAAAATCCAGCCCCACAAGATTGCAATTTCCTGAACCAGCCCATATGAACAACATGCTAATCTGGGAGTTCCAAACATAGCATTGGCCCTATCATACCACCCTACGATGTCACCCAGCATGCCACCTACAGTGAACTACTTTGAAGAACAGGTAGTGCTGTTATGTAGGTAAATGCAGCACTCATTTTTGTGCACAGCAAGATCTCATAACCCACAGTTAAATGAATATGAGGGAGAGCTCCTTGCTTCTTGAAACATTTTGTGGGTATACCACTGAAATAAACTGGATGGCATCACTTTAATAACCTATTTGAAAAACCATCGTGGACATCACACCGGATACTACATGAAAGTTTCATCCTACATTGCAACTCCTGGATCAGGACATGGACCAACAGTGTTATGGCTAAGAGATAAGAATTCTAACAATTGAGCCAAGTAATATAATGGGTTGGATTTTACTGTGTATCATGTTCATGCCAACTCTCCCCAGCTAAAACATCAGTTCGTTGTGGGGGGGGGGGGGGGGAGGGAGGGAGGAGTGGGGGGGGGGGTGAAATGAAAGAGTCCAATGAGGGAGTAATAGCTGCCCACAACCAATTGGTCATTAATAGACTGAAGGTGGGATTTCTGTCTCTCTGGGACAAGACATCCTCCCTCAGATAGCTACTGGCAGTTTTCCAATACAAGAAGTGCCATTAGGAGTGGTGGCCCTGCAGGAACTACATTCAAGGTTTGAGGAGGGAAGTTGTGTGGATTGTGACTTTATAAATGTTTGGTAGGTAGAAATAGAACTAGAAATAAGCAGTTGTAGCATTAAAATGCATAAAAGTTTGATAGTTCACCTTTGAGTCAAACACGACACCAAGTTTTCAAACAGTCTTTGTTTAGCTGCAGATAGTTACCAGAGAGATGAATTGATTGGAGGTTAGGGAATGGTGTGGACCAAAGATAGCGGCTTCAATCTTTCCAATATTTAGTTAGAAGAAATTTCTTCTGATCCAGGACTGTATGCTGGACAAGCAGGTTAACAATTTGGAGACATTTTTGAGGGAATGAAGGAGGTGGTCATGAAGTCAAGCTGGGTAACATTAGCATACATGTGGAATCTAACACCATTGCCTGAATTTTTGTAAAGATGGAGATAGTCTGCAGCCGAGGCCCGATTTCCAATGTTCTGTCTCTTGCGTCCACCATTTTCTTGGAGAGCTCACAGTAAAGTTGTAGCTTGCACACCTGTAGTTCATGGAGGCAGCAGACATGTTAAAGTGCCTTCAAACTGATCCAATTTTAGAACTGGCATTTCCAAAACATGATTTCTGGGTTTTAGGCCTTTCAGGAGGCCTGATTGCTGCATGATTGATTTCACAAGCTATCATTATTATTGGGGGCGGGGGGGGGGGGGGCGTTGTACCTGTATGTTTGATTGACAGCTCCAAGTGATTAAAAAGTTTTTGATGTGGAGCTATGAAAATAGGTATGCTTATCTTTTTTAAAAAAAGAATTAAGCACTTGATTGAAATGCTTTTTTTATAAGGGATTATGTAGTTGAAAGAATGTCATGTAGTTAATGTTTTTTTATGAATAAGAGTATTTTTAAAAAAATAAAGTCTGCAGTAGACACAACACTACCTTATTTCTTCTGTGCATGTGCCATGAGGTTTTCTTATGTTGGATACAGGATGAGTTGGCATGGAAGGGGAGGGAAAGGATGGTGGGCTGTCATGAGTTGATGCAGTGTTGGTATAGGAACTATCAAGGGCCATGGGGGAATGTGTGCAGAGGATATATTAGCATGGAGGGGCCATGGTGAGTGGGGGTCATGAAGTGCCTTAACATGGATAAGGTGTGGGAGGTACGTGGGTAGGAGGTGAGAGCCAGAGACTGTTTTATGCTCCTGCCCTTAGTGGGCATGAACTAGATTATGTCCAGGAGTGGAGGATGGGAGGATTCCAATGGGATTTGCACTAATGTTTAACAAGCTAAACCCCCTATTCTCTAGTCCCGCTCCCTTCTAACACATTCAGCGCTAGCGCGATTTGGCTGAAAAATCACAGCCTTTGAATCTTTCACCTCTCCTGCTATATCCGCAGTTAAACTAAACAGAGGCTTGGCAACTATGTTTCAAATTTTGTAACAGTTTGCTACAATATTTCATCTAGTTAGTAAATCAATACTTAGTAGCAACTGGGGTGTGCCAACCAGTTTAATCTTTTATACTGCTAAATAACGGTGCAAATATATAAAGGTTATTCAAAGTTATTAGTACTTTCAGTAGATACTCCTTCGAGCAGGGTATGACATGCCCAAACTTGTTCGTTAACAGTTACAGAACTCAAACTGAATTGGTGTGAAGATAAATAATGATACCTCACTTGGCACAGGCTTTAGCTAAACATCAAATCTGCAAAATATTCTTATTAATTTTTGTGCTCATATGGTTAGTGGCAACTGTTAACAGTGTAAATTACCTGGCAATGTAGAAAATTGCCCTGGTACGCCCTGTACACAAGAAACAGGAAAAATCCAACCTGGCTAATGACTGCCTCTTCAGTCTACTCTCAATCAGCAAAGTGATGGAAGGCATCATTGACAGTGCTATCAAGCGGCATTTACTCAGCAATAACCTGCTTGTAGATGCTCAGTTTGCGTTCCGCCAGGGTCACTCAGCTCCTGACTATCCTTAACACTAAGGCAGCATTTAACTGAATGCGGTATCAAGGAATCCAAGCAAAACTGGAATCAATGGGAATCGCGGGAAAACCCTCTGCTGGTTGGACTCATACCTGGGACAAATGAAGGTGATAATGATGGTTAGAGGTCAATCATCTCAGTTCTAGAATATCACTGCAGGAGTTCCTCAGGGTAGGACCCTAGAGCCAACTATCTTCAGCTGCCACGTCACTGACCTTTGATCACAATGTTGCAAGTGGGCATGTTCACTGATGACTGCACAATTTCAGCACCATTCATACCTCCTCAATTGAAGCTGTCCATATCCAAATGCAGCAGGACCTGGCCAAAAGCCAGACTTGGGCTGACAAGTGACAAGCAACCTTCACACCACACCAGTGCCAGGCAATGACATTCTCCAACAAAAGAGGATCTAACCATAGCCCCTTGATATTCAGTGACATTACCATTGCTGAATCTTTCACTGTCAATATCCTGGAGTTAACTATTGAGCAGAAACTGAACTGGACTAGCCATATAAATACTATGGCTAACAGAGAAGATCAAAGGCTAGGGATCTTGTGGCAAGTAACTCTTGACTCCCCAAAACCTGTTCACCGTTTATAAAGGCACAAGTCAAGAACGTAATGGAACACTATCTACTTGATTGGATGAGTGCAGCTCCAACAATACTCAAGAACCTCAACACCGTAGAGGACAAAACAGCCCACTTAATTGTTGCCTCCTCCACAATTCAATCTCTCCATCACTGGCAAACAGTGTGTACCATCTACAAGATGCACTGCAGGAATTCACCAAGGTTCCAAGGTGAACCCATGACTGCTACCATCTAGAAAACAAGAGCAGCTTCATGATGAGAACATCATGCCCTGGAAGATCACCTTCAAGTTACTCACCATCCTGACTTGAAAATGTTACAGTTCCTTCACTGTCACGGAGTCAAAATCTTGGAATTCCCTTCCTAATAGCACCATTGGTATACCTACACCTCGAGAATTGCAATGGTTCAAGAAGGCAGCTCAATATCACCTTCTGAAGGGTAACTCATGATAAGCAATAAATACTGGTCATGCCAGCAATGTCCACATCCCATAAAATGAATAATTAAAAAAAAACTCATTTTCTGCATGGTGGCTGAAATAAATCATTAGGCAGGATTTTCCTGCCCTGATACTGACGGGAATCACTGTGGCATGGACAGGAAAACTCAGAGAGCCAGAATTGAGGCCAGAAAGCTATGTCCTCTGCCTCTTTCACAAGTTTGATTTTGAGCTATTGTACAGGCTGGAATCAATCTCTCAGCCTCAAAGATTCCTATCGAGATACCAACTTATATCTTAATATTTTCACGTTGCTGAAATTTGCTGAAGCCAAATCATCTATTTTGGTCCCAACTGATTTAGATTACAGTGCAACCAGTAGTCGCACTGTAATGTACAGTGCATGACCATCTTAGCACCATGGAAAAGAAATAATTTGATTTTAAGCCAGTTAGCACTTCATTCACTTCAAGTGAATTGAGTCAGGCAACCCCCAGCTAAGTCAGCCTTCCATTTCATTCAAAGAACTGTAAAGCTTAATTAATTTGCTTTAGTCATCTCACTAATATCAACTTCAAACAATAGCCTGAACATGCCAAACCTAAACTATACTTGGTAAATCTAGATACTGTTTTAGGTTGCTTGACCAGCAAAGAATTGTAAATTTCAATCTAAACCTGGTCTGCAATCTGATGAGAAATTTAGAACTACTAATAGTTCAAATGTTATTTATCAGTGTCACAAGTAGGCATACATTAATACTGCAATGAAGTTACTGTGAAAATATCCTAGCAGCTACATTTCGGTGCCTGTTCACGTACACTGTGGGAGAATTTAATATGGAGAATGTACCTAACCAGTATGTCTTTGCCGACTGTGGGAGGAAACCCACGCAGACAAGGGACAAACATGAAAACTTCGCACAAACAGTGACCCAAGCCAGAAACTGAACCCAGGTCCCTGACGCTGTGAGGCAGTAGTGCTAACCACTGTGCTACCCCAACATTCAAAGTAAAAGAGCAAAGTTAACAGTTGGATTTACAACAGATCAGAGAATTAAAAACATAAAACATTGATTATTAAAACCTTAAAATGTGATTGAAGGTGAATAGCATGGAGACCATGCAATGGATATAAACTGTATATAATAGGAACATTTGTGAATAATTTAGTTCTTGCATATTTCATAGAAGTTGTAAATGTATTTTTATTATCAATCATGACTTGAGAGTGAAAGATCACATTTTACTTCAGAATATTTACAAGAATTAATGCCTATCTACTGAAATACAAGATGAAGGAAAATAGCCCAAAACGTTTCTTTACCCAAGTTAGACATGTATGCCACACATTAAACATACACATACTCCATGAGATATGGTCCTATTTACTTAATCATGGAATGAAACATTTCTGTTCTGTTTGCATATATCTATGATGCAGTCATTACTCTACAGAGATCTCCAACACTTGTATGATACCAGGCCCGATGTAAAACAGTGTAGTTCAGCTATTTCAAGTTTATGAATTGAGAGTTGCCAACTGGCTTCAATCATAATATGGGACAAGCAGTATGAGGGAATGGCGATTGAAGAGGTGGGGTGGGTACAGACTTGTCTTCACATTCCAGCAGGAGTGTTATCCCCTCAGCTGCCAAGAGCCTGTCTGGCAGCTTGTCTCACAAGCCTGACCCTTGCCAAATACTTCAAGGCAGAATGGGAAAAAAAAAGTAAAGGGCAAAAATAAAGAGAAACCATAGACAAAAACATGACAAGAAAGACAAGGACAAGCACGCCATTGAGGTTTATGGTGAGACATTTAATAAGACGAAGACCTGTTTATTGCAACAGAAAATTAAACAAGGAGCCACAGTATATAATTTTATTCTTCTCAAACATTTCAACAGTGTCCTAGAAATCCACAGGGAACTTCACTCATCACTTCCTTACTTGGGTCACACCTATTTCGTCTTTCTAGTTCAGTTTTTCTATCTGTTTCTCATTATTTCTCTAGTCTCTCTTTTTATTCTATTTCAGTCAGAAGAGATTTGGGTCTGTTACAAAACCCACCAACTCATACTTCACATTTTTTAATTCAATTATAATGTCGTTTTTTTCCTAACCAGTATTTACTTAAAGAGGCTTTAAATGTCCTCATTTCACTGGCTGCAAAGTAGGCATTCTCATTGGAGAAGTTTATATTTTATAAAAATTTCATATGCGATTTTACATTTTGATCTTAAATTGATTTAAGCACATGGTAAAGATAAAAGAAACTGAAATTCTGCAGCCTTTCTCACAGTTACTTCAGAGAAAAGGGCATTGCAATGCCTGAAGACAGAGTTGGGATTCTGCCATCCTGGTTCCCAACTGAGCTCCAAAGAATCTGGGATGGGCTGCAATCCATTTGTTACAAGGCTGTCATGTTTAGAGATTTAGGATGAAGACTGAATATATTGTTGAAAAAAGGAAAAAAAAATTGTAGGGCACTGGAGTAAAAGCAGAAGAATGAGACTCATTGGGATCTCTCCCATTATCAGAGGCTTAAATGGCCTATTTGATGATACAACAAATGGATGAGCAGCAAGGTGACACAATGGTTAGCACTGCTGCCTCATAGCCCCAGGGACCCAGGTTCATTTGTAACTTTGGGTGGCTGTCTGTGTGGAGTTTGCATGTTCTCCCAGTGTCTGCGAAGGTTTCCTCTGGATGCTCTCAATTCCTCCCACTGTCCAAAAACATGCAGGTTAGATTGATTGGCCATGTTAAATTGCCCTTCAGTATCAGGGGGATTAGCAGGGTAACTATGTGGGGAAATGGGAAATAGGGGCTGGGTGAAATTGTTGTTGGTGCAGTCTCGATGGGCCAAATGGCCTCCTTTTGCATGATAGCTGTTCTACAATTCTTTTATAATATCAGGAGTCCTCATATTTTTCCATTGTTACCTGGTGATTTAGTTTACAAAGACACACTTGATTAAGCCAGGTATAATCATTGATAGGGGCCAAAGTGGGGCAATATGAACAAACATCAATTCTTTTTTTCAAAAATATCTAACATCGTTACACCCCCTTGAGATAATCGTTCAGGACTTCCAAGCTTACTGCAATAAAGCGTACTCAAGATGCATCACAGATGATGCAAGTACCCACATACTACAGAGAAGTTAGGGGACAACTCTTGATTCCATGAACTTTGTCGGGGTCAAATGTTGTTACCTTGGGCAACACATTCAAAATGCTTCATTTCCATATTAGTCCCTCTCTCTTAGAATCAGAACGAGGCCATTTGACCCACCAAATCTTTACCGACAATGATCCCACCCTGGGATTATCCTCATAACCCCATGTATTTACCTTGCTAATCCCCCTGACATTAAGGAGCAATTTAACATGACCAATCAGCCTAACCTCCGGTTTGTCTCTAATGTTTGATTTACCATGTCTCCCCAGATTTGATCACTCAGCCCCACTATTTAGTTTAAAATCCTCTCCACAACCTTAGTTATGTGGCTCATAAAATAGTAGTCCCAGCATGGTTCAAGTGTAGACCATTCCAACCATACGGCTCCCAATTTACCAGTGCTTCACTCCATGGATTTATTAGGCTAAGCAGTATTAAGCAAATAGATTTATTCTGGTATGTGAAAGAAAAATTGTTAATGACACAGAGTTGGTTAGAATTTCTGACTTTGTTCTTCCAGGATCAGAAGCTTCAGTTCTTTCTTAACCCTTTTGCTATAGTGAGTAATTTTAGCCGAGTATTCATTTTCCAAAAGGAATGAGAGTTTGGGCTTAATTGGAACCACTACAGCTTATAGCAGGAGATGTGCATTGGTTCGTGGGACACTGGCATCAACACTGGGGAAAGTAGGAGCTGTACCATTGGGATGGCCTATATTTGAACCATGCTGCAACCACCGTTTTATGAGTTACATAACTAAGGATGTAGAGAGAAGATTTTAAACTAAATAGTGGGGTCAAGTGATCAAATTTGGGAAGATGTGAAAAATCAAAGATTAGAGACAAGGCAAGAGAGAGGCACTAATATGAGAAATGATAAACAGACTATGACAGGAAGGGATAGAGAAGACAAAGCTAAGAGTAAATCAGTGGATAAGGGCTAGAGGTTACCAAAATAACAAAAGGACAACATTTGAATGAATGTCATATTCAAAGGAAAACAAATGAGCTGTTGCTCAAATACAGATCATTAATCATCTGATAGCTACTACCAAGACATAGGTGTAGGATGACAAAGATTGGAACCTAACTCTTGAAGGGAACATGTCATTTAGTAATGACAGGAAGGAAAAGGTGGAGAGGTGGCACTCTTAATTAATGATGTTATTAGCACAATAAAGACAAATGACCCAAGTTCCAGAATCCAGGATGTAAAATAGTCTGAATAGAGATGAGAAATAATAAAGGCAAGAAATTACATGTGGGAGTACAAGCCTCCTAAAAGTACGCACGTGGTTAAACAGAGTATAAATGAAGAGATAATTGAGCTTGTCAAAAAGATACAGCATTGATCAAGAAGATTTTAATATACTCTGGGAAAATCAAAATGGTAAAAGATAGCAGAGATGAAGAATTCATTGAATGGCTTTTGTAGTAGTTTCTTAGAACAACACATTCAGGGGCCAAGCAGAGGATAGGCAGAGAGTAAACTGGACCTGGCATTGTGTAACTCTATAGGATTAATTATTGACCTCAATGATGGTGCCACTAGTAGCATCAATTATGTACCATAGGATTGAATTTTACATTCAGTTTGATGAGACGGTGGACTTAAGATTAATAATTTAAACTTAAATAATGGCAATTATGAAGACATGAAAGTAGAGCTAGTGAAAAAAAAAACTACATTATTAGGTTAAGAGATAGGTCATTAGATATTCCAGAATTGAGGAATCAGGAGTGTAGTAGTATTGTCATTAGACTAGAGATCCAGGGCAAAATCTGGGGACCAGAGTACAAATCCCACCATGGCAGATGGTGAAATTTGAATTCAATAAAAAAAAAAACTGGAATTAAAATATCTATTGATGACCATGGAAGAAACCATTGTCATTTGTCATAAAAACAAATTTTGTTCAACGTGTTCAAAGGAAATCTGCCATGTGACAATATAGTTGATTCTCAAATGGCAGTTAGGGACGGGCAATAAATGATGGTCCAGCTGGCAATGCCCACATCCTGCAAATGAACTTTAAAAATACACTGCAATGAGAAAGAAAAGTTTTAAAGGAGGACTCACCATGCGTGGCTCAGTTAAAGGTAATATCAAACTTAAAGGAAATGCATATAATTGTGCAAAGAAGGGTGGCAGGTCAGAAGATTGAACAGACTATAAAAATCAGCAAAGAATGACTAAAAAGTTGATAAGGAGAGAAAAATTTGAGTGTGAGATAAAGCTCGCCAGAAATATAAACATACAAGAATTTCTATAGCTACTTTAAAAAAAGACTGAAAGTGAGCATTGGCCTTTTAGAAAGTAAATCTGGGGAGTTAATAATAAGGGGATAGCAAATGAATTGAACAGGTATTTTGCATTGCTCTTCACAATATTGAGGATGCAAGTAACATCCCAGAAACAACTATAAATCAGAAATGGAAGGGATGGAGGAACTCAGGAAAATTGAAATCACCAGGGAAATGATACTGAACAAATTATTGAAGTTCTTAAAAGCGGCAAGTGAGATAGTTAAAATGCTGATTTTAATTTTCCAAAAATTCCTATATTTGGGGAAGGTTTCATTAGATTGGAAAATAGTGAGCGTAACTCCTTTATTCAAAAAGGGAAGGAGACAGAAAGCAGGGAATTACAGGTGAGTTACCTTAGCATCTGTCATAGGGGAGATGTTGGAAGCTATATTTAATTATGTTATAGCAGGACACTTAGGTAAATTGAATGTAATCAGGCAGCATCACATTGTTTTGTGAAAGGGTCATATTTCAATAAATTGGATTCTTTAAAGAAATAACTTATTCTGTAGGTAAAGGAGAAATGGTGGGTGCACTATGCTTGGATTTTGAGAAGGCATTTGGTAAGGTTATTGCTGAAAATAAAGGCTCATGTTGTAGGGAAGAACATATTGGCAAGAATTGAAGATTAGCCAGCTA
The DNA here is from genome assembly GCA_024679065.1 of Sphyrna mokarran. Classification (NCBI taxonomy): domain Eukaryota; kingdom Metazoa; phylum Chordata; class Chondrichthyes; order Carcharhiniformes; family Carcharhinidae; genus Sphyrna; species Sphyrna mokarran. The sequence goes on along the minus strand of JAGIQG010000001.1, from coordinate 105,401,618 downwards.
ACAGGAAACAGAGGATGGGTATAAATGGATAATTCCCTAGTTGGTATGATATAATGCAAGTGCACCACAGTAATTGGTGCTGGGGCCTCAACTTTTTACAATTTATATAAATGACTTGGATGAAAGGACTAAAATATGGTTGCTAATTTTGCCAGTGGTACAAGATAGGCAGGAGTGTAGATTGTGAAGAGGACATTGGATGCTACAAAGGGATATAGATGGTTTAATTGAGCAGGCAAAGATCTGACAAATGGAGAATAATGTGAATAAATGTGAAATTGTTCACTGGCAGAAAGAATAAAAAAGCATATTATTGAATAGTGAGAGATTGCAGAGCTCATGGATGCAAAGTGATCTGGATTTGAGTGTATTAGTGCATAATTCACAAAAGATTAATATGCCAGTACAGCAAGTCATTAGGAAAGCTAATAAAATGTTATTGTTTACTATGAGTGGAATGTGGAGTACTGTCTAGAGTGTCGATCTCCTTTTTTAAGGGTGGATGTAAATGTATTGAAAGCAATTCAGGGAAAGTTTACTAGACAAAAACAGGAATGGGTGAGTTGTCTTGAGGAAAGAGGCTAGCCTTGTACCTGCTGGAGTTTAGCAGATTAAGAAGCAACTTAACTGAAACATAGAAGATCCTGAAAGATTTTGACTGAGTGGATGTTAAAGGAATGTTTCCCCTTGGATAGTCAAAGACTTTTTCCAAGGGTGAAAGTGTAACTTACAAGGAGGTACAGGTTCAAGATGAGAGGGGGAAAGTTTAAGGGAGATGTGCACGGGAAGCTTTTCATGCAGAAAGTGCTGGGTGTCTAAAATGCACTGCCAGAGGAGGTGGTGGAACAGGCACATCAACAATATTTAAGAGGCATCTGCATGGGTACATGAATAGGCAGAGAATAGAGAAATACAGACCAAATAAGGGCAGAGGTTTTTACTTCACTTTAGTTAGGGCATCATGATTGGCACAGGCTTGGAGGACCAACGGGCTTGTTCTTTTGTTGTACTTTTCTTTGTTCTTTGATTGCTCTTGATGAAAATTCTAGAACTAGTTTAAAAATTAGGGGTTGCCTACTTAAAACAAAAGATTGGAAATTTTCTCAGAAGGTTGTGAATCTTTAGAACTCTTTTCCCCAAAAGGCAATGGAAACATTGTCTGGATAGATTATTGATAAACATGGGGTGAAAGTTTATTGGATATAGTTGGGAATGGGGAGTTATAATCAAATTGTGATCTTATTGAATGACAGAGTAGGCTCATAATGTCGAGTGGCTTTCTCTTACTACTAATTCACTACATTTAAATTCCACCTGCCTCTTAATTTCCTTCAACAACAAGAATTTGTACTTACAGACCTACATTAAAAATAGGTAGAGCTTGGAGACTTGGAGCTGTCAATCAAACTGTGAACTGACTGGCACCTGACCGTAGTAATGATAGCTTGTAAAATCAGCCTCAAAATTAAAATTCTCAGGATTCTGTCAACAGAGTGAAATAGCAAGCACTGATTTTTTAACCTCCAAAGTGCTTGACAGCGTACTCAACTGTTCCTTTAGCAGCTCCATTGACAGTTCCAATCACTTAATAGTTCCACTGAGCTTATCCACTTTTTTTTTTACACACATGCATGTCTATTTTAAATGATCCCAGTTTATTTCTCCAAAAGATGGCATTGAATCTATACAAAAGGGTGCTCTACTTCTGCAAAAGGATTCACCACTTTTTCAAAGAACTCTGCTAAATGTAGATTTACCTCTGAAAGATCTAAATTACACAAGTTATATTTCAGAAAGCTTTAAGATGTGCAGTCTCCTCCATGAACCATGGATGTGCAAAGAATAAACTATCCACATTTCCACATCCCCCCCCCCCGCCTGCACTGTGAAAACATGGAGACAGGGCTACTGCACTTGGGCCTCTGGCACCATTTTCACTACAATAGAGAAAGTCTCTGTCAGTGAAAAAATTTAGGCCTAACCTAAGAATGAGTTTGGAAGAACCCCCTTAAAATTATCTCCTCAAATTGCAATGAAGAGAATCGTAATTTGCAAACACAACCGCATCCCACACCATAAAGGTCCATTTGTATAATCGCTTTCTTACACATGTAGAAACCATTCTCTCACCATAGACCACACTGCTTGTCCACCCAGATTTAATTGCAGTAGGTTTTTTCAAACTGTTCCTGGACTGACCAAGGCCCTTGTGCAGCACCCCACCATCAGCAGAGTCATCAAGACCATCCAGGCTGCAGCTATAAGTACAGCCAATTCAATTACTCGCATTGTCAAGGAGTGTCTGCTGACTAAACTTGAAAAGTTTTGCAACACCAATTTTAAATCCAACCAATTTATTTGATAGTAAATCCGCGAGCTTTCGACACTATGTTGTGCCTTGTCAGGCAAATGCAGTGTTCTGATCTGCAGAGGCACTCATATCCACACAGACAGTTACAGATTGCTGATTAGAATGCGAATCCTTACATCTAATCTGCTATTCAAGTGTTAAAGTGGCTAACAATGTGTGTGAAGGAAATCCTGAGCATTGGTTAGAGAATTGTGTATTTTCTCCAGACAGCACAGCAAGTGAGGTTTTTTGCTAATCCAGGCAAGTTACGGGGGTTACAGATAGTGTGACATGAAGACACATCTTGGCTTTATGTCACACTATCTGTAACCCCCGTAACTTGCCTGGATTAGCAAAAAACCTCACTTGCTGTGCTGTCTGGAGAAAATACACAATTCTCTAACCAATGCTCAGGATTTCCTTCACACACATTGTTAGCCACTTTAACACTTGAATAGCAGGTTAGATGTAAGGATTTGCATTCTAATCAGCAATCTGTAACTGTCTGTGTGGATATGAGTGCCTCTGCAGATCAGAACACTGCATTTGCCTGACGAAGGCACAACATAGTGTCGAAAGCTCGCGGATTTACTATCAAATAAATTGGTTGGATTTAAAATTGGTGTTGCAAAACTTTACTGAGTTTACCCCAGTCCAACGCCGGCATCTCTACATCATGACTAAACTTGAAGGCAGACCTAAAGAACTCCTGATATGGTTATTGCTTGGCTCTGTGACTGAACCTCCTGAATAAGTAAACTAGTGAAGTTAAAGACATTGCTCAAAAAAGTGACAGATTTGATTTGGTCTGCGGCCATTTATTCCTGGAGAACAGCTGGATGCCAGAATCAAGTGCGCTTCCATTGCCCGTATATTTTATATGGAGGCACCAAGAGTGTTGGGGAGTGCAGTAAAGTGAGCAAAACACAACAAGGCCAAGGATATAGAAGTTGGCTTAAATTTAAAGGCAGGACTGCATTATGATTATTTTCTTTAATTTCCCATACAGCATTCAGGTAGACATATTTTAAGTTCCCAACTAATCTTTTGATCTTGATGCTCCTTAGATATATAATTTGAATACATCTGCCCGTATAGTTGGAAAATGCACAAGTGATAGCGGGCCACAGGGTAATCATGCAGTGGATCCGAAGAAAATCTTAGCATTTATATTTAAGGGGATCAAAATGTACTTTAGTATTTTTTTCTCACATCTTTCAGAAAGCATTAAGTATCTCTTTGAAAACAGAGGACAAGACTAGGAAGCCTAACATTTCTGATAGATAGAAAATTCTGATGTGTATATTGACTTCAATTAGACATGCTCGCATAACCACCAGTCAGAGGATAGTCATAGCAACCTGAAGAAAAGCTTACCTGTGTCATGGCCTTGGTTATCTGCAGGATTTTAATTAATTGCTAAGAATTACTTGCACTATTTCTGTGCAATGACATTCATTTACAGAAGTACATAGCGTATAAAACTCTGCTGTTGGGAAGTGAATTGGCTCAAATGCTCTCTCACCGTTTTAATCTACACATATTCGTCAATGTGCTGGGGAATTATCATATTGCAGCACACATCACAATGCTCAGATGTCATTAGGAAAATCCAATAAAGGGTACACCACTGCATGAAAATCTATTTGACAATTGTTTCTGAATGCACAACATCATAATGTAATCTAAATCAAAACAAGTAATCACATTACTTATATACGATGTCTTGTGGCAACGATGACTCACAGCTGTCGGGACTGCATTCCAAGAAAAAAAAATTGGTTTGCCAAATATTGTATCATGGAGCTAATTAAACTTCATCATTAAGATAGTGAGCTATTTGGTGGATAGATTTTTACATGGTATTTCTAAATCTTCGTGGGCCTCATTTTCTTCCCTGCGCTGAGAAAAGATGGACTTCTATAAGCCAATTTCATGGAATGTGTAAGTATATTAAAATCCTAAATTCTCTGCAAGGGGGAACAAAATTGCAGCAAGGATCAACTCAACTCTGCAGCAACCATCTCTTTTGTTGCAAATCTAAACTACAAGCTACTTTTTGGGAGTAATATGCAGCTTTCAAACCATGCACCACCGGCACCCCTAGCCCTTTGCTGGCTGAGGCAAATTAGTTCAGTTAAATTAGGGAGGTGGTCTCCTGCTGAAATGGAATGGAGAGGGGATGTATCTGAGGATGCGTATGTAGATAAAATTCTATGATATTTGCAGAAATTAATTTCTTCTTTCAAAAAGCTCTGATCAATCTCTAAAAAGTAATGCTCTATGGGCACTTGAACAGGACCCTGTTGCCAAAATACGCCCTCAAACTCCCTTCTAATAATTTTTAGATCTTAGACATGAGTTTTAACATGTGTCAGTTTCATCCTGTATTTAATCAATTTAAAGGTTGGTTTGCCAACCCTCTGGGATTGGTGTGGTGTTTCTGGGAATTGAAGGTCAATCTCCAGGATACTGCACTGTGAAATCCTGAGGAAAAATCATCAGGTTCCAGACCCAACTGTCTTCAGCTGCTTCATCAATGACCTTCCTTCCATCATAAGGTCAGAAGGAGGCATGTTCATTGTGCATTCATCAATGTTCAGCACCAGTTGCAGCTCCTCAACTGAAGCAATCCAAATCCAAATGCAGCAAGACTAGGGCAAAATCCAGGTTTAGGCTGACAAGTAACATTCACACAATACAAGCGCCAGGTAATGACCATCTCCAACAAGAATCTAACCATTTCCCTATGATATTTAATGGCATTACCAACACTGAAACCCCACTGTCAAAATCCAGAAGATTACCATTGACCAGAAACTGAACTGGACTGGTCACATATGCACCATGGCTACAACAGCAGATCAGAGTTGAGGAATCCTGTGATGCGTAACTTACCTCCTGACTTCCCAAATTCTATCTACTATCTACGAGACACAAGTCAGGAGTGTGTTGGAATACTCTCCTTTTGCCTGGATGGGTGCAACTCAACAATACTCAAGAATCTTGGTACCATCCAGGACAGAGCAGCCAACCTGATTGACACCCCATCCACAAACATTCACCCCCACAACCACCAATGAACAGTAGTAGTGTGCATCATTACAAGATGAACTGCAGGAATTCAACAAGGTTCCTTAGGAAGCACTTTACAAACACAATGACTGCTACCATCTAGAAGGAGAAAAGCAGAAGATACATGGGAACACCACCATCTGGATGTTCCCCTCCAAGTCACTCACTACCCTTAATTGGAAATATATCGTTGTTCCTTCATTGTTGCTGAATCAAAATCCTGGAACTCCCTCCTTAACAGCACTATTTGTGTACCTATACCGCAAGGACTGCAATGGTTTATGAAGGCAGCTTATCACCACTTTCTCATGGCAACTTGCAGTGGGCAATAAAAGATTGTCTAGCCAGTGACATTCACCTTCCATAAAGTATTTTTAATAAGATGGTTTATAAGTTTATTTTCTTTGATCATCTCTATTTACCAAAGATATTGGGAAAAAATAAGCCTGGCTGACAGTCAAGCACCATCCAATTGGGTCAGAAATCATTTGCTTTCCAATTGAAGGGGGAAGACAATGCGAGGATGAATGTATCGGTTAGTGCTGTATCAAGTCGTGTGCTGAAACCTTAATACATTCAATCTTAGCTTGCAATGCCCAGCAAATGTAAAAAAGACATTGAGTCACTCGATTTCTTCCTGAGATGAAGTACTTATGAGAAAAGGTTGAACGGGTTAGCCATACATCCCTTAGCGTTTTAAAGAATGAGAGGTGATTTTATTAAATCATGCATGATCTTGACAGGATAGAGCAGACACTGGGAAGATGTTTCCTCTTGTGTGAGAGACCAATACTAGGGGATACAGATTGAGATTAAGCGTTCTCCCTTATAAGAAAGGGAAGAGGAGAATTTTTTTTGCTCAGGAGGTTGTCAGTATGTAGAATTCTCTTCCCTAGAAAGTTGGATCCTCGAATTTATTTAAGGCAGAATAAATTTAGAAAGATTTTTGATAGACTAGGGAGTCAGGGATTATGGGAGGCAGATAGGAAAGTGGAATTGAGATCACAATAAGATCAATCTTGATCTTATTGAATGGTTGAACAGGCTTGAAGGGCTGAATCCATAGAATCCCTACAGTACATAAGGAGGCCATTCGGCTCAAGTCTGCACTGACTCTCCAAAGAGCATGTCATCCAGTGCTGCCCGAACTTATCCTCATAACCCTGTACATTTACTATGACTAATCTACCTAATTTACACATCTTGGGACACTCACGGGCAACTTAGCATGGGCAATTCACCTAACCTCTGCACCTTTGGAATGTGGGACAAACAATAAGAAGTCATACAATACCAGGTTAAAGTCCAACAAGTTTATTTGGTAGCACAAGCTTTCAGAGTTTCAGGCTCTTTCTTTAGATAAGTGAGGAGTTGTCTGGGAGGAAACCAGAGCATCCGGAGGAAATCCATGCAGACATGGGGAGAACATGCAAACTCCACACAGACAGTCACCCAAGGCCAAAATCAAAACCAGGAACCCTAGCACAGTTAGGCAGCAATGTTAACCACTGGCTGATTCCTGCTCCTAAGTCCTTTTTTATCTGATCTATTTCCCTTGTTTCCATGTTAACTACATTGACTACTGGGAGATGGGATGTTGTGCAAGCAGGATGTAGGCACATTCCCTGGAAGGATTCAGCTGCATACCCATCTAAAACCAATCAGGATTGGGCAGAAAATCCAGATCATAATCTCTTAATACAAGTAATAAAGAACCAAATTTTTTTAACTTAATTTGCCAATAGAAATAATATGCATTTATAACAGAGTTATGATGTCCACAATATATCCCAAAATGTTATGCAACTAATTCATCATTTAAGCACAGGCACTGTGGTTAAATGAAGAAACATGACAGCCAATCTGCCCACAGAAAAGTCTCATAAAGAGCAAATGAATGAATAAGCAGCTAATCAGTTTTTGGGGCTATGGGTTGTGGGAGGAATGTTAACTAGGATGCAGGGAGAACTTGCTCTATATTGAATAGTTCTTTGGGATCTGCTGCATTCAGCTAAACAGTCAGACAGGGCTTTGGTTTAAGCAAATGAGAACTAAATAGGTGATGGGGATTTGACAGAGCATTTGGTTGCAGTAGTCTAAAGGAATTTCTTTTAATTGTTGGTGAACAAAGATGGAGGGATTCCAGATAAGGACAGAATTGGAGAACGGAAGAAAGTGGAAGGTATTTGCAAGGCTGAAGGGGCTAACAAAGATAGGGCAAGGCCATGGAGGAATTTGAAGAGGGAATGAGAATTTTAAATTCAGTGCATTGAAGTTCAGGGTCCTCTGTAAGTCAGGGACAGAGATGACAGATGACTGCTGGATCTCATTTACATTATTCTGTGAATTCTATTTCTAGTTGTAAAAGACATTATTCTTTGTTGGGTATGCCAAATTTTATTGCAACACTTTATTATCCCTCTGTGACTACAAAGTGAGCTACTGCAAAAATAAAGAGCAGTAGAGAAAAGGCACACTGCTGGAATCCTGTCCTTTTAAGCAGGATTCTCCAAGCTAACCCAACTTCCTGCAATAAAAACTATATGATGTTATTAAGACCAGTGTTCTGCATATCCTCCCACAAAGCAACAGTGAGCCGGCAAACAAATCATTCCAAAACCATAATACGGTAGATATAAATAACATCTATGATCACTTCCCTTCCACCTGTCCTATTACTGACTGGGCTTCTTGAAAGTGAAAGTAGCAACAGCAGTGTATTGAATTCACTGAAAGCCCATCTCACACCTACTACCTTTCAAGGGCATTCACGAGTAAAATTACTAACCAAGCTGTTGAAGGGGAATAAAAGGTTCTTCTCCAAACCCTGAACGAGTATTGAGGTAGCACCAAGCCCATTAGTTTGGCTTCAATAATAAGGAAATGAACAGAACTTCACCACCTAATTGTTGCTTTTGAACAATTATAAAGTGGCAACAACTTTTCAGAAAATATCTTTATTGTTTTTGATTTGATTTATTGTCACATGTATTGGGATATAGTGAAAAGTATTGCTTCTTGTGAGGTAAACAGACAAAGCATATCATTCATTGGTGATGATCACTCCAACTTACTTGGAAGTGGGAGCCTTGTGTGTGCATTGGTGGGCAATAGGATCTTATCTATTTAATGAAGATTACTTTTGCTTTATTTGAATGAACTTGTAATTTATGACATTTTTACAACCAGACTAGTTCTTAACCCCAAGTTTGGCACAGAAGTATTTGTTGTCACTTGTTTCCCCCGCTGGTGAAAAGGAAATAGCTCACATCAGAATTTCAGTGAGATCGCAGGCTGCTTTGAGTTTCCAGTATGATTATTTGTTTTAGAAGATTACATGCTGAGAGCAATACTTTTAATTTTTTGCCATCTGTTTCCCCTCTTTGCCAAGAACATTCATCCCTGCTGGGGACCAGCTTCACAGCCAGCCTTGCTAGTTGGGTCAAATGACCATTTGGCATGTGTGAGTCTAGACATTCAAGGGGCGATGCCCGGCAAGAACTGGGCAGGGAGATAGTTAAAATTACTCATGGGGTTCGCTTGCTGATTTTGGAACTCATCCCGCAGTTTATAATTTTAAACTTCTCTTCCAAGCAGAGAAGAATGATACTTTCTGGAAACCACATTTAAATATGAACATCAGATATTAATAACATCACCAGGGCTGCATTGTTCTTTTAACCAGGGGCCTGGGGCGGAAATACAATTGTCTCTTTCCCATTAAGTCAACCGTGCGTTAGAAAACAGAAAATGCTGGATAAATTCAGCAAGTCTGTCAACATCTGTGGAGAGAGAAACTTCAATGTTTCGAGCTCACAAGACCCTTCTGGTATTCTTCGGGGATCTTTCTGGCATCAAAAAGGTCCCCCACAGAGTGCAGTTTCTGACAATTCCGTGGAGGTGATCTTGTGAAGAGAGACTAGGGGATAATCGAAACTCAGTGATGGGGTTTTAGAGATTAAAGCACATCTCTGCAGCTGAAACAAGTTCTCCAGAGAGGTCTTCTCTTCACTCCAAAGGCCCCCACAGGCTTTGTGATGCACTTTTTTGTCATTTTTTGCATACTTCCAAGGATGCCTCATTTTAAGGCTCCCCATATTACAGCCAAGCCCAGCTTTCCTAGTGAGGCTGCAGAAGTTCTGCTCGAGTCCGCTGCCTCAAGAAGCACCCCCCATTATCCTTAAAATAAAGCATATGTGGAGTTGGAGGTTGCTTCTTGGAACAATGCAGAACCACAGGATGTCAGGTCTTGCAACTATCTCTGACATCTAAAGAGACGGGTGGCGCGGTAGCACAGTGGTTAGCATTGCTGCTTCACAGCTCTAGGGTCCTGGATTTGATTCCTGGTTTAGGTCATTGTCTGTGTGGAGTTTGCACATTGTCCTCTTGTCTGCATGGGTTTCCTCTGCGTGCTCTGGTTTCCTCTGGTTTCCTCCCACAATCCAAAGATGTGCGGGTTAGGTTGATTGGCCATACTAAGAAATTTCCCCTTAATATCCAGGGATGCATAGGTTAGAGGGATTAATGGTTATAATATGTAGAGATATGGGGGTAGGACCTTCGTGGGATTGTATTCAGTGCAGACACAATGGGCCGAACGGCCTCTTTCTGCACTGTAGGATTCTGTGACCTATAGGCTGGCATGCCACAATGTTCAGAACTGGGACCCTTATTGTTTGTTATGTACACAAATTATATAGATAATAAGTTGGTTGGGGAGTGGGGCAGGAAATGATGAACAAGCTTGCAGGTGACACCAAGATTGCTAGGGTGGTTAGTAGTGAAGAGAAAGCTGGTAGGTTTCAGGAAGATTTTGATAGGTTGGTCAGATGGGCAGTGCTATGTCAGATGGTATTTAACCATGATAAGTGCGAGGTGATGCACTTTGGAATAAGTAACAAGACAAGGGAGTATTCAATGAATGGCAGGACATTTGAAACTTCAGAGGAACATATGGATTTTGGGGTAATTATTCAAGGATCCCTGAAGGCATCAGAGCAGATGAATAGGGTATTTAAGCCGATATATGGAACACCTGGTTTTTTATCAATTGTGGCATAGAGTATAAAAGCAACAAGGTTATGTTGGCTGTGCAGAATGCTTCTTAGGCTACAGCTGGAATACTATCTGCAGTTCAGGTTACTTCACCATATGAAAGACATGATTGTACAAGAAGGGATAGAAAGACGATTCTTCAGAATGTTGCCTGGGATGGAGCATTTGAGCTATAAGGGGGGCCTGAGTGGCCTTGGATTGTTTTCTTTTGAGCAGAGAAGACTAAGGGAAGACATGGTTGAGATATATAAGATTATGACAGGTATGGACAGGATGAATAGGAAGCAGCTGTTCCTCTTGGTTGAGAGGTCAATCATGAGGAGGCATAGTTTTAGGGTATAGGAAATTCAGAGAGGGTTTGGGCAATGTAATTTTTCACTCAGAGCATGGAGAGAATCTGGAATACACTGTCTGGGAAGGTAGTGGAGGCCTGAAACATCACAACCTTTAAAAAGTATTTGGATAAGATCTTGAAACATCATTACATTCAAGACAAGTGCTGAAAAATGGGATTAGCACGACTTTAGTGGTAGTTATCATCAATGCAGACTCGATGGGCCAAAGGGTTTTTTCTGTGCTGCACAACTCTATGACTATTGGCACAAGATTTAACCTTATCTGTTTTTTTTCCCATTTGTCTTCTTCAGCACAAATTCCCTCTAGAAAATCTCAGCATGAACCTCATTGAGCTTTCCTTCTTCCACATTGTAAACATCAGCCACACCTCTGTCAATTTCGTACAATGGGCAGGATTTCAGCTCTGTACATCGGTGGGGTCTTCCAATCCTCAAACCTCCCCCCTCCATACCAGGTCGCCCGGTGGCATGACAGGCAAGCCACACAAAACTGTGCAGACAGCGGCAGGACTGGACAGTCCTGCCGGCAATTAGTGGTGGGCTGCCTCTGCCGTGGGAAAACACGCCGCAGAAGTGGGCGGAAAAATCCTGCCCATTGGTTGAAATATTACCGCACTGCCAGCCACAGGAATCAGAGTGGGCGAGGGGCAGAATATGGAAAGATCTGCTGACCTCAGGCAGGATTTTATAATTTCAAGACAAAGTGAGGCCATAAAATCCACCCAATATGTTCCTGAGAGTCAATTTTCTATCCAAAACAAGAATCACAGATATCCATGAACAAAAAATAGTCCTCTCTTAATAGCATTGAAGGAAAAGATGAACTGAACAATACTCGGTAATAAAGAATAATACTGGCATAAAGAACAAAAACTGTACAAATCAAGAAATGTTTAAAGTCTAAAAATATTTGCATCATTTTTGAAAACACTACCCACAAAACTGTAAACCATCATATTTTACTGTAATACTTGATACATAAAAAAATTCTGGCAAAGAAGATAGCACTTACTAAATTAGGCAATACATTTGTTTTTTTTTATATAGTCATTGATGCACATGTTTGAGGAAGATTGTAGACTTTGAAAAAACCATGTGCTGAAATAATGAAAACAATGATAGCATTTTAGGGACACCTTCTTTACTGTTGCTCACAATGTACTATTGACGGTCATGTGAGGAGAAGAGTGAGGACGAATAGTTGGCATGTGGCAGAGCAATAGCCTGCAGCTTACAATCAACCACAATTTTTTGCAGAGCTAATTGAGTTATTTGGATGAGAGCATCATATATTTGGATATTTAGAAGGCATTTTACAAATAGATCGGTGTTTTACCTGCCTGCCTGCAGCAGGAATAGGAGGGGGCAAGGGGTAGAGCATGGGAAGGTCTGTTGATCTCAGGTGGGATTTTACGGTTTGGGGGATGAGTGAGGCCATAAAATCCTGCTCATCTATAGCTGAGCCTCTAGAGAAAGGTAAAGATGCTTAGAACTAATGCCAAAGTATGGAATTGAAAATTAACTAAATAATGTAAAGCATAGGGAATGATAGATAAATACATTTCTGTTCAGGGGGGCCTGTGACTAGCAATAAAAACCTTTTGCTTATGCTATTCAGAACTTGTATTTTCAGTTAAGATATGACATACATTAAACTGTGTTATCACATAACCCACCACAGCTGCGATTGGAATTGTTCATGACGAAACATAGATTAAGACAAATGGATTTTAACAGCCATGATTTTAACCTGGGGTCAGCAGAGAGTGTGTAGCTAATGGGGCAAGTGTGACAAAAGCTAATTTAGCACATTAAGTCTGCTCCCTCCACAAAACATGTGCAATCCAGTTTGCTGGGAACAATATGCAACACAAGGAAATATACTCCAGAGTTACAATTCCAGAAACTCATTTCATCCAACATGATACAACCTACATCAGCGACTACATTTCTTGTTTTGATCTTTTATATATGGGAATTAAACTCCTTTATATGTATTTGAAATCTTAAAGGCAGTATTTTCTGAAAATCGACATGCAGATCGTAAATCTAGGATGACAGCACTCTGGCTGGTAGTTGCAAGTAACTGTACCCCTGTCCCTTTAGGTGTTTCACTTGTACTGAGAACTGGAGCAATATTAATCAATCTGAGGCTAGTTCTCTCATTAGAAACTATTCCCTTAGCAATTACAACCCATACAGAAAGGGCAATAACTCCAATCGACTGGATCATTGGTAGATTAGGGACATCTCCTCCTCCTCAATTTCTCCAGGCCTAACTCAACCTCTGGAACTGAATTAAAGATGCCTCAATCTCCAGCTCATTTTAGGATGTTAATTGACTCAGCATTGATAGTGCCAGCTCAGCGTCTATTCAAAATATCCACTACTCTCAGACAACTCTTCTACCCTCAAGCTCCACTTAAACATGAATAACTTTGTTCAGCTGTGTACTTCTTTGAAAAAAATCATGCACGTCCAATATTATCATCATTACCCATCTGCTTAGGATTTATAAAATTATGTCATATCATTGGCCATCTAATGAAAAATTTAATTCAGCGAGTCTCGCTTCTTAACTTTTCTGAATACATTTCAGGCCACAGGCCAGAAAGCTAGGAGTAACTTCACCTTGGATATTTGAGGGACTCCACTCGTATTTTAAGCCCATCATGTGGCTATTGGGTTCCTGCCCCATTAAAAGCCAGGGGCCCATGCTTGAGACTGCCAATCAGAAGATCAGTAATTCTTCGGTGCCACCAGTAATCATAAGCACTTCTGGGATTGTATTTCTGCTCTTTGTTGTCCTGCAGTCCATCATCGTCAATCGCTATTTTATTTATTTCCTGTGACAGCATGCATTGCTAGCAAACATTAGAATCGGTAAAGACCAAAACAAATCAATTATTCACCAGAAGTACTCAATAAGCATAATGCAGGTCACACATCTACCGCACTACAAATCAAAACCAACTATCTTATCCTTTGGAATTGTGATCCACATTTTACAACCTTCATAAATAAATTTAGAGAAGTCCATAGCAACACAAATTATATATAGTCATTAGGAAAATGATCCTAATGACCTAAGCCTAAATGGATTTTGTGTCCGATAGTTCATTATAATCATAGCGAATGGGCCTGCTACTTTCTATTCAGTGCTCCACAGGAATCTGCTGTATTCCAGTTCCCTGTTAAGCTGCTTGAATTGAGTTGAATTTTGTCGACTTAGGATGGCTTTTAGAATGACTTGAAATCTTTACTATATGCTAATGATGCAATCGTTGCAGTGTTATCCCAGGAATGTATTTCTACTATGGTATCTTCATTCCAGATCAGTGTTGAAGCCATGGTTCCTGCAGTCAACACATTCACCAATACACATTGCTTGGCATGGTTTGCACTGCAGACATTTTCTGTATACGTTGGACCTATCCTAGAGGCTTCTGAGGCTGAGAGAATTGGTCACCACTGGTAAACTGTGCCAGTGTCACTGTTTGTGTAGCAGATGACAAATTGGTGACAAAGGAAAAGTGACAGTGTGTTGAAAGAGGACAGAGAGAATAAAAACAGTTTATTAAACTGCATCATGAGAGTCTTTGCTGTATACCTTGTCCAATTTCCAAAAGTGTGTCGGTATCACAACAGATTCCCTGCCTCAAGGATGTGCTGAGGAAACTTCAAATTGAATTTTTAACAGGGCACATGAGTATGTTGATTGAACAAAACCATGATCATGTTTGAATAGCATTTTGTTCACAGTATGATGAAATGAATAAAGTGAACCAGATAATTATGTATGCACAAACTATACTCAAACAATTGGATTTCTGCAAATGACAAACATCATTTGGGTGCACACAGATTGTTGGGATGAAAAATAGGTATTATTTAGAAGCTATTTCTGTAATGTTTTACATTTGTACCTTCATATTCAAAAGTTAAGCATTCAAAAATCTACAAAGGAGCAACCTATATAAGTAAATTGAACAATAACAGTGGTTCAGGGAAACTGGTGGTGATGATTGTCAAAAGAGCCTTTTACCAGGTCCATCTCAGTTTTTATACTTTTGACCTTATCACCATCCCTTCCTTTCACTACCATGACTCATTCTCCAAGCCAATGACCTCTATATTGGCTAGGTCATCCTCCGTCATTTCCGACAGCTCTTCCTGCAAAATGAATGTTCACCTCCCCTCTGTAGAGGGGTTATTCCCTCTGAGATACTCTTTCACTCATTCACTCTTTAATGACACCCACTTTTCTTCTCATGGAAGCTTCTTGTGCAATGAGAACAAATGCAAATTAGGCAAACACTGTCTGCAACTGAACTGCCTGTGGTTCACCACTTGAAACTCCTCCTCCCATTTGCACACTGATCTCTCTGTCTTGGCCCATTACGCAAGTTCAAATAACCTCAACAACACTGGCACAGGAAAAGCAAAATCCCTTTTTAGCAACAATTCAGATACTCCAACACCATTTCTGAGCTTGAGAAGAATTACTTCATCTTCTCCAAGGCTCCCTCAGTTCAAGACAATGGTTTCAGTATGTTCCAAAGTAATTTTCTTGTGGCATCAGTTGCTGGCTAAGTGGTGTTGATTTTGTTAGTGTCCAGAACGAGCATGATGATGAACTAGCAAACTGGAGGTGGTGGAGTCCATCCATACAAATATAATGGAGAGCGAGAGCGAGAGCAAGACAGCGTGAGTGTGAGAGCGAGTAGGGAGAGGGAAGCAGAATCTGCACTGTTCCTGTTCATAGAATCCTTACAGTGAAGAAAGAGGCCATTTGGCCCATCAAGCCTATACCAAAAACAAATCTGCCCAAGTCCTATCACTGTAACCCCATTTATTTACCCTGCTAATCCCCCTAATACTAAGGGGCAATTTAACATGACCAATTAACCTAACTTGCACGTCTTTAGACTGTGGGAGGGAACTGGAGCACCCGGAGGAAATCCATGCAAACACAAGGAGAATATGCAAATGTCACAAAGACAGTGACCCGAGGCCAGAATTGAACCTGGTTCCCTGGCAGTGTGAGGCAGTGCTAACCACTCTGCCAGCATGCTGGAACTGATAGGCCCATTCTATTTTGCTAAAATACCAACATTTCAATTTTAAACCCATTTCAATTATTGTTCTGATCTCCAAGTTTTACATTTTTCATTTCCTTACGTCTGTATAGTCTCACTTATTCACAGATCTTTTGTTATTAAAACAATATTTAAGTCTTCTATTATTTAACTGAAATCATAAGTTATATCATCCAACAATTAGTTCCCTGTGAATTCTTGTGACTGTGATAAGGAAAGTTATCCATCCTTGTCCTAATCTGCTACCACATGGTTAATCATACTATCCTTCTCCAATCTGTTGTTAGTTTTGGCAAGTTGAGTGGCACTCACTTGCTTGGTTTCATTCTTATCTATCAAGTTGCAGCTAGAGAATCACCTGCAATTGCTTTTTTCTCTCTTCCCACACTATTATCATTGGTAATAAAAGGGACTGCAATAAGTGTTACAGTGGCCGTCACACACTGAAGAAGGGACCTGGGAAGAATGCTCCCTGGGTGTCTCATTCTGAAGATCTTGCTGCATTCAGTTAAGCATTCAAAAATCTACAAAGGGGCATCCTATATAAGTAAATTGAACAATAATACAATGGTTTAGGGAAACTGGTAGTGATGATTGTCAAAAGGTTTTTTACCAGTCCTTCTCAGTTTTTGTACTTTTGACCTTATCACCATCCCCCTCCTTTCACTACCATGACTCATTCTCCAAGCCAAAGACCTCTAGGTCATCCTCAAAGGGATAGTATTCTTGAGTAAAGTGAGCACTCAAGAATACTGCCTCTCCAACCAAGTTGCCATGGATGTCTAGATGACTAGGTTAGGTGGATTAGCCATGGTAAGTGCATGGGATTATGGGTATAGGGCAGAGAGGTAGGCCTGGGTAAGATGCTGTTTAGAAGAGTCACTACAGGTTCAGGGGGATGAATGACCTCCTTCTGCACTGTAGGGATTTTATGGTTCTGTGATTGCAAGTGGCTGACCTCGCCAATCTGAAGATGGTGCAGCATAGAACCCAGGACCTCAGGAGGGTGGCAAAAGTAAGTGGTATGATCTTTTAGGTATTAAATACCTCAATCTGACCTTCCCACAGTTCTTCTGCACAACTCTCCTCAGAGCAACACAACTTTGCAGCTCCGTCACCTCTCTCTCCAGATACCTCACATCTCCATCCAAGCATCAGTGACTCACATCCAGCTCTACTGCTCTCTCTCACCCAGGCCTCACAGTCACCTACCAAAAATGTTGTCCTTCTCCTCTACTGACACAAGCCACTTCGAACATCAGCTCAGGCTAATGTTCTGGAGGCACGAGTTCATTCCCCAGATGGTGGAATTCAAATTGACATAAATAATAAATTTGGAATTAATACATCTCTATAATGTTCTCCAACCCATAACCCTTAGAGATATCCGAGCTTCTCTAATTCTGGCCTCATGGGCAATTCCAATTTCATTTGCTCCACTCTTCTACCTTAAGCTCTGAAATTCCCTCCCTAACTTGTCTGCCTGTCTCTCCTCATTTACGATGCTGCTAAAAAGCCTTTGACAAAGGTTATGATCTCCTGCCTTATTACTTATTATCTATGCGGTTTAATGCCAGAGTTATAACATTCTTATGAAATGTCTGATGTTTTACTAAGTTAAAAGAACCAGATAAATACAACTTCTTGTTAGTGTTTTATGTGTGTGTGTCTGTATTTCTATATATTCCCCCTCTCTCGAAGGCCTCTCATGTTAAGAAGCTCAACAGCATTGGCACTAAAATAATACACAGGACATCTCAGTGAGGCACCAGCCTGTCCAAGCTTTTTCTGAAATTATTAACATATTTGTCCATCATTTTTCAGTTCTGATGGAAGGTGTCAATCAAGAAAGGTTGCCTGTTCAGGTTCTCTACAGCTTCTGATTGATTTGCAGCATTAATACTGTATTTTTCTACTTTTGCTCCTGATTAATTGTATGCATTGCTGTCAGTGGGAATTTCATTCCAGTGAACTGTCATTCCCAAAGACAAAGTTCTGAATTATTCCCTCAAGTGTCAATCAAAGGCTCAACCACACACAAACCAATCAGTAAAGCAACTGGCCGAGTCCCTCCCTTATTCCCACCCAAGCAACAGGGAGATCTGCTTATTCATGTTAAAAATAATGAAACAAATAGTCGCTTTGCAGCAAATACAAGAGGATAAATTATATTTTTCCTTAGCTGTAACAGTAATACTCGAAGAGATAGGGACCTTTGAGAAGACAATATAGACTCAGGTCATATTGCTGAAGTAAGGGAAAATTGGCTAAAATAGAAAGCAGAGAGTAGGGGGTAAAGGATATTTATTCAGTTAGAGGGATTAGGCAGAGAGGGGTGTTTTACCAGGATTAATGCTGAAACCATTAAGTTAACATTGAACAAGAATTAACTTAACACAAGACATTCACAAACTTGTAGACTGAGCAATTAAGTGGGACATAAATAAATGTGCGGCAAGGTCCTTTGCTTGGAAAATTAAAAAAAAACATCTTATACCTTGGAAAATAAGAAATTGAATAAGGTGACACAGTGGTTAACACCAGTGCTTCACTGCACCAGGGACACAGGTTGCTGTCTGTGTGGAATTTGCACTTTCTCCTCATGTCTATGTGGTTTCCTCCGGATGCCCTGATTTCCTCCCACACTCCAAAGACGTGCAGAGTCAGATAGATTGGCCTTACAAAATTGCCGTTTAGTGTCAGAGGGACTAGCAGGGTACATACATGAGGTTAATGGGATAGGGTCTGGGTGGATTTGTTGTTGGTGCAGACTCGATGGGCTGAAAGGCCTCCTTCTGCACTATAGGAGTTCTATGATTCTAAGATAGAAGAGCTAAGGGATCGGGGGAATACAGATGAACATATCATTTCAAGCAACATTGTGGTAAATAAAGTAATTAAAAATGCCAACAAACATTTGGATTATTCATATGGGTTGAGAAGCACTCAAGTTATGTAGAACTTGTACAAGACTCTATAATACGCACTGTTTGATATCAATACTATAAAAAGGACGTAAGGATGGTCACAGAACTCAGGAGGTTACAGCTTTTGGAAGGGGTTAAAAAGAGTGGGGATTTTTTCTTTAGTAAAATGAAGAATTAGCAGTGATGTTGGAATGATCTTTAATATTATGAATGGGATAAACAGTAGAAATGAAGGAAATGTTTCCAAAACCAGAACCATAATATAAAATAGCTACTGCTGTTGTTTGTAGTTGCTCCTGCCGTCATGATATGCCATGTTCATCTGTATTGCGCCATCTTCACACATCCACTGTTGCTCATCTGCAATCACTCTGTAACATCTATTATTCAACTATACCTAGGTCAACCTCTCTTTCTGTTACCCTCCACTGTAGCTTTTCAGCTCTGATTAAATGGCCAGATTACTAACATTTTCTTTTCTGGATGTCATTTTTTAAAAACTCCCTTTGCTCTTGCTATTTCAAGTACCTCTTCATTTGCCTCAAAGTTTGTATATGAAATTCTTAGATTACATCTTAGCATCTACACATCAAAAGCTGCCATTTTCTTCCACAGACTTTTCGTTATTGTCGTGGTTTCTGAGACATACAGAAAAACAGAGAGAATGTAAATTATCAGTTTTTACTTCATTACAAGTTTATATTTTCTTGTTAACACATCCTTCAACTTCACAAAATTATTTCTGGCTAGTCCAATCCTTCTTTTAACTTTTGTGTCAAATGTATTATCTCCTGATACTATTTGTCCTCAATAGACAGACATGGCTATTTGTTTCAGTGCGACATCATCCACTTCAATCTTTGCTCTAGCTTCTTCTAATGTATTACCTCTAATTCCCATTCAATTTGTTTCTTCAGTGTTTATAAGCAATCCAGATTCCAAACTTCTAGATTTTACTTGATATTTTGTGGGACCATCTCTAGTTTTGCAAGTAGCACTGTGTCAATAATGAGTTTGTTATGTTCTTATCTTCATTTTTCTACGCCTAGAACATCTAATTCTAAGAACATTTGTTCTGTCTATAGACTGATTAATGTTCTCAATAGTGTGGACCCTTGTCTTGCTCCTCTCTTCACTTTAAACATATCTGATTGCCCCTCTTCTAGCCTGATTCTTGCTGTGTGGTGCCAATATAGACACCAGATAAATCTTATATCTTTACTGTCAATATCAAAATTCAGCACCACATCTATTAACTATTAGTGATGAACACAATAAAATGTTTTTTTGTAGCCAATTAATTTAAATACAATAAAATGAGAAATTTCCTTACTCAGAGTAAAAATGTTCAGTGCAGAGCCATGGGAAATAGTTCTTAAATACTTTGAAAAAGAATCTAGGTAAACACGTGGAAGAAAAGAGAACTGGGAGTTGAGTTAGATGGAATGGGAGGAGCTTTGTATGGAAATATAAACACTAGTACAGCTGGGATGAATAGGCTGTTCCTATGCTGTACATACTCTGTAACTACTAATATTGTCAATAGAATAATGTCTGAGTAATGAAAGAATGAAATCAGACCCAGGAGCACCAACCCAAGGGCACTCTGCATAAAGAGAAAGAGATTAAAGGAATTGACATATGATGTTACAAAGCCAAATGAAGCATGGAGGTTAAGCAACTAAATAAGAAGAGGTCTCATTAAGAACCAGAGTCGATAGGGAGGCAGTACTTGAGTCTTCATCAATATAATGTTTAAACAGGCCACTAGGGTATACATTAGCATGGCTGGGAAATGTGGACCTTTGATTTCTGTTACAGTTCACACAGTGTAATGATGGAAACCAAGAACTTAATTGTGCGAGACCCAACACACATCCGTCCCATCAGTGCCATTAGTGCTTTGATGTACTGCTGTATTAAGCTACTTTTGCATGTTATGGTTTATAGTTTAGAAATGAGTGTGTACCATAATACGAGAACATGCAGTGCCACGCTCACGTCATAGCATCGTAGAATAGCTACAGCACAGAGAAGGCCATTTGGCTCATTGTGTCCATGCTGTACAAGAGTAACTCAGCTCACCCCATTCCCTCCTACTCTTTCTTCATAACCCTGCAAATTCTAAAAGATTGTCAGATGGAAAAAATAATGAACCCATAATCTTTTGCAAAGCATTTATACTTAGAGTCAGATTTGATATTGATGCTGTCTGTGTCAAAGGACACAGGGTTTCTGTTACATATGATTTTTATAAGGTGAACGTAATGGAGCTACACTAGCCTGTCAAAGTCCCAAGTGCAAATTGCGTTAACCTTGTCAAGGTTTTAAGTACTTACCTCACCCAAGAAGAACAATAGTATAATTATAAAGCGTGACAGACTTCTGCAGTGGAACACTCGCGTAATTATAAAACATGATAGGTTTCTGCTGCATAATATGACTTTTAGACAAGGCATCAATCGGAGCATTGAAGCCCCGAGTGTCTTATGTCTGGCTCACGTGTTCCCTACAAATGTTTTAAATACTTACCTCATTCAACCAGAACAATGATGCAATTATGCAATGTACTGAGTTCCTGTTGGATATGACTTTAAAAATATATGTAAACCTAACTGAATAACAGATGCTGTCTCCAGTGTGTTATGATCCGACATTCACAAATTCCAATAGAAGACTATTGTGCTTTGGAATTCTACCTTTGTTTAGATAGATCAGGAATGTATATGTAGGAATAGTTGATTTCTCATGGCAATTCACAGGGAATCAAGACAGCAGTAGTTAAGAAAGATTAGAGATGGAAGAGGGGAGGTACAAGTGGGGATTTGAAGAGAGAGGAGACAGGGCGGGAGATGCGAGAGGAATGGGAGAAGGGAGTTGATGACCATAAGACATAGGAGCAGAATTAGGCCACTTGGCCCGTCGAGTCTGCTCTGCAATTCAATCATGGCTGATGTTTTTCTAATCCCTATTGTCCTACCTTTTCCCCATAACCCCTGACTCCCTTATTTATCAAGAATCTATCTATCTCTGTCTTAGAGACACTCAATGACCTGCGTCCACAGCCTTCTGTGGCAAGAAGTTCCACAGATTCACCACTCTCTGGCTGATGAAATTCCTCCTCGTCTCTGTTTTAAAGGATCAAAAGGAAGCCTGGGAGAAGCAGTGGAAATAAGGAAGAGAATGGGGAAAAAGAAGGAGACAGGTGGAGGTTAATACAAGAGAGGGATGGAGTACTGACATGAGGAGGTCTATTGCAAAACATGTGGGTAATGATTGGAGGGGTGAGGGGGAGAAAGAGAAAGGGGAGGAGCAAGAGGAGAGCTATAGGAGGAGATGGGAGATGACGTTTGGTGAAGGAAATCCCGGCTACAAAGGATGAAATCTCCTATTCATTAGAGATCATATTTGGGGTGGTGAATTGAACAGAAGGATAAATGTAGGGGGTGGGGGGGGGGAACAAAACGAGAGAGATTTGTGGAAGTAGATAGGTGAGAGCTGACAAATGTTTTTATTCGACATGTTAACAATTATGCTGTAGGTAGATGAGGAAACAAAATAAATATAAATGTTTCTCCATGGAGCGGGTAGTTGTAGCAAAAATGTTCAGTAAGGGAGGGAAGAAAGGCTGATAAGCAAAGAAATTAATGCATTTAAAGAAATTAAGGAACAGAAGACTTGAATTCATAAGAATGATGAACAAAAGGAGAAAAAGTATAGAACAGGTTTGTTGCTCAGCTTATGGCTGGGGAATGAGGATAGCAGGCGTGGGGTGGTTTTTAAGGCAAGCAATACTGAACGAGTATTGGAAAACAATCTTAATAACCGGAGGAGCGGGGGACTGAGATGCTGCCAGTATTGAGAGTGAATAGCAATAACTGGGAGGAGTAGAGAGACAGAGATACTGTCAGTAGCAACTAAGGATAAACATATCAACTTGTGTTGATCACAAAGGCTGCCCACTGTAGATCAATGGTATAAATGATTTGGGATAGTAAAATGAGAGGGTAAATTATAAAGACTTTTGGTGAGAAAACCCAGCAAGTTGTTCAGAATGTAGTAGGAACAATGGCTGAAGGATTGGTGAACAATTAGCCTGGTACCATTCATTTTGACAATGAAAAGGTCACTGGGTGAAATGAATATCTCAGAGGTGCATATACATGAGAAATAGATGATACAAACAATTAACAGTTATTTTTAATCTTTGCTACGTTCATTCCTGACTCACTTATTCCAACATGGCTGCTGGCTAGCTCAAATTTAAGTTGCTTTACAGTGACACTCAGTGACTAGTGCCTGTAACAATATATAGATTCCATCTCTGGAAATTTCTTCATAACTCCACCATAACTTTAACAGAACATAAACTGAAATCCCATTCACTTTTCTACTTGGGGTTCCTGCTGATCATTCACCAACATTACAGTGGGTAATTAGTGAAACATTTCGGGAAATTTTCAATACTGAGATAAGGTTATGTGATATTTAACGCTGAAGAAACCCAATTACCATATTGTCTACAGGTAGAAAAACTATTACAAGATTGTCTACAGGCATAACAGATACTGTAGTTAAATGGTGAAAGGTTTTATTATAGAATATTGCTGAAAAACAGAAACATTTTGTTGAAGCTTTTCATCAATTGTCATTAGGACAATTTGCAAGGATACCAAGAGGAAACAACAATTTATAGTATGAGAATAGCATGCAGATTGGTCAGCAAGTGGACACTGATTGGTAGAGATATTGCCATGAAAAATGCAGCAGTTGATGGTGACTGACAGTTAACTGCCAAGCATTGTTTGAAATTTAAAATAGGCAGCTTGACTCTGGTTAGTCGAATGATCGATACTTATTTGTTTAAATGAAACAGACACAGAACATAAACTGAAATTCTATTTACTTTTTTATTTGGGGTTTCTGATGATCTTTCATCAACATTACAATACACAACGAAGAAAAGCTTAAGAGAAAGAATTGAATTCTGTATATTTATGTATGTAGTTCTAGTACTTGTGAAATTACCACAATACAAGCCTGCCTCAATCTTCAACTGGTTGTCAGCTTAATTTTTAGCACACAGAGGATTATTTAGCAATGTTGTCCAACCATAGAATTACATCTAATTTTGGATACTATTTTCATTTTTTGTAACAGCAGAAGAGACATGCTGTTGATATCATCTGCCAGTCTTTGGGATATATGGCCTATGTATATGCCACTATGTATAGCCGCATCACACTCGCACAGAAATTCATATACCAGATCTCTAATTTGTGTGATTATGTAGAACATCTTTTTGTCTCATCAGTATCCTGCGAGTGGCAAATATGCAGCTCCCTGTTCTTTGCCAACGGAAAGAACAGGTATACCTATTGCATCCATTTCAGCTAAACAAAATAAGTGGCAGCTATTTGCTGGTTCATTCCTTAGGGCAATGTTGCAGCTAAGGATAGGCCAGGATTTTATGGCCTTGCCACAGTAGGCCATCTAAATTGCTGGTTACTTTGGCAGGACTGTAATATCCTGCTGAGTGGGCATGGCTATAAAATCTTGGCCATGCATTCTTCATGCCAGAGTCCACCTGCCAACCAATCAGCACCCTCTCTCATACAGTATAAATTTGTTGTTTTCCCTTACATGGCACCTTTGCAAATTGTTCTGATGAATGCAAGATGAAAAACTTTGACAGAAAATGTATCTATTCTGCCAAACAACTATTTAAAATGGAATTACACAGCCCATTCAGAGATTTTGATGTAGCATTGATTTGCACATTCAAAATTCTTCTAGAGAGCAATAGGACAATTTTCTTAAACAAATATTGATTAACCAGCTACAGAAACTCAAATAAAGTTGACATCTTTCTTTCTTTTATAACGTTCAGATTTAGAATTTGTTAGTTTTTATTTTTTTTTGCAAAATTTTAATTGTTAGTTTTACAAAATGGTTCAGAATTTTCTTGTTAGAAAATATTGCTGAGAAGTCAAGTATCCAATAAACATTATTCCTTAGGTCCAGTGATTAGGACAAAGGTATGGAGAGACATTCTGCTGGAGAGCAAGTAACAGAACAACAAGGTAAATAGGGCCAAGGAAGATGGTATTGAACACAAAATGTCGAAGAGGAATGTGAAATAACAAGATACAAAAATTAAAATGCAGAGAGAAGAAAGAAAATGCAAAACTAATTGACATCAAATATTTCAAGTGAGGTTGCTGTTCATTTTTAACATAACTTATTGTGGTAAAAGACATATGGAAGACACAATAGAGAAGTTTTCCTCCAGTTGATATTGTTAGTCACATTGGCACAGTGATTAGCAATGCTGCTTCTCAGTGCTAAGAACCTGGGTTTGATTCCCAGCTTGGGTCTGTGCAGAGTGTAAACTGTGAGAATTTCTTTTGGTGCTCTGTTTTCCTCCCACAGTGTGAAAGACGTGTTGGTTAGGTGCATTGGCCAAGCTAAATTCCCCCTCTGCGTACTCGGACAGGCACCTATTGAGTGTGGCAACTAGGGAATTTTCATAATAACTTCATTGCAGAGTTAATGTATGCCTACTTGTGACACTAATAAATAAACTTTTTTAAAAAAAAAAGTGTGAAGATCACCTTTATTCATTATTTCTTGCAAGATTATAAAAGAAATCAAAAGATATCACTAGTAATATTCTCATTATGTTTATGCATTTTAATTTTTGTATCTTATTTCATATTCCTCTTCTACATTTTGTGTTCGATGCCATCTTCCTTGGCCCTATTTACTTTGTTGTTCTGTTACTTGCTCTCCAGCAGAATGTCTCTCCATACCTCCGTCCTAATCTCTGGACCTAAGGAATAATGTTTATTGGATATTTGACTTCTCAGCAGTATTTTCTAACAAGAAAATTATGAGCCATTTTGTCAAACTAACAATTAAAATTTTGTAAAAAAAAACAAATTAAAAACTAACAAATTCTAAATCTGAACATTATGAAAGAAAGAAAGATGTCAACTTCACTTGAGTTTCGGTAGCTGGTGACATGCTGACATGAGGTCACATGTAAATTCCAAAAGGTAGTTTTATCGCCAGCTGTTTCTTCGAGTCAGACAAAATATTAAAATTTAAGAATTTTCAAAGCCCAAGCCTAAAGTTTGAATTAATCTAACTGTTCGTTACCTGTGACTTAGCTTCAAAAACAGAACGCTACGGTGAATGGAAGAACTACCAGAGGAGGTCCCTCTTCTTGCCTGACACTAGCCTGTGTAATTACCCACCTGGCAAGGCCTCCCCCTCCCATGAGTAATATAGCAGCAAGAACAGGAAGAAGTACTTAAGTGGCCGTTAATTGGCCATTTAAGGGGTTCAATGGGTCCAAGGTAAGCAGGCTGCCTGACACCATCCCCCTACCACATAAAACAGGGGCCAGGTTATGGCAGGTGGGTAGGCAGCCTTCAAACTGCTGGGTGGGGTCCATAAAATTTCAACCAATAATTTAAACAACCCCCGGGAATATGGAATCAATATTTAAGCTTTATATTTTAACATTTGTTGTAATACATTGTCCAGACCTTTCCATTCTTATTCACAGCAGGTGTTTGGCAGCATGACTGGGAAATATCACGAGAAGGCCCTGGGTGCGTTTGCCACTGGGGTAAATACAGAATGCAATTGCCCCTTACTCCTGTCAGTGTCAGAATGTGTTTCCTACCACCCAACATCCGGAAGCTCATTATAATACATTTGTATTTCATTATTGGGCCCATACGCCAGAACCATACCCCTACACCAAACTGAACTCCCACAATGGAGTGATGGCAGAATGGCATGATGTAAGAGAGGATTCAAAAGGCGTGCATTTGGCAAGCAGAAATCCAAGAGGAGCTCACAGGTAGGTGCACTCAAACTGGCACAATGTCCACAGAGCAGCTCCACATCTGTGGGAGGGAGGGAGGAGGTCACAGGCAAGTCTGCACAGCAGCTTCTTCATGGTTACTTATTCATGTCGGATCACAGGATTCATTGAAGTGCTGAAGGGATCGAAGGGAAATCAAGGATATGGGCTTCAGTACAGTGGAAAGGCGGTGGAGGGGTGGTGTTGCGGTGATGATAATGTCAGCATAGACTAAAGATCCATGTAATTAGATGGGGAAGGTGGACTTGTGTATGACAGTGGGATGATGATGATGAGGCGGAGGTATTTAATACTTGATGCATACACTTCCCAATCCAAAAACAGCTATGCGCATTCTACCATTGCCCACCTGGGCGCACAACTTGAAAGATGGCCCTGGCACATTACCTGAGGATTGCATTCTTTTGCTCCTTTGATGAGCCTATAGGCCAAGCTGAGTGAAAGGCCTTGGAGTGCAGGCTAGGACGATGTCTGTGACTGAGATGAGAGCCAAAACTGTTGCCACTGAGTCATGTGATGTATAGTTGAGTTTTGCTCAACCACCGTGCAAACTAATGTCAGTAGACGAATACTGACCTTGAGTCTCCCTCACTGATACTGCAGAGAACAGACCATCAGGAAGTTGGAGCCTAATGATCTTGTTGACTGCCTTATCACCTACAGGCAGAAAAGAAGAATGCAACAGTGATGATTAGATCGCCAAAGTCACGAGCAGAACCCGTGAACAACAAGGAAACCTCACTGGACCCAGAGTTTACAAACAGTGCTCGCTGTTCCTGCAGATCATACCAGGGATTATACATATCCAGGGAACCTGGCTGATCATGTCTGCCAGCTGCTGTCTGATCTGGCGCTATGGGCTGTTGGAGGGCATCAGCTGCCAATATCGCTGAGCATGATTGTGCCACTCAGTTTTTACTCCAGTGGCTGTTTCCAGAGCTCCACAGGTGACCTCCATGCGAGTTCAAGTCTTTGCACAGAAGTGCATCCAGGAGGTCATGGATTCAATCTTCACGAGGGTAAATAACTTTATGCATTTTGATCCATGCAAGTCAGGAAGCAAGAGCACTAGGTTTTGCCCAGATCGTGAATTTCCACAGATACAGGGTACCATCATGTGCATTCACATGGCATTCAGATCTCCATGGCATCGAATTATGAGCTGTACAAATTACACCAGCTTGCACTTGTTAAATATTCAGCTGGTCTGCGATCATGTCAAATACATAGAATCATAAAGTACAGAAGGAGGCTATTTGCCATTGAGTCTGCACTACCCAAATTCCCACACAGGCCCTCTCGAGGTGAGTGTACAATTCCCAGGGATTGGCCTTGGTTCCTACATTCTCAGCCACTCTCAGATTCCTGACATTTCCCAGGGTCCGTTGAAGTTGCAGTGTTGGCTCTTCAGGGACAATGTCTACCCACTGAGGATGTGGATAATGACACCAATGTGGAGGTAGCAGAGTGGTGCTCAGCTTGCCAAAGGCAGAATTGGACCTACAGGAGGAATTCCAAAAAGAGCATGGCTTTTAGAAATGTCCTGGTTGACCACCACCAACCTCACCATCAGCACACAAAGAGTCCACAACCTCCCTGGTCAGCTGAACCAATCTTTTCTTCAAGTCTGTTGAGGATCTTGAATTCTGACATCCATTTGGGATCACCGCCCTTTGTCATGTGTCAACTTGTCTTGCATGAAGACAGGTGGAGAGAGTGTAAGCCGGATGGTGCAAGGCAGATAATGAGGATGTCTGATACGTGTGGATGGTGAGTGGAACAGTGGAGATGATGAGGACACAATCCACAAGGGAGATGAAGATATGTGTGAGAGAGTTAGTGATGGTGTCCTTCGAGCTGGCATTGAGTGAGATCCTGTGTTTGTGTGATGGATCTGTGAGTGGGTGAGTTGAGAATGATGAGAGTAACTCACTCTGGCAGAACAAAAAAGATCATTTATCCTCTTGCAGCACTGGATGGCTGTCCCCTTCTGGAGGATGTTGGCAATAACTACCACTGCCACTCATGGTGGATTGGTCACCTTGTATGAGAATGTTTGTCCAGAGCATAACAACATAACATCATGGAGAGCTTCCACTGTGTCCACTGTGTGCTCAAGGGAGATGTTGGTGAATTTTGGGGTTGTAAGCTTCCTTGGTTTGGGAGCCATTACTTCCTAAAAGCTTCTTCTGACTTGAACTGTGTCAGCTGGGTGCAGGGATGGCCTTTAAATGTGGCACCTGGATTATTGAAGCATGGAAAGGATGGCAAGGTGGATGAATCAGAGGCTGTCCCACCAGTAATCTGATCTTAAACCCACGTTTGCTTGTTTTCAGCACTAAGTGCTGCACAATATGGCAGAAAAAAATCTACCATTGCCATTGTTGGGTCTAATGCCACTTTCCTTTCCTGACTTCCAACATTGCAGGTTTCTGCAATTATAAAATCAGAGAAACCCAACGGTACACAAGAGGCCATTCGGCCCATCGAGTCTGCATGACCACAATCTCATCCATATCCCTACCCCTATATCCCTATATATTTTATCTACTAATCCATGTAACCTATGCATCTCAGGACACTAAGGGGCAATTTTAGCATGGCCGATCAACCTAACCCGTGCATCTTTGGAAATGATTGCAACCATTATTTGCTGTTTTGATCTAACGACGTTTGTCAGCAATTATATGGCAGCAGTTCAAGTTCAGGAAATTGCTTCAGAATTTTGAAATGTCTAGCCTGGATTCTTCTTTCTTCTGGTTAACTTAATTGTATTATTGTTCAGCACTAAGAGCAACTATTGAAGAACCTCTTTATCCCCCCCAAATGCTTTGTGGTATTCTTTTCTTTGCCAAGTGTTATCTGAACACTGAAATGTTTAACAGTGATTATTTTATTTATAGCATGGCTCAATCATGCTACAAGCATGAGATAGTGAAACCTGTCTCAGAAATGAAGACAAATATCTTTACATGAGAAGTATAATCAGCATTTTCATTATTACAGCAGTGTTTCCTGTTACAGAATCAGAATGCACAATATTGGCGCAAAGACAGAGAATGCTTAAGTTACAGGCTGAGGAGTTGAAAGAGACACAGGTAAATGTTTCATCAATAAATTTTAGGTCCAGACTAAACACATCCAATTTATCTTCAGCCTGATTATTGTGCCTGTTGGTCATACATGCTGGATAGACCTGGAAGCGGACATGGAATCAAGCCATGATTGCCCCTGGAATGTGATTTCAGACTGCCTGGTTAACTAATACGCTCAACAATGGATGAACAGGCTCCATGCGACAATCGCCAGGCAGGAATGTTCCCTTCCGGTTAGGGAACACTACAGCAGTCAAGGGCATTCAGCCTCCAATCTTCAGGTAAGCATTCTCTAAGATGGCCTTCAGGACACATGATGATGCAGAATCGCAGAGCAGAAACTGATAGCTAAGTTCTGACATGAGGACAGCCTCAACCAGAATGTTATGTTCATGTCGCACTACATGTAATCCCCACCATTTGGTCTGGGCTTGCAAAATCCTACTGACTGTCCTGGCTTGAGACAATTCACATCTTTAATCTGTGCTCAACCTCTCTCCATTTGCACTGTCTGCACCTATAAAGACTCGCATTTCACATTCTGCACATTCCCATCTGTAATGATCTTGCAATTGAGTCTGTGTCTATATATGCCATGTTTGTGAATGTACCCCCCTATTCACCTGATGAAGGAGCAGTACTCCAAAATACTCATGATTCCAAGTAAACCTGTTGGATTTTAACCTGTGTTGAGACGTCTTACTGTGCCCACCCCAGTCCAACGCTGGCATCTCCACATCATCATGGCCAATTAATGGTTGCTGTTTCTAATGGGATCTCTCAAGGTGAACACTGCTTTGGAGCTGCAGACCTATAAACCCAGCAAACTCTGTCAAGACATTACGTTCAAACACCTTACAGCTGAACTCAAAACATCATTCTCCAGGTTTCTTTTTTCATTTGTTTTCATCTTGGACATTTCATCCTGCTCTGGATTGAGGTTGCAATGAAAACATGAAGGTCATGTGGTCAATTGGCCTATAGACCAACTGTAAAAATGGAAAAGGGTCGTGTGAAATTGTTTTCAACTGACTCCTAAATGGGCTTAATTTTCCATTTAATTGGTTGGCGGGCAGGCTGCTGACTCCCATGCTTGCCAACTGAAATATCGTGCATATTGTGCAATAACATTGGGATTCATGTCTTCATATGCGATTTCACGTCTTCATATGCGATTTCACACGCTTCCCGGTTGGTCGTGTGCTGGCCGAAGCAATGTAAAATTCTGACCTTAAAATAACCCAAAAGCTAATTGAATTTATCCTTCGTTATCATTTCAACTATTTCTGTTTCTTGCAATGAAACAAAAGTACCAGCACTTTTCCAATCGGTTGTATATTATCTCTCATGCCAATCTGTTTTGCAAGTGGACTCACAGGATTTATCCCCCACACTGTTCACCATTCTCAGAAACATACAATGCCCTTTGTCTATAATTTAATGACTGCCTTCAAGATGCTTTTGATAAGTGTGCTCACTTCTCCACGTCTCAGACCGCCCATTCACTTTAGTGAGTTTGAGACATTATGCTGGCAGGTCTTCACTAACTCCAGACTTGCTGGGAAAACCTGCTCTCTGAATAGACGACACAATGGATAAAGAAGGAGGAACCACTCCAGAGTTCTTAAACCTGCAGAGTAACCCTGAACTCTGATTCAGTGAAACAAAAGTCGGCACAGAAGGTCCATGTTTTCTGAAAGTAAGTTAAAAAGGAGACTCCCTCATCTGCGGTTTTATATTTGCAACTTCTTGAACATTTGTGAAGTAAAAGAACATGCCTTTTGTGTTATTCACAGTCAGTTTTCTTTGAGCAATTCATTAAATCTGAAGTTTTTTCTGTAAAGAGCCACATTATATAACCCTCAAATGTTTTATATATGGAACATGTATATATAATCACACACACACACAGATGCACACAAAGAACATTTGTATCTATTTAATCTCAGTTTTCATTTGAACAATTTAACTATTCTCGTCTCAATTTTTGTCTCAATGCAAAAATACTACTGACCCCCCCACCCCCTGCACCTGCTCATCTATCTCGTTCGTAAGTTTGCCACACTTTGAACAGCATAGTGGCAAGCAATTCCGGCCTTAAGTGACTGTGTGTGAAGTTTGCACATTCTTCCCATGTCGGCATGGGTTTTCTCCAGATGCTCCGATTTTCTCCCACAATCCAAATACGTGCAGGTTACGTAAATTGGCCATGGTAAATTGTTCTTAGTGTCATAGGATGTGTAGGTGGGGGGGGGGGGGGTTGTACATGGGGTTAAGGGAATAGAGCCTGGGTGGGATGCTCTGGCAGAGGGTCGGTGCAGACTCAATGGGCCAAATGGCCTTCATTTGCATAGTAAGGATTCTGTGATTCCACCTCTTTCAGCTCGGATGCAGTATCTAAAAGATTCTCCTTCTCTCCGTTCTCCTTCCTACAGATGCTGCTGGACCTGTTGAGTTTTTCCAGCGTTCTTTCAGGTGTCTAGTTAAATTGAGAATATACAATATCCCACCAGTTTAAATGCATTTATTGAAACTCAATTGGAGTTCAATTGATCACCTGCTATAACTCCAGCAAAAGATCAACATCTTTTCTCATGGAAGTGGTGGGAATGGCCCATTCTGCTCTTCCTCTGGTGTCCCATTGGAATTCTCACTTGAAACCCATGGAATTTTAGTTCCCAACTAATGCTAATCAAAAACATTTGTGCCAAAAACAAGTGAGTGGGGTTTCAACTAAAGTGTGCATCAAATTGGTCATTTTCCTTTGTGAGGCTAGGACCATCAATAGTGCTTAGTTATGCAGTGCCCTGGTCTATTCTCTGAACCCCCATCATTGGTTGTCCTTAAAGGGTCAAAAAGAAATATTATAAAAATAGCCCAAAACATCTCCTGCCCGGCACTTGTCTCTTTTTTTTTGTTTTTATTTTTGTGTAGCAGGAAGGAGATCCTGCCTCCCAGAGCTTCCAGTCATCCAAATTGCCAAATAGTTAGTAGCCAGCCTCACAACGTGGTGGCTAGATCGGACTCTTGGTACTGATCTCCCTGACTGCAGGTAAAATCCCAGAAGCAGCAGGAGGCAGCCCCTGAGTGGACAATCATATGTTTCACCTGACCCTAGGTGAGGTGGTTACTCAAATGTTTCCTCCACTGTGAGGGGGATCCCAGTTGAAGCAAGTAGGCAACAGGCAATTAAGAACAGGCAGTTAAGGATGGCCTAACAAAACAATGCCTATATCCATGAATGAACTTTAAAAAAGCATCGCACTCTGTCACCATGTCAGCCAATGGCTGCTAACCTATCCCAGAGGGTTCAGGAAGGTTGGGGGTGGGCGGGGGGAGGGGTGCAGATCGTGTAATATTTGGCCTATGGCTTAATATTGTATGTGTGCAGTTTATTTGACATGTTTCAGTGTCTGGAAATCTTCATTGTAGCTGTTGTCTTTGTAAAAGATCTGAAATGGAAAATCAAAGGGATTGAAACTTAGAAAGTCAACTGAACCCACAACCAGGAATTGTTTTGCCAAAAGTGGCATCAAGACATATGTTCAACTCTCGGAGGGCATATTGCAAAAATGCACATGTGCTCGAGATAAATATACATACTTTGTTAGTAATTTTTGCCAAAGAAATCCTGGATACTACAAACATTCTGCATTGCAAAATGCATCATCTTGCCAGTTGTGCAGAGAGCCCAGGAGAGGCGTGTTCCCCATTCCAGGTTGGGGTGTAGGAATGGATCAGGCAAAGTCTGACCTCTCCTCAAGATGCACTGCTCAGGAGTAAAGTTGGTCCTGTGCCTTCATTGCGGGAGGCATGGTGATACAATGGTTAGCATTGCTGCCTCATAGTGCCAGGGACCTGGGTTCGCTTCCCAGCTTGGGTCATTGACTGTGCGGAGTATGCAGGTTCTCCCCCGTGTCTGCATGGGTTTCCTCCCACAGTCTGAAAGACATGCTGGTTAGGTGCATTGGCCATGCTAAATTCTGCCTCAATGTAGAATAGGTGCCAAAGTGGGGTGACCATGAAATTTTCACAGTAACTTCATTGCAGTTTTACTGAGCTTACTTGTGACACTAAAAAAAAATGCCAAGGACAGAAAGTTCATTAAGTCCTTTATGTCTCGTGCTGCTACTCAAGTTATCCTGCAACAAATAGAGTCCTGGTGCTGTCTTTGGAAATAAATCAATCTCACTTGCTAGATAGTGAACATAGGAAAATAAATTGAAATCTGCTGCTAATACTGAACAGATCCGCAGCAGCTGGAAAGAAAAAAAACAAACAGCTCGAGTAGTGATTGCTCAACAGGCCCGAGGAAAGGAAGGTAAGATTCAGCAAACCAACGATGGGATAGGAGAGTGCCATAATGCATAAGGTTTGTCAGACATGTAACCCAAATAGAAGTTCAAAGCAGCAGATAAAGGATTTCATGCCTTGGAATGGATTTTGTTTTAAACTGCAGATGTGAAATTGCTGGATGATATATAAAGGTCATCATAGTCACGCTGTGAAAAGGCATTACAAGCATTCCTTTGTGTGTTAGCCATAGCAAAGTTTCAAACCTGTTTATAAAAGCTTGGGGGTCATTTTAACTTTTGCTGATAGGTGACGAATAGTTTCCCATCTCGCCTGATGTTGTTTTTCCATTGGCTGCCAATTTGCCATCATCTGCTTGCTGCTGTTGATGAGTTTCTTGCCTGAGAGTGAGTAAAGCAGCTCAACCGTGGAAACAATAACGTGGAATGGGAATGTTGAGAATTGGCAGGAAGATGGGTGCGAGAGATCTGAGCTAAAATTGCTCTGACGTTTCCAAAAAAAAAATCAATTCACAATGCATAGACTAGAGAAACTGGAAATCTCTCCCCAACCCTGCAGGAATTTTCAGGAATGAAGGTTGATCTGTTGAACACCTGCTGCGAATGGGAAAATCATAGCGAACATTTAAAGTAATTGTTTTTCTTCACTTTCTTCAATTTGTTTGAATCAAAAGGTTTGAGGATTCCAGGGTGCCCGGGGGAAAATGACATGATTTGCCTGAAGTTTGTTTCAAGAAAGCTGAATACAATGTTAAGAGATCAAAAGGCAAAAGGGGCAGAGTGAGGAAGAGCAGGGAGAGGGAAGTTGAACATACTTGTTCAAAAAAGTAAGGAATCTCTCAACATGAGGTTAAAGTCCAACAGGTTTATTTGGAATCACAAGCTTTTGGATCACAACTGATGAAGGGGCAGCACTCTGAAAGCTTGCGATTCCAAATAAACTTGTTGGACTTTAACCTGGTGTTATGAAACTTCTTACTGTGCCCCCCCCCCCCGCCCCTCAATCCAATGCCAGCATCTCCACGTCATAATTAATGGTTGCCGTTTCTAATGGGATCTCTCGAGGTGTATGGCTGCTATGGAGCTGCAGACCTATAAACCAGCAAACTCTATCAAGGCAGCACATTCAAACACCTTACAGCAGAACTCAAAACATTAGTCCCCAGGTCCCTTCTTTTTTCATTTGTTTTTACTCTGGACATTTCACCCCACTCTAGATTAAGGTTGCAGTGAAAGCATGAAGACTTCATGGTCAATTGGCCTGCTTGCCAACTGTAAAGCCAGGTTGCAGATCAGCTGCCTACTCTAGAGTGAGGCTGCCAATCTAGGTAACTATGTCAGAGCCTTTAGCTATGCCTTTCCTCCACTTCACATATTAGAGGTTATCAGCTAAATGGAACCAGCCTCCATGTGACAGGCTGGTTGGGCTATCAGTGCAGGCAATGCCTATGGCTATAGCTGAGGGCTTTCTCCCCTACCACCTTCCCTCTAAATTGTTTGGTGAAATTTTACCCCCCGGAGGGCAACTCCATGTTGAGTTGAGCTGGGACTCTCAGACCTTTCTCAGCAGTGCCGAGTGGGTTTGCCCGGGCTGTTGGCCCCACTTGCAGCATCAGGAGCTCAGTCAGCGGACATAGTCGGGCTCAACTGTGGATGTGGCCAATTGGGAGGTTGCCTTGGAGACAAAGCTGGTACGGTCTGGCTCTCTGCAAAGTATGGACTCGGGACAGGGTCATGAAGGACATGGGAAAATCACAGCCATGCTTTCCCTCATGTCGAGGACATTGTGACCTGAGCAACAAGTGGTAACATTTGACATAATACATTCTACATGTAGCTCGGATAAATTCTGCATTTTGCTGCCCAGTGGTGTTAGAGGGAAGGGCCAACTGATGTCACATGCACTATAGTAGCAGAGGGAAAATAGTGCTCAACAAGAATTAGTTGCCTGGTCTGGAGAGTATTAGCTATGATGAGAGGTTGGATAAACTTGGTTTGTTCTCACTGGAATAATGGAGAATGAGAGGTGACCTGATAGAGGTTTTCAAGAATATGAGTGCATGGACAGAATGAATAGCCAGATGCTCTTTCCAAGAGTAGAAAAGTCAAGTACTAGGGGACAGAAATTTAAAGTGCATGGGGAAAAGTTTAGAGGAGATGTGTGAAACAAGTTTTTTTAACACACAGGGTGATGAATGTCTGGAATTCGCTGCCCATGGAGGTGGTGGAAGCAGGTACAATAGTGGCATTTAAGGGCAACTAGATGAATACATGAATAGAATGGGAATAGAAGGATACGGATTCCGTAAGCGCATATGGTTTTAGTTTTGGCAGGCATTATGATTGGCACAGTGTTGGAGGGCCAAAGGGCTGTTCCGGTGCTGCACTTTTCTTTGTTCTAGTCAGTCTTAGAGTGATAGAAGAAAAGTTGGAGTCTCTCAAGAAAGTTGGAAGATATGGGGGCTTGGTGTTGGAGTTATGCAGATAGCAGAAGGGATAGTGGACAATTTGGCAAATGATTTAGTATTGTCAGACCTACACCACAGGATCTGAAGTCCAAGTTTGATAAAGATTGTGTCCTGTCACATATAAGTTATTACCTGTCTAAACAGGGTATAGTTTATAGTGCCAGTTATTGTAAGGGATTGGCAAAATATATTGATCAAAAAACAGTTTGCAGATTAATTGCAAGCAGAGCTATGTGCAGTGTAATGGGTTGGAAATGTGTGCACTTTTATTCAGTATGTTCCAACTGCATTAACAGCAAAGGAAGCGAAGAAGCTGCTGCTGGACAGCCACTCTGAAAAACATGTTTATACAGCTGAAAGCTAACACAGTCAGGGCTAGTTCCTTGTGTAAATTAAAACTGGGATACAGATGCCTGCTGGTTTTGGACAGGGTTACATTAAGCATATGTTCTTTGAGTTAGCAAGCAGCTGTTTACCAGCTCAGGTGCCAGATTCATGTATGTCACACACGCACGGAGGAACAACTTAAATAAGGTCTGTTTTCTCATCCACTGCTGATAACTCTGCGTTTGTTATGGGCATTCCCATGAAAGCTTTGAAGCAGGTACAGTGAAACTGGAAGAGCAAGGTCAATTTGTCGTGTTATCAGTAACACGGTTTTTGATGTCAAATACCAGAACGACAGCGCAATTTAATTACTGAGCAATTTTGCTATATTTCTGTCGGGATTTCTTGGTAAAATGCGAAGTTTACTTTTTGCTGGAAAGTGAGTTTGTCCCACGAATGGGAATGAATGCCTTCTTTCTGAAGGGTGGTCTGTATGGGCAACCAACGTTAACAGCATTATCAGGCAATATTACACTAACCCTCACCCATCTTCCCCTTTGCTCTTCTCCTGCAAACTCCTTGATCTAATTTAAAAAAAAGACTGAATGAAAGATTGACTGAGTGAGGCAGCTCATGTCCTTTGTATTTCAGGAGATGTTCATTAATCACTTTAGCCTGTAATTATTTCATGCAGAAATTGTAAAGAGGCCAGTCTCATTCTACTTTGGCGCTACGCTGTTATGCCTTCGCTGAACCAGGCCCTCCGAAGAATCCCCTTCCATACATTCCTGCCTCAATAAATTTTAGATGATAGCGTAAAAACAGGCGATATCAAATCAGACCACTCATTAAATACCTCCCCTGTTTATTCCGTTTCCATCGCCGTCAGTCTAATAGGTATTTTAATAGCTGGTTAAGCCAATTAGCCTGTTTTTACATTATCGCTCCCATAGACAAAGGAAGTTGCACTGCCCGTGCTGATATGAAGTGTGGTCACTTGGTCAGTATACCCATCAGGGACCAGCCACTGCTTATACACACCACTGAACGTGAGCCAATGCCTTCCGGAAAATCAGAGACAAATGGGGAAAAGTGTGTCGGAGATTACAGGGGATCTTCCATTCTTACTTTAAACAAACAAAAGTACAGATCGTCTTTCAGGACGTTAAAATCATGCTGCCCCGCTTTTTTTTTGGTTTTGCAATATATTAAGTGCTGCACTCTGGTGCTAATCGTGCTGTCAAAATCTGTCAAACATCGTGCCTAAATTCGGATCTTATTACTTTTCTAATTTCGTTCCCAAAACACGATAGATCGCAAGAAGAGAATGAAATTAGTAACCATTGCTGAGCACACCGTTAAAAACATTGCAGCAAATGAAGCGAGACATGACTCAAAATAAGAATGGTTTGCTTCCCTGTCTTTGACTGGTGGTGATTGGCCCATACAAAAGCCTGGCATTGGCACCAGATGACACATTGCAGAATTCCCCTTTCGGATTAAATCAGAGTGGAATGGACGATTTTCAATCAGATGGCAGATTAAAATCAGATTTAGCTGACGTGCTGAGTCTTACCGTCCTTTCGCTTCTCTGGCCATGACAAATCTCAGATTCAGTACGTGTGGGCATTGGCTACAGCGACTGTACTGCAGAAGGACGTCATTCGTTGTGAATCGCTCTGGGACAGGTTGAGGTTGTGAAAGGAGCTGCATGAATGCAAACTTTCTCTCCCCTTCTTGCCTAGAAACAAGCGATCACATCATCGATCTCCAGTAACTGTTGACATTACTGTTGTTAATGTTGAAACTCTTCTTGGGTACTTTCTTCTCCTGCCGTGTTCTCCCACCACATCACACTACAATTGCATAAATATCAGTTGCCTCCCAAAATCTCCCTCAAATAGCCGTTTTTCCTGTACCACCTTGGAGGTGACTGTTAAGTAGGTTATTTCACTGTAGACAGCAACGAGATTTCCTCCTCACCCAGATGTGCACTTTCACCAATAGGATCTTCCTTAATCTAAGGACATTGGGGATCTTCCCATCTCTCCGTCTAAAATGTGTTGGAAGCTGTTCAGAGGAGGTTTGACTTATTCCCATGATTAAGGCTCCATGAGGAAAGGTTGAACAGGTTGGACCCAAATCCACTGGAGTTTGAGAGGTGACTTTGTTGAAATTCATAAAATCCTGAGGGCACTTGACAAAGTACAGTGGCACAGTGGTTAGTACTACTGCCTCACAGCTCCGGGGATCAGGGTTCAATTCCTGGCTTGAGTCATTGTCTGTGTGGAATCTGCATATTCTCCCTGTATCTGCATGGGTTTTCTCTGAGTCCTCCGGTTTCCTCCCACAGTCCAAAAGATGTGCTGATTAGGTGCATTGCCTATGCTAAATTCACCCTCAGTATATCCAAACAGGTGCTGGAGTGTGGCAACCGGGGAATTTTCATAGTAATTTCATTGCAGTATTAATGTAAATCTATTTATGACTAATAAACTTTAAACTTTAGGTGATTAGTGAGAAGATGTTTCCTTTGTGGAGAAGACTAGCACTTGGGGGTACAGTGTAAAAATAAGAAGTCTCCCGCAACAGAGGAGGAAAATCTTTGTCGGAATTCTCTGACTGTTCATGTTGGCGGGATTCTCTGGTACCACTGTGATGAATGGAGATTTAACCGAATGCCAAATTCTCTGTTGTCGCATCCAGCGGGATGTGAATGGCCAGAGAATTCAGGCCCTTTTCTCTCAGATTGTTGTTAGCCCATGGAATTCTCTTCCCCAGAAAGCAGCTGAGGTTAGATCATTGAATTTATCCACTGCTGAGTTAGATAGATGTTTGATAGACAAGGGAAATTAAGGATAATGGGGAGCTGACAGGAAAGTGGAGCTGATATCACAATCAGATCAGTGTCAGAGTAAGTTTGAAGGGTTGAAAAGTCTATTCCTGCTTCTAAAGTCCTATATTCCTGTATTAGAATGATCAAATTCAGCACAAACTGAGAACCAATGCTGGAAAATCCCTGGTCAAACTGATTTAGTTGCAAATTGGATAAAGTCAGAGCCATCAGGGAGTTTGTCTGGTGATTTTTCATGACACCCATGATTTATGATGTTTATTATTGCTAACTCAAATATTGTTCATTAAAAATGTGTCATAGAAAAATGCTCTTGCTTTTAGACTTTACTTTTCCTCATTGTTTGCATGGCAGATGGAGTTGTGCTATGCATCAGGAAACAATAATCAGAAGAGCTACCATCCTCCCAACATATGTTGCAAACAGATTATCTATAAATCTGCACTGCCACTTATTAAGCTGGGCAAATGCCAGGCCCTGTAATGTAAGAACAGCTAATGTGATTTGCCCTAATCCCCTAAAAGTGACAAAATTTTATTTAACTTTTATTTGACATGAATAACTAGGCCAGTTGACCCAAGCTCTTTTTTCAACACCCTGTATTGCATTTCACTGACTTCCTCCCAGAAGGGTTGGGCAAGTATCGGAGTCAGCCAGGCTGCACTCCTGACCAGAAGCTGCAGCTGTGCCCATCTCCTTCAGAGACTCAAACAAATTTCCTGTACAGTGGAAAGGAAGCCAACTTGGCAAGCTGGTCTTGGATCAGTATTTGGTCTTTAGGAAATACCGACCGCTCTTCAAGCTTTCCGACTGATGTACCACGTGCAGATATACAGTCAGATTGACAGAAGGATAAACCTGTTAAAAGGAACT
Source organism: Sphyrna mokarran (assembly GCA_024679065.1). Lineage (NCBI taxonomy): Eukaryota > Metazoa > Chordata > Chondrichthyes > Carcharhiniformes > Carcharhinidae > Sphyrna > Sphyrna mokarran. Next base: position 105,360,929 of record JAGIQG010000001.1, on the reverse strand, counting down.
GATAGTTCCAAATTGGCCCTAAATTCTGAGTACTATTAAAAAGGAACAGTCATCGTTTATATAGCATCTTATTATGTACTTCAGCAACATCTTAAAGCTCTCTGCATACAAATTACCTTGAATTACAATTTCTTAAGCAGACAAATGGAACAGTCTATTTGCAAGTATAACATTTCTGTAAACAGTAACTGGACAAATTACTAGTTACTGTTTTCTTTTTGATCAGATAAATCTGAACTTTCTGATGCTCTTTGAGTTGTACCACAGGATCTTTAACATCAGTCTAAACCAGTAGAATGGGTTGATGTGATGTTGGTTAATGTTGCAATGAAAGAGAAACCTAAGTACTATAAAGCTTTCTTGCTGTAGAAAACTAGCAATTAATTTGCAATGTCATTCCTAATCTACCAGATCAATCAAAATTATATTCCACAAACATGTAAAATGCAGAGCCATCTACATCATTTACATGTATTTGAAAATTAGTCTTTTTTAGGGGCCATGAATTTCATAGAAATCATAAATAGAAATCATAGAATTCCTACAGTACAGAAGGAGGCCATTTAACCAATTGAGCCTGCACTGACAACAATCCCATACATGTCCTCTTCCTATAGCCCCACATATTTACTCTACTAATCGCCCTGACACTAAGGGGCAATTTAGCATGGCCAATCAACCTAACTTGCTTGTATGGAACAGGGAAGGGCTAAGTATTTGGAGCCCTTTTGCTTTCTAATACAACAAATATTTGTGTCTTGTATACACGTTAGGAAAAACAGATTTTACAGACATAAGCGACAACAGACAAAAATGCTTGGGGAGGGACACAGATGTAAAGATACAGACTTTGAACAGTTCTGCATTAGTGACAGAGTTGGCAGCAAATATGTTGAACCAGAGAAAAACATTTAGTACACTGCATGGTAATTTGAGATCTCTAAAGTAGTATCAGTTTATGAATCATCACAGATGCTCCATAAACTAACATGAATTTAAAAATAGTTGATTTTAATTGAAGGTGAGCCTGTTACTTTTCTTGCATTGGGTTTGCAAGCTGTAATAAGATTTGTCTTTTATGTCCATTTTTTAGTGCAATGATCAGTTAAAATCTTTCCAGATTTGTTTTCCTCCATGTCCTGGTGCCTACTGCTGCCACTGTCCGCTCCACTGTGTGGATCACTTTCTAATCACCAAAACCGTGTCCAAGCAGCCTTTTGGAATTTGCTGGCAGATCCCAGGAAGGGGCAGCAGGGGAGCTGTTAATTGTGGCGGAGGCAAAATGTCAGTTTCAATGGGATCAAGGTTAGGAATTTAAATTGGCAGCGGATGAAAGGTGGATCGTAGTTCCCGACAGTTCAGGAGGAGACCATTGAGCCTATACCGAGTTCCTGACCAATCCCCACAACCTCACAGATCCATCCTGCTAATCCTCGACAACAAGTGGCAACTCCGCACGACCAATCAACGCAACCTGCACATCCTTGCACCGTGGGAGGAAACCTGAGCACCCAGAGAAAACATAGATACGAAGAGAACAAGCAAAGCTTACAGCCACCTGAAGCCAGAATCAAACCTGGGTCCCTGCTGCCGCAAGGCAGCAACACCAACTACTGCGCCACCCCATTTTTGGATTGAGCATTTTTTTCCATATTGGTCTTTTGGCCCTTTGTCAAGTAGACAAATATTTGATTTTTAACATAGTGTCAAACAGCCTGTGCTATTCTCCAATATGCACCATCATATGAGACACCATCCTAGGTGAGCACTTTGCAGAGACATTAGTGGTGCATGTGTATATAACCTAAAGGTAGCACAGTGGCTAGCATCGCTGCCCCACAGTGCTAAGGGCCCAACTCCCAGCCTGGGCCACTGCCTGTGTCCAGCATACGCATAGGTTTTCTCCCACAGTCTGAAAGACGTGTCAACTAGATGCACTGGCCACGTGTACCAGAACAGGCAACGAAGTGTGGCAAATATGGGATTTTCACAGTAGGTTCACCGCAATGTCAAAATAGGCCCATAAATTCCATTTGCATTTCATATACATTCATTAATATACACTGTCACCAGGTTAAAATGGACTTTTCAGATTAAGTTGATAGCACGCAAGAAAAACATGCCTGCAGATTTACCAATGGTTAAAGGTGTCATGCAGCTGGCAAGGTAGTTTTCCTGGTGGAGCTGCTTTTTGTGAATGAAGAACTTTGTTAGACCCAGGGACAGGAGGCTGAGTTGTTAATTGAGCTCAGGTTGGCTGTCCAAGGATAGAGATCAGGTCATGGCGGCCTGGAGGAGTTAACGGGGTCAGTGGAAGAGAGCTGGATGACAAAGGCAAGATCAATCTCTACTGAGGGTAGCTGAAAGATAGGTTGAAAGTAATTGAGAGTTGGTCAATGATGAAGCTGGGAAAGTTGAAGATAACTGAAAAGTAGGTCCAAATGATTCAGAGAGGATTGAGAATTACAGTTGGCAGGTTGAGGGTAGGAAGTGGCAAGTCCAGGGTGCCTGCTGGCAGCTCAATGGCAGCGTGGCTGCTCTGGGTTGACAGATAGGATCAAGAGTGATGATTGGGAGGGTGCAGGGTCACAAAAATCAGGGTGAGGGTCGAGGGTGATTGAGAAAAAGTCAAAGGTAACTGAGGGAAGGAAAGATACAAGGTGATGGCTGGCAACTCTAGGGATCCAAATGTAGCAGGTAGGGAGGGTGGCATCAGTTCAAATTGAAAATGTCTTTCTTAATTCATTCATGGGACATGGGCATCGTTGGCTGGCCAGCATTTACTGCCTATCAGTAATTGCCCTTGAGAAGGGATGGTGAGTGGCCTCCTTGAATCGCTGCCGTCATATTCTGTGGATTGACCCACAATGCCGTAACGGAGGGAATTTCAGGATTTTGACCCAGCAACTGCGAAGGAACAGCAAATGTCAGGATGGTGAATGGCTTGGAGGGGAATTTGCAGGTGGTAGTGTTCCCATGTATCTGCTGCCCTTGTCCTTCTAAATGAAGTGTCATGAGTCGTGCTGTCTAAGGACCTTTGGTGAATTGCTGCAGTGCATCTTATAGATAGTACATACACTGCTGCATCAATGGTGGATTGAGTGGATGTGGTGCTAATCAAGTGAGCTGCTTTGTCCTGAATAGTGTCAGGCTTCTTGAGTGTTGTTGGAGCTGCACTGATCCAGGTAAGTGGAGACGATTCCATCACACTCCTGACTTGTGCCTTTAGATGGTGAACGGGCTTTGAGCTGTCAGGTTGTGAGTTATTTGTTGCAGTAACCCTGCCCTCTGATCTGCTCTTGTGACCACTCAGTTTATGTGATGAGCACAGATGAGTTCCTGGTCAATGGTAATCCCAAGAATATTGGTAATAGAGGATTCAGTGATGATAACACCATTGAATGATAAGGGGCAGTTGTTAGAGTGTCTCTCATTGCCTGGCATTTGTGTGGTACAAATGTTACTTGCCACTTGTCAGCCCAAGCTTGGATATTGTTCCTTTCAGGAAGCCTAAATGATGTTGCTGACTTGCTTAAGGGATTGGTTGGCTGCCCAGATGGCATCTAAAAATGGTGCCCTGGCCATGAGCCATTATAAGATTACTGTGGGAGATTTCCTGCTCAGTCTTGCCACACAGATTGCCAGGCCCTTCGGCTATGCACAACTGAATGGCTGGTTCTACTGTGCATGACCAACCAATCTGCCTCTGAGCATACATGCTGCTCACCCTGGTTCTGCCATCGGAGCATTCGCCTCTACAACAAGATTCCACTATCAATGGGATATTCGGAATATTGACAAGCTACTCCATTTGAAGAGTGGCACAGCTGAACTCCAACACTTGGACAGTGAAATTATATTGATTAAAAATCTGATGGACCTAACTTAATGCCCCTGCCATTCCTGAGAATGGTTTATTTTCTCCTAAAGCAGTTCAGTCATTATTCGTCTTTTTTGTTAAAATGCAGAGAAGAAAATACTGCTGTTTTCAAATTAAGACTTCTTCTAATTCCTATCTTGCAATGAATCTAGAGGTAGGTGTTGCTACCTAGAATTGTTCACCCATGAAGACAGTTTAAGTGACGGATCTACATACTGAAACTTAGGTGTTTTTTTTTACAAAGGCCGGAGGAAGAGCAAGAAACACTATCCATTTTCCCCTCAGTGTTATACCATTCTATAGAAGTGATGAAATTAAAATTTTCAAGATGCAGTGCATCATCAGACATATTTCTGAGAACGTAAAACCAGGACGATTGAATAAACTTTAAACAGGACAATTGAATAAATAGTGGACCTGTGGATATAATGTCTAAAGAATAAGAAGTTTCACACTACCAGGTTAAAATCCAACAGGTTTATTTGGCTGCACGAGCTTTTGGAGCTCTGCTCCTTCATCAGGTGAGTCAATTGAGTCAATTTCCCTTTAGAGTTCAGAACTGTGTAGTTAGGTGGATTAGCCATGGTAAATGTGTGGGATTAGGGTGGACCTACGTAAGATGCTGTTTTGGAGAATTGATACAGAATCGATAACCTTCTGCACTGTCGGGATTTTATGAAAATGGTAAAGTGATTGAAAGTGAATGGCAAAGTGAAGAAGTCTTTTTCAGTTTGCTCCTTTCAGACTGAACAGGGTTAACTGACAGTCTGCAAGGACAGCACAGAGGACAAGCATGTGCAACATCCAGCACATGCAACTGTAACGTTAGCTGAGGAATGAAAGTTAATCCTGGGCATTTGCCTCACTCTAAACTGACTATTTGCTGAGCAGACGCTGCACAATGGTAACTGACCATTGTGCCTTGTTAGCTGAAAAAGCATACAATTATACCACAAAGAACTTTGATCTGGGTCACTTTAGTGACCGGCACAGATAGTGCCATGTCTGCCTTTGTTCTTTCAATCAGTAATTATACTGTATCTCCCAATCATCTTCAATTTATTTTTCCCTGTGTCACTGTGCAACTGGTCTGGAACACAAATGCTTCACATTCTCGAAAAGCCTTTCTGATGCTAGTCTGCTAATGAGAGTTTGTTGTTATCTATGAAGATAAGAATGCAACAAAAGATAGCCTCAGGCTTTCACTAATTTGTATTTCACTCTCATTTTCTAATTTGCTTAGTTGCACCTCTCTGCAGATTTTATTTTACATGCTTCTTACGAGATTTTGACATGAGAACAGTGCATTCAGTAAGAAGTTATCTGTTGCATTATTCAAAGTTAACTCAGTTGTATGAATTTCACAGACAGCTGCCCTTGATCTTCAGATGTTTCAGAGAGTTTAAAATAGATGAGGTTGTACTGTTAAAAATCTATTAAATGGAGCAAACACACTTCAGAGAAGCAAACCAAAACTTCAGAATTACTAATATAGGTGAGAATTCTCCGACCTCGCCCACAGCTGGGATTCTCCAGTCTTGCTGCAGTGACTGGAGATTTGGCTGAGTGCCAAATTCTTCGTTCTCACTGGCAGCAGAAGCAGACATACACCATCGGAGAATCCCAGGCCTCGTTACCTGTGATGGCATTCTTTTACAGAATAATGATCAAGCTCAGTAGCTAATCAAAGATTTTAATGATCTAATAGCTAAGATAATTGACAGATTGAAAAATTATCCTGCTGGTTTCTCAATAGTATTAAATAATTTCGGATGTACACCAGCACAAAACCAATATTATAACTCCACAGTTGAGTTCATGAACTGACTGTGAACTGTATTAAAGCAGGAATAAAAATCTGTTGTATAAACTGGTTCCTGAGCTCTCATTAATAGCCAATGTATATTCATCAATCTTAATTCAGTAGTTTTGAACACTTCATTACCATCTAAGTGTATAAATGTCTCTCAAGCTACTTCCTTTCATTAGGCCCTGTTATTCCTGTCATAAATTGGCATGCTGTCAAAAACTAGGAATGATGTTCTGCTAAGGGAATTTGAAAAGTTAGAGTCCAAACTAAAACATAGAACTTGAAAGGTAATTATCTGTGGACTGTTACTCGAGTCATGCACCAGCTGGCATGGGGTTAAATAGGCCAGCGAATTGAAATAAAAGCAAAATTTACTGTAGATTCTGGATATCTGAAAGAAAAACAGAAAATGCTGGAAAGACTCAGCAGGTCTGCCAGCATTAATGGAGTGAGAGAGAGAGGAGGGCAGGGATTCTTCAAAGGTGTATGTCTGTTTCTGCTGCCAGTGAGAATGAAGAATTTGGCACCCAGTTAAATCTCTAGTCACTGCAGCAGGACTGGAGAATCCAACCATGGGCGATCGGAGAATTCTCATCTACATTAGTAATTCTGATGTTTTAGTTTGCTTCTCTGTTAACTGAAGTGTGTTTGCTCCATTTAATAGATTTTTAACAGGACAACCTCATCTATTTGACTTGATTGAGCAGGATTTTACTGCCTTGCTGAGACAGGAAATTCCTGCTGAAGGTCAATGGAGATTTCCATTGTCAGACCCTCACCAATTCTGTGGGACGGAGGGGGCGAGAGGTGGTAGAATTCTGGCAATTAACTCTGTTTGTCTCTCCACAGAATCTGCCAAACCTGCAAAGTCTTTCCAGCATTTTCTGTTTTTATTTCAGGGAATTAAATATGTGGCACGAAGAGTGGTGCAGAAAGAAGGCGTTTTGCCTCATGGATTACTGGCATCCGTACTCAGGAGAGTGAGAGCTATTTCATTGGGAGGACTCCATTTGAACTGCGCTCAAATCAGTGTCCCAGCCTATTGTATAGCCAGAACAGGTGAACAGGACTTTCACTTAACAGAGGGTGAAGGGAGATTTAGAAATCCAAAAAGAAAGTCAAGATATTGAAATAATTTAACAATGTGGGTAACAAAATATATATGAGGTCTTTATAAGGGTTAGGAGTAAAAAAAAAATGAAATTAAAGGTTCTTTATCTGAGTGCACAAAACATTTGCAGAAAGACACATGAATTAATGGCACAAATAATGGTAAATGATTTAAAATTAACAACATCAGAGAAGCATGTTTAACATCTGATCAAGGTTGGGAAGTGAATATTCCAGGGTAAACAATATTTTGGAAAGACAGACAGAATGTCAAAGGAGGCGTGGTAGCGCCGATAGTAAAGAATGATACAAGGATATTAGTGAGAAAGGATCTGGCCTCTGAAGATTGTGAAGTAGAATCTGTACAGGTGGGAATTAGATTGCAAGAGACAGAGAACTGTGGTGAGAGTGGTTTATAGGTCTCGCAACAATGGTTATACCCTTGGACAGAGCATTAAATGAAAAACTATTGGCACCTGTAACAAAGGAAATATAATATTCAAAAAGAGTCATATGGATTTGAAACATTAACTGTTTCTCTCTCCATAGATTCTGCCAAACTTACTGAATCTTTTCAGCATTTTCTGTTTAGTTTCAGATTTCTTTCATCTGCAGTATTTTGCTCTTATAATGATGATTGGGGCTTTTAATCTTCACATATACTGGGGTAATCAAATTGGCAAGAATGGTATAGAAGAAAATGAGTTTGTAGAATGTTTTGTGACAGATCTTGGAGCAGTATGTTATGGAACGGACTGGGGATAAAGCTTTCTTGGATCTTTAAGACAGGGTTAATTAGTAATGTCACAGTAAAAGATCCAATGGAGAAAAAGTGATCATAATACCAATCAATTCTATGCTAAGTTTGAAAGTGTCATATTCCAATCAAAACAAAAATCTTTTAAGCTTAAACAAAACTAATAACATAGATATGAGGGGAGAACCAGCCATTGTTAATTAGGTAGATAAACTAAAAGATATGGAGGTAAATAAACAATAGAGAGCATAGAAAAAACAATTCAAAATGTTCAACAAACATTGAAAAACAAAAGCTCAACAAGAAGAACCCATCCATGGCATACTCTGGAAGTTAAGGATAGTATTAGATTAAAAGAAGAGACTTACAATGTTGCAAAAAAGTAGCAAGTCTGAGGATTGGGAGTGTTTTAGAAATCACTAAAAAGTTGATAAAGAGAATAAACTAATTCAAAATATTAGAAACGATTGTAAAAGCTTTACGAATGTATAAAAAGAAAAAGAGTAACTAACACAAACTTTGGTCTTATAGGAACAGATACAGGAAAAACTACACAGGAAATGAGGCACTGAACACATATTTTGTATATGTCTTCACAGCAGAAGATCTAAGTTTCATATCAGAAATAGATGATAACCTATGGGCTAAAAAGTGAGGAAATTAGGGAAATTATCAGCAGAGTACTGAAAAAATTTAAGGATGAGAATCCAACAGATCCCCAGAACTTAATGTTCTATATCTAAGGCTCTAAAGCAATAGCGGATACGCTGGCTGTGATTTTCCAAAATTCCTTAGACTCAGGAATGGCTTCATTAGTTTGGAAGTTGGCAAATGTTACACCACTGTCAAGAAATGAGGGAGGAAGAAAGCAGTGAATTATAAGCCAGTTAGTCTAACATCAATTGCTGGTAAATGCTGGAATCTATTATTAAGTAAGTCTTGACAATGTAATTAGAAAAACATAGTATGAATAAAACAAGTAGTGATGACTTTATCATAGTTTTTTTTACAGTACAGAAGGAGGCTATTTGGCCTATCAAGACTATACTGACCACAATTTAACCCAAGTCCTATTCCCATAATCCGAATTGGTTACCCTGCTAATCCCCATGACACTAGAGTCAATTTAGCACGACCAATCAACCTAACCTGCATATCTTTGGATTATTTATTAAAGAGAAATCCTGTTTGACAAATTTATTAGAGTTGTTTTAAGATGTAACTCGTAGAATAGATAAACAGAATCATTAGATGTAGTATGCCTGAATTTTCAAAAAGGTGTTTGTTAAGGTTCCACATGAAAATTTTGTATGCAAAATAAGGGTTCAGGGCATTGAGGGTGATATCTTAGCACAGAAAGAGGATTGTTTAACCAATAGAAAACAGAGTGGGGCATAAATGGGACTTTTCCAAGTTGGCAAAATATGAATACTGGAGTGCTGCAAGGATCTGTATTAAATGACAGAGACCGAAAGATAGGAAATAACATTTTCTGGTGATACCAAGTTAGGTGGAATAGTAAGCTGTGGGGAAAACACATAGAGGCTTCAAAGAGAAATACACAGGTTAGGTAAGTGAGCAATAAGATGGCATATAGACTATTTGCAGTGTTGGGCAACCTAGGCTAGTGAGTGGGTCACGTGTGATCCTTCTTCATTTCAGTGGGCGCAAGATTGAAATTGGACATGCTCACTAACCATGACTCCATGAATAAGATATATACCAAATAGTTCATAAATTATAGAAAATAGTTAATTATTTATATATCAATAGGACTATCAACAACTTTAAAAACATGGTAAATAATTACACTGAAGCAGAAGGAGCATATGGCTCTCAGTTAATATTGTGTGTAATCAGCATGCACCATACTTCACTTGCACTTGCTTTGCCTGCATGTCTCTTCATTCATACCAGTAGGCAAAAACTTATGCAGATAGAAATCAGTGGAATGCAGCAGCCTTGCATGTGGGCAACAGCCAACTAAATGTCTTGCAGGCCACACTCAGAACCCAAATGGGCTGCATGTGACCAGTAGGCTGCAGGTTTCCCTATATACCCAATAGTGGGCACTTTGGTTTTAAGAATAAAGATCAGAACATTTTTTAAATGGTGAGAAACCTTTAAGCATTGGATGTTCAAATATACTCAAATACTTTGTACAAGAAACACAAAGTTAGCATGCATGTGCATGCAAGTAATTAGAAAAGCAAATAGTTGCCTTTACTGCAATGGGATTGGAATACATAGTAAATAAGTCTTGCTACAATTGTACATGGCTTTGATGAGATCACAGAGTACTGTGCAATTTTAGTCTCCATGTTTAAGCAAGGATATACTTGCATTGGATGCAGCACACTGAAGGTTCACTAAATTAGTCCTGGAGATGATTTTGATTTATTGTTATATGTATTATTTTACAGTGAAAAATATCATTTTTTGCATTGTACATAAAGCATACTGTTCATAGAGAAGTAAATGCGAGAGTGCAGTCATGGCTAGGGTGTACAGAAAGATCAACTTAATATGAGGTAGATCCATTCAAAAGAATGGCAGCAGGGAAGAAGCTATTCTTGAGTCGGTTGGTATGTGAACTCAGACTTTTGCATCTTTTTCCTGGCAGAAGCAGTTGGAAGAGAGTCTGTCCTTCATGCGTAGAGTCCTTCACTATGCTGGCTGCCTTTCTGAGTGACAGTAAGTAGATAGAGTCAATAAATGGGAGGCTGGTTTAAGTGATGGATTGTTCAATCGTGAGGAACTGACTAAACTGTGCCCATGCCATCTAGCAATCTCAGTGAAATCTACAAAATTCTGAAGGGGTTTGATAGGGTGAATGCCAAGAGATTGTTTCCAGTTTCAAGAAGAAAGGTTGATCATTTAGAACTGAGATGAAATACCTCTTCACTCAAAGGGTTGTGAATCTTTGGAATTCTCTTCCCCAGAAGATTGTGGATGCTCCATTGTTAAATACATTTAAAGTTGGGATAGACAGATTTGTGGTCTCTCATGGGCTTGAGGGATATGGCGAATGGGGAGGGAAATGGAATTGAAGCCCAAAATCAGCCATAATCATATTAACATTGGACCAGACTCGATGGACCATGGGGTCTACACCTGCTGCTATTTACGTTCTGAATTTACTTTGTTATCTTCAGCTACATTGATTTATCATTGAGTAAATCAAATGGAATATCTGAAGTTCCCTATTATAGTTTTCAGGCTAATTCAATAGGAAATAATGCATTAATAGAAGGTATTGGATGCAGTGGGTAATGAGCAATGCCAAGCAGGAAGGTTCCTGTGAACTATTCTATACTGCGTTAGTTGAGGCACCACTGCAAGTGGTATTGGTTTTGAGGTGGAGAGGTCAATATTCCAATTATCAGAATGAGCTGAACTGGGCAATAGATTTGCCAAAGTCAATGATGTTCACTCCTGGCTAACAAAGCCTTAAGAGGTGAACTTTGTCTTCAACATTCCTAACAAGCTTGATATCCAAGGAACTTTTATGGGAAGTCATTGACAGCACACAGCTAATTTTCCAATCTGTGCTTCTGTGCACGAATCTCAGTGAGATCCCAAATTTGGCACTCGGCCAAATCTCCGTTCACTGCAGCAAGATTGGAAAATCCCATCTGTAGATGAGATCAGAGAATCTGACTCCAAGAGCCAGGTCTTGTGAAACTCATTCATAAGGCTGATATATCTAAATTCCCATTCAGAATTTGGTTTTTGAACACCAATTTTAAATAACAGAGGGATTAGACAGCAGAGCGAGTTTAAATTCAACCCACACTAATAGGATGAAAAACCTTTGTCTGTTGGTTAGAAGGATACTTGTTAACCCTATTCAAGCATGACAAGATAGCTGGTATATGAAATCAAGACAAAGGTCGTACTGATGCAGTTGGGGTTAAAGTGCATTCAAGGTCATTTTATTCTTTTGCTCTCTTTAGACAAAACAGCAAGTGTTGGAAGCACACATTGGAATATCAGCTGGGCAGGATGCTGTGTCTGTTACCCAGGCTGCCCAATATTCTGTTGATCAAAATGAATGCTTCATATTCAGACTGGGGGCTTCTGGTATGTGCTGGCAGTACATTATCCTTATTGTTGAGGTGGAGGAGATGAAGCTTCACTTCCTGTTGTATCTAACCACAGAGCACTTGTTACATCACTGAAATGTTGAAAATGTCTGTCTTCCAATACAAACATCCTTCACCTTAAATGTGCACAAAAATTCACCAACAAAAAAAATTTTAAAAAAAGTGATTGAGAAAAGGACATTCAGCAATCAAACACATTTCATGTATAATCTGTCTTGACATCAGTGTCTGCAATCCATTTAATCTCTTCAGAAATGGCCCTGTAAAGTTACTCTATGTTCTCCAAAATGTAAATTTATGAAAAAAAAACCCACAGAATATCTGCATGACCTACTTTTTGTTTGGAATAGTTTATTCCAAACAAAATTTAGAATAGTTTAGGTTAGAGGGTCCACTGGCCGGCGCAACATCGAGGGCCGAAGGGCCTGTACTGCGCTGTAATGTTCTATGTTCTATACATTATTGAACTTTAAGTGTTTGTCTTTATAGCTACATTTCTCAGTAGTTTAAGAAGCATCGTCTTCAACATTTCATTTTGTCTACTTGTGCACATTCTTCAGGTAGGCTTTTTCAGATGGTGGGAATTCTCATCCCACACCTAAAGCATCAACAAAGAATGCATCCCCGCTCAGAGAGAATGTATCCCCACTCATGCTACTGCTCGGCTGCAAATTTATCTTTTAACAGGGTGTTAATGGACTCAGGGTGATAGCCCCCCCATGTCCCTCTGCTCCCCCAACCATCTGAGGAGGAAGCTCCACCTTAGGGAACCAGGTAATGGTTACTGTTAAGAGTACAGGAAGTCTAAATAGGCAGAGAGAATGGAGACAAATCTAGACTATTTGGAGGGCTTGATGAGGAGGCCCCAGTGGGATTGGCAATCTGAGTTTGAGGGGCTGTGGAGGTAATGATAAAGGAAGGTATGACCTTTAGTGGATGGGTAGGGCCGGGAAGGTATTTTTTCTTTTATTCATTTGCAGGACGTGGGAGTTGCTATCTGGACCAGTATTCATTGCCCTTCCCTAATTGCTCTCAGGAAGATGATGATAAGCTGCCTTCTTGAACCACTGCAGACCATGTGGTGTAGGTACACCCATTGTGCTGTGAGGGAGGGAGTTCCAGGACTTTTCCCCAAAAGATAAAGCTAAAACTGCATTGGCCTCCTTGAATGGTGTAGGCTTCTATGCTGTGGGTTAAACAGCAACGGGGTGGGTTGAGGCACTTATGTGGCCATTAATTCTGCATTCAAGGGCCTCAATAGACCTAAGAATGGGCAAAGCACCTACCTCCCCGCAACTCCCATTCCCGCAAAATGGGAGATCAGGGAGGATGGGGGGTAGGCACTGGGCAGATGTTGTACAAGCTCGCCTTCCTTCAGTCCTGCCAGAGGGGGACTGTAACATTCTGCCCTAGATACTTCCAATATTATTCTTAACCTCAAAGTTAATTCATTTCTTTTACTTTTAAAAATGTTTACTGACATAACATTTATTATGCTTTTGATGCAACTACCTGGCAACGATTCACTATTTCATGAATGAAATAATTACAATGGCTGGAAGTTTCCAACAGTTCACACCCCCATCATGAGAACAAAGAATTTGGCGCTCAGTCAAATCTTCGTTCGCCACAGCGGGACCAGAGAATCCTGTTGGTGTGAACAACCAGAAAATTTCACCCTATTAACTTCAAGATTTGTCAACTTTGTTACCCAACTTCCAAATGTCAGTAAAACTGCAGAGAGTAGAATATTCCCTCCTGCTGATTATGGGAATTGTGGCATGTCGGGGGGTTGGGGGGGGGGGAAGCAAAATTTGGTGGGAGGCCAAAATTCTATTTCCTGACATCAGGAAGTTAGTTTGGAATCACGTTCTCTTGGCTTTCAGGGTGGGTTAAAAGCAAGTCTTGTGTCCTGCTAGTCTATGTGGGGACTATTGGCACCTCTGTCCAGGTGCAGTTCGATGCTGGTGTCCATGAGGAGATGGCAGGGCAAAGCCACTTCTTGCCCATCCCACCATGAGATTTAACATGCTCCTCATGGCTGCAAGATCTCATGTTCAGCCATCCCATTCTCCAGTGAAAGTCACTCAGACTTTTACTTCTACCATTGTACTCAGAAGGGAAAATTCCACACACGAGTCTTCACTTTGATTTCCAAATGATCTTCACAACCTTCACTGTCAATCATTTTATTCAGAATTATTTGTGAGCACTAATAAAGTGATGATATGGTCTCTCAGACATTCTGTAACCACCAAAACCAGAAATGATGTTTACAGCTTGTTAATGAATCAGTATCTGTATCATTCAATGATTACATTTCCACATTTTGCACTAGAGCTGCAAAATGAATGCCTCTCCCAGTTATGTTACCAGTACACTATTTTGGAGAGTTCTATTTCTGATGGTACTTTTGCCCACATTAAAGGACTATACTAGACAGTATAGTCAATATAAATAAACAGAACTTGATAGTGATGGAAACCAGCCTCTCAAGTCTACCATATGTTAAATTCTCTTTCCATTGCTTAAAATTTCTAAGATAAACCACATATAAGTTATGTTTTCAGCAGTCATCAGTATCAGGTTTACATTGCCCGAGTTATTAAAATTAAAACTGCTGTCAATTGACAACACAGAGACTTACAATCATTTCTCTTGTCATTTATTAAAAATTGACTGATAACAACATTATGTATTCTATTTACAATTTTGAGTGATTTTTTTCAGTTCAACACTAGTGATTTTAGTCAGAAGTGTGATATAAATTCTCCAGTAGTGGGGCTAATTTTTGATGTATTGGAGATTTTCACATTCAGCTGCCCATTTTGTATGTGGGTCAGTCACCTGGCTGGAGCTTAGCTCTTCTTGAGGGCCAAGCCTCACCAGCATACAAGTGGAAAATTGCACAACCCAACAGATGTCTCATAATGCGCATGGAATCACAACGAGTAAGAAAGCAGTGATCTGCAAGCTGGAATCCCTCCTGGATACTTAATTGGACAAAGATTCCTGATCATTACCTGTTTGTTGGCACTCCTTAAAATTTTGGAGTTCCTTAAACGTGCAGCATGGTGGCATAGTGGTTAGCACTAGTGTCTCACAGCACCAGGAACTCGGGTTCAATTCCAGCCTTGGATGACTGTCTATGTTTCTTCATGTCTGTGTAGGTTTCCTCCGGGTACTCTGGCATCCTTCCACAGTCCAAAAGAATGTAGGTTAGGTGGATTGGGCATGCTAAATTGCCCTGTAGCGTCCCAAAATGTATAGATTACATGGATTAGCTATAGTAAATATGTGGGGTTATAGGATAGAATGGGAGAGAGGGCCTAGGTAAGATAGACTTTCAGAGAATCAATAGATTTAATGGACCAAATGGCCTTTCTGCATTATAGGGATTTTATGAAAGATTATGTTAGTGCCTAATCACAGTAGATTTCTGTACTAGATGGGACTTTGGCAATTTCATATTAACATGGTGTCAAGTTCCTAATTGTGTCACAGGACCCTGTTTAAATATATTCACAAGGTCCCTGTCTGACTCTGAGGACTCTACCCCAATGCTGGAAGTACATAATTAAAATGACAGCACATCAAGTGCAACAATACCAGTATTTTAACCATCCAGTTGCCACATTCCAATTAGTGACAAGGATTAAAAATCAGACTGAATATTGCTTTTCTGAGACTTATGGATTGATTATTACTTGCAGTGGGTTCCTGGATGAGTGCAGCTTCAACAAACCTTAAGAGGTTTGACATCATCCAGAACAAATGCAAGCATTAAATGAATATTCTATTCAACAATCTCAACGTTCATTCCCTCTACTACCAAAGTCTTTTTCAATGGCATTTTCAAACATATAACTTCCACCACCGAGGACATTGACAGCTGGTGTATGGAAACCTCACCACTAGCAAATTATCCTCCCACATCACACACCATCCTGACTTGAAACTATATCACCATTTCTTCATTGTCACTCATTCCTGGAACTCTAACAACACTGTGGATGTACCTACATCACAACAGTCACAGTAATTGAAGAAGAAAGCTCACAACCACATTTTCAAGGGATGGACAATAAATGTCAGCGGCACCTTCATCCAGTGTATGCATCAAGATTATTTAAATGGTGTACTTTAATCTCATTTAGTAATTAAATTTATCCACTCAACTTTGGAGGTGATGGCTGGGATTCTCTGGCTTCCCAGCTGCGTGTTGCTCAGCAAAGGGAGATGGTGTGCAGCTTGCTGGTGATGGGATCTTCAGATCCTGCCACTGTCAATGGAATTTCCCATTGAATCCACCCCTTGTCTCTGGGAAACCAGGAGTGCATGTCAGCAGAACTGGAAGATCCCACTGGCGTGAACTTAGAATGTTACAGTGCAGTACAGGCTCTTTGGTTCTCAATGTTGTGCCAACCTGTGAAAACCAATCTAAGGCCCATCTACGCTATTCAAATATCATCCATATATTTATCCAATGACATTTAAATACCCTTAATTTGGTGAGTCCACTTCTGATGCAGGCAGGGCATTCCATGTCTTTACAGTTGAAGAATTCGGCTGATATCTCACCAGATGCCATTCAACTAGCTATTTTAAGCTTGAGTACTCAGCAAGTTGTTGACCTTACTAATTTATTAAAACTGAAAAATGCAAATGAAACAATAAATAATTGGCATGTGGAACATCTACTCTATTTGATCCAGGCAATAAGCTTTCATCTGAAAGCTTTGGAAGATAAACATTTACAGAGTGTCAGTGTCTGAAATGTAAATTAATCACCGCTATTGCTTTTGCCATTGTACTTCTAAATTTTAAATGTCCAAATGTCTGCATTCTCCATTCCTTCCATAGAAAATGCACCAATCCAGAGCTCTTCATTCTCTTTCCATCAGATAATGCACCAATCTGTGCAATCTTTATCCGCTTTACATCAAAAACACCACAACATGTGTGTTCTTCATACTTCTTAAATCTTCAGTGCTGAAATCAAAAATCATTGAACTATTTTCTCTTCTGACTCATTCTTTCCTAGAATTGCAAAGCATGCAGCTCGTTATCTCAGTCCAGTTTCAGTTGCACTTCCGCTTTACAGGATTTTAAAACATGAACTTGGTATCAAATCACACTTTTTGATTTACTTCATCTGCCTTCGCTTTTCAACATTAGTGCTTTCCTGCATTTCACAAAGGGTTTTCAGTAAAACAAGAAATTGATTTTTCTGAACATAAAGTTTATTGATGTTCAAAGTGTTGATGCTAAGTATACATAGTTATTAATCATGAAACAACAGTGCTGGAAAAATTGGCCATAATATTCAGAATTATAATAAACTACAGGCAATTATCATTTCTTTTTAGTACCCAGTGAAGTAGCCATCCGGCAAATCAATTCCCCTTTGCATGGCCTTTTTTCTTCCCTTCTTGTGTCTGCTGTGCCCCTGAGAGTACATATTAAAAAAACAGCAATTGCCTGATATTGTGCCTAATTAACACAAGTTGTGCACACAAATAATTCCATTTATCATTCAACATGTCAGCTCACTTAGCTATTTCTGTAATACAGTCAAATGAAACATACACTACATATTGGACACCTTGCTTTCAGTGTTCCAGCCCAACAACCTTCATTTGCCACTTTCTTTACCAGTGCTATTTTCATTCCCTCACACCTTCCAGTTAAAAGTGTTTTGCTTTTGCTCCCTTGTATCTAATCAGATAGAGACATTCATTTCCTAATGCAAGTTTGTGACATGTTCCCAGCTAAATCTGCTTCACACACTCAGAACAAGTATTTTAGTGGTTCCAGATGTAGATGTTGTGCAGTGTCAGAAGTACTTAATGTGCATAACACATTACTCTTTGTGAACCTCAAAAGTTTGTATCTTTATACATAACATCCCCTCCTTCCACCTAAATAACTTTACAGTCATCATTCTGAACAGAATACAAGTCATTTTTATTCTGTTCACCTAAGAATTGTCTTTGATGCAACTTTTATTTGTTTTAAGCTGGAAGAAAATACCACGGTAGGGAGGCGGTGGAGGGGGAGTGAGGGTGGGAAGTAGTTTTGATGTAAAGTATTTCCTTTAGAAACAGTGCAACAATGACTTTCTAAAGCTCAGCTCTGAGTGCACTTGTCCATTTGCTTTATAAAAAAATTATCAAGAAGGAAATAGGATTTTACTTGTAGCCAATAATCAATTTTTTATTGATAAATCTAGCCGTAATTTTAGTGTTACTCGTCTGGGATATCATCCTCATGTTGTAACTTAAACATCTCTCCTACTTTAACCCACACAACATCGGAACCGAAAGTAACCTTTTAAACTTCATCTGTGGTTTCCCGCAGCAATTTATTTTCTCTGATAACATTGGCCTTTTGTGAACTAAAACTTGCAGATAGTCTGACTAAAAAAAATAAACTTCTTTAAATCATAGAAAAGCCAAAAATGTGAACAGATAAAATAATGAAAGTATATTTTCAATTAAAATTATAACAATTAACAAAAATGTCATGTCTTCATTTTTAGCCAGTTAAAACAAGTTAGCATTGGGAAGCTTTATTAGTCCTGGCACATAAGAGAATCCTTATAAGAATGAAAGATATTCTTTGCAATTTATAAGAGAATGCAGCATGATCTTAAAGATTAATTAAGCAAAATCATACATTAGGAATCCATACATAACATTCAATTGAAATTTTACTGCAGTATGTTCCTTTCTAAATGACAACACTAACCTGTTAATCTTAACAGCAGATAGTCCAGCTTGCATGAATGCAAAAAAGTTTCTTCTTAATACCAAAGAGCGTGATTTCAAGCTGTAATCTGTAACTGAATACTGGACTTCATTAAACAATCCAATATCCATCAGAAACTGAAACATGGGCTAATTGGTTGAAATCTCTAAAGAGGTTTAGCTTCATTACAAAGAAATCCACAGCCCTTTAGTTTGATATAGTAGCTTTTCGCTGCTACTTCACCGTATTGTGAATTTTGTCTTTTGTGCTAATGCAGTGCTGCTGGTGTATGAGTACGTCATTTTCTGCACTTCAATGTGACGGTCATTTCAATTACATAAAGGATCAAAGTGGGAACCAAAGAAGGGTACAAGTGAAATCATTGCCCAAGATATGGAAGATCTATAATACATTTTCTTTTGTTCATCAGTTTTAGCAAAACACAGGCAGGATTATGAAGTGGAGCAGTGTATATCCACTTTGCTGCTAAAAATGACTGAATGGAGGAAACTTGCTACTTGGGTTCTTACACTCCATATGTCATGATATTCATTTGCTTAATTGTTAAGCCATCAACATTGTGCCTTTTATTTGGTTTCTTCTAAAATACCTTATTACAATTTGGAAAGAAAAATTAGCAGCTTTAAATAGTGATAGCGATGGTGGCACTTGTGACATAAGTGACCTGTGCTTATGCAATGTCACAGCAATTACTTCTGGGGGAAAGGTAAATGTATGAAAAGAACCCATCAGCCAACAGTTCACATTTGTGGTATAAAGAATGTTACAAGAAAAGCAGCTGTGTTCTTCCAATCCAAACAATGGGACCTTAGATGGAGTGAATTTCACAAACCAGCATGTTCCGCAGGATGGTAATTTAGGAAATCATATTAGTTTTTAAAGTCTTATGATATTAATGTCCACTGTATCAATGATGTATGGATTTGAATGCAAATGTCAGAAGTTTCTTGGTGGGATTTCTGAATGGCCTACATAGATTCAATTAGAGATCAGATAATTGGACACGTGTTCTGGTAACATGGCTCCTTGAAGGAGTAATCCTTCACAGGTCATGTGATCAAGCCAGACCCTATGGAACAGAAGCGGGAGCCAATTGGAAGCTAGGGTGTGCCACCTGTTGGTTGGGAGTTCAGTTGGAGCCAGAGAGGAGGAGAGAGAAGACTTCTGCGATATTTCTGTCAGATTCTATAGAGCAAATAATTATCATAGTTTAATAAATCTTTTTGTTGTTGGAAGCACAGGAGTTGTTGTCAGATATTCCATGCATTAATCAGTTTTTTGCTAATCATGTGTTCAAAATACATCAGCCAAACAGGAAACCTGCTGAAAGAAATTACTCCAATTCTTGATCCCTTAATTCTAACACAAAATTCATCAAGCAATTTTAATATCACTGGGATGCTGTTAGCATTTAGCAACAACTCAAAAGCCTCTCTAGAATGCTGGAATTGAGTGATACCTGACTCTGAAGAGGAGTGGTCAAACTAAGACCTCTAGAAGGCGACAGGCTTGCTCTGCTTGGAGTTGTCAACTGTATGGAGCATAGGATTTCAATGTATTGTGGAACCCAATTCACCGTTCGCTCAGGCAGCCCCTTGAACCTCCATAGTTCCTCTTAGATATTTAAAGGATGTCAATGCTGGTACCAGAGGTCCCTAAATATTTCAAAATTTAGTCATAGAGAGGACAGCTCTGAATAGCACTCTCTCCTGCACCAAGTTCCAATTCAAACCCTTCAGAAAAGGTAAACAAGCTAGAGTCCTCCTGAACTGCTTTGATTTTCCATGTGGTAGCTACCTAAAAAAAGACCCTGACAGTAACAAAACACAATAATACAAGCTGTCAACTACATAATCATTCTAAAAGCATACATGCTTCAAATAAATATTTTTTAACATCTTGCTAAAAAGATCTTATTTTTTAACAAAAAGATTGTTATTTAATTTTGGCAAGTTCCTAACTCAGTTTTCGTACTCTTGTCTGCTACACAGAATATCCATGTTCCACTGCAGAACAGTATATATATATCTAGCCTGCTATTTCTGTACAATGCAGTACTGAGGAAGTGCTATAATTATAAAAACAAAATGCCTGGGAAAACTCAGCAGGTCCGGCAAGGTCTTTGGAGAGGGACATTGTGCCCCCCCCATCCCCATGGTGAGATTGGTGGCAGAGGTGGCATTTAATCAGCAGGAAGATGGTGGATGGGGGTTTCCCACTCATCAGATTAAACAAATGGTGGAAAGGCCTATGAACATCCTTCCCACCCCACTGTTAACTGAGGCCCTCAAATGGACAATTACTGCTGCTGTTAACCCAGCAGTGGGAGTGGACTCACCACAAGCAAACCTGTGCTAGATATTTCCAGCATTTTCTGTTTTTATTTCAGATTTTGGAAAACCTGTAGTATTTTGTTTTGGTACTGAGGGAATGCTACAAGCAACACCCTTCATGAGAGATGCCACACTGGGGCACTGAATGTTTCTGTGGATAAGATAGATATCAAAGATCCACTGTATGAACAGTGGGGAATTCTTCTAGTGTCCTCACCAATATTTCTCCATCTATTAATTTTGGGAAAACAAATGCTTTTATGGGGAACCTTGCCAGGTCTTGCATGACTGCTGTGTTTGCCAACATACCAATAATCTCTGCATTCAAAGTTCTGCTTTGCATTTGAGAAGCTTTGTGGTTTTGTCTGCAATATGCACAGCCTTCCCTTAAGTTCTGAGAGATTTTATATAAAAGCTAAGCCATTGACTCAAGTTATTAAATTCTGTTTTATGTGCACACACTATATTCTGGGTACTAGTTGGACATGATTTTAAAATATGAATCAATAAATTGCATCACAACAGAGACAATAGTGTCTATAACACTCTAGTACCAATTGCCCTGCCCTTCCTGAATAGTAGCAACAGAAAAACACTGACATGAGGGGAAAGGGTTTCTCTTGCGCATAATATCCCATGCAATGTAATAAAACATTGTAATGAGTTATTCTGAATCAATAACGTGGTGTAAACATTATAAAGTATGCCTCAAGCAAACTTTGAGTCTTAAATAAAACAATTGCTTTATTTTGTCAGTCATAGTATTATTACCACAGGAAAGGAGAGCAAAGCCTAGCTTGATGTTAATCAACCCCACAACAGGTTAAAAATACTTTTATATAGCCCCTCGTTCTGTTTAAAGCATGCAAAACATATCACAATGAATTACTTTTGAAGTGCAGCGTAAGTTTCGTATGTAGCAAAAGGGTCCACATTATGCACAGATCTTTACTGTCTTCTTTGTATTTGTTCAGGAGATGTGGGCACTACTGGCTGGGCCTGCATTTATTGTCCATCCCTAATTGTCCTTGCTAAAGCATTTTTAAGAGTCAACCACTTTGCTGTGGATCTGGAGTCACATGTAGGCCAGACCAGGTAAGAATGGCAGATTTCCTTCTCTAAAGGGCATTAGTGAACCAGATAGGTTTTTTACAATAACTGACAATGATTTCATGGTCATCAGTAGACTTTTAATTCTTCTTATTAAATTGAATTCAAACTTCACCATCTGCATGATTGGATTTGAACCCAGGTCTCTAGAGAATTACCCAGAGTCTCTGGATTACTAGTCCAGTGACAATACCACTGCCTCGTCCTTTTTTCAGCTGTAGACATCACAATGGGCACATCATTGACATGGTGAGGAGGGGCAAGTAACAGTGGTGGAAGCGGGGGTGGGGGGGGAGGGAATCATTGTTTAGAATGAGATGAGGAGAAATATCTCTACCCAAATGACAGAATTTAATCCCCCTCCCCTTACACATACATACTTCAGATGTGAGTTTGGAAGTGGGGAGAGAGTGGGCAGAGAGTGGGCATTAAGTCAGATGAGAGGGTATGGGGTAGGGCCACCTCTGCCTTCCTTCCTACATCCAATTAACTCCAAGAGGGAGGGGTGGACAGTCTTACTGGTTGGGTATCATTTGAGACAGTGGACCTGGTTTTACCATTAAGTTGCACCTGTTTTTGGGCGCGAAAACTTGGTAAAGTTGGGTGTGAGACAAGTAGTGCAATCTGCCCTTTACAAAGAACCTAAAATGGCTGCCATCAGCATCATGCCCAAAATGGGTATGACATCAATTTAAATGCATTTGCATACATTTAAATTGACTAATAGGCTCATGCCCAAACTTACTGGTATTTCACCCTTTACTACCGCGTTTGTCCGTCCAGATTCAGCACAAAACGGACATTGTCCACAAAGATCCAATTTAGACACTCCAGTTTCTGAGAGGTAGGTTCAGAGCTTCTGGCGGCTCTCGGACTCAAGATCGGTGGTGGGGAGCACGTCAGAAGGCTCTCTGGCAGGGGAGGAGGGGAACGGGGGGAGGTCTGTTGCCAATTTGTGTGTGATCGGCCAGGGTAGGGGTCTGCTGCCACTCAGTGCAACGTGGAGGGATCTGCTGCCACTTTGGATGTGATTGTTGGGTAGGGGAAAGGGGGCAGGGGTCTATGATCGAATAGCAGGTGGGTGAAGGCATAAGGGAGACAGTTATGTTGTGGGTGTTGGGGCAATGTCTGTGGGGGCCAGAGGGGAGGCATCATACAGCCTGGGAGCAATGTGGCAGGGGAGTATTTTTCAACTTTTTTTTACTGCGCATGCACAGTTCAAGACTCCGATCTGAGCAGCAGTGTTTTGGGCATGATAAGCCTGGCCCACGAGTTTCTGCAGCACGATTCGGAATCGCTGATTTTCTTTTCCAGGCACCTGAGAATAGATCCAAAAGTTGGATCTGAAACACTCACAGATTCATATCCACTCAGCACTTAGAATTAAAATATAAAACCAGGCCCAACGTGTTGTCAAACTCAGTTCAAACTTTGGCCAGGCAGTGACTTGACCCTTCAGAGTACCTTTTTAAATAATTTCAGTGCGTCAATGCCTGTGCCTTTTGAATATATGGCAACAAGTAAAATCTGTACTCTCTATATTAAAAAAAATTCCGGACCTAAACTTTTAAGGTGGTGAAATCTGAAGAATCAGCAAGTAATACATCCCCGCCTGGTTTTACAGCCCCGCTGTTACATTACACTCTAAGGAGCATTGATTGACATAAGGTGGGACTTCAGCCCCTCACACTGGGTAAATTCTGTCTTGGAGAGTTGCCAGCCAATCAGAATGGACAACAGCTCTCCCTGGCTAGAAGAGGCACTGCGTGAAGCTTCTCGACCTGATATCCCAGGAACTAGATAACAGATTCGTGTTGGAGGTCTGGGTAGGGTAGATAGGAAAGATCTGGAGGCGAGGGGCAGGATCTTGGAGGATAGGTCGGTTGAGGGGCATGGGGTGGCATGGTGGCACAGTGGTAAGCACTGCTGCCTCACAACGCCAGGGACCTGGGTTCGATTCCCAGTTTAGGTCACTGTGTGGAGTTTTCTCCACGTCTGCATCGGTTTCCTCCTACAGTCCAAAAATATACAGGTTAGGTGGATTGCCATGCTAAATTGCCCCTTAGCATTAGAGGGACTGGCTAGGGTAAATGCATGGGATTATGGAGTGGGGCCTGGATGGGATTGTAATTGGTGCTGACCTGTTGGGCCAAACAGTCAGGGATATGCAGTATGGCTTCGTTAAGGGGAAGCCGTGCCTTACGAATCTAGTGGAATTTTTTGAAGAGGTGACAAAAACGTTTGATGAAGGACAAGCCGTTGATGTCGTCTACATGGATTTCAGTAAGGCGTTTGACAAGGTTCCCCATGGTAGGCTGATAAAAAAAAGGTGAAGGCGCATGGGATACAGGGCCAGGTATGTAGATGGGTTGAGAACTGGCTTGATAGGAGGAGACAGCGGGTAGTAGTGGAAGGCTCTTTTTCCAACTGGAGGTCTGTCACTAGTGGTGTGCCACAGGGCTCAGTACTAGGACCTCTTCTATTTGTGGTTTATATAAATGACTTGGAAGAGGGGGTAGGTGGTGTGATCAGCAAATTTGCTGATGACACTAAGATGCTTGGATTGGCAGGAACTGAGGAGCAGTGCCAGGCAATACAACAGGACATAGATAGGCTGGTAGATTGGGCAGATAGATGGCAAATGGAATTTAATCCGGATAAATGCGAGGTGATGCATTTTGGCCGGAAAAATGTAGCGGGGAGTTACAGGATAAAAGGTAAAACTATCCGGAGTATAGAGATGCAGAGAGACCTGGGGGTGCAGGTTCACAAGTCTCTGAAGGTGTCAGTACAGGTGGAGAATGTGATAAAGAAAGCGTATGGTATGTTAGCCTTCATAGGAAGAGGTATAGAATACAAGAGTAGGAGTCTAATGTTGCAAGTGTATAGAACGTTGGTTAGGCCTCACTTGGAGTACTGCGTCCAGTTCTGGTCGCCATACTACTGGAAGGATGTGGAGGCCCTGGAGAGAGTGCAGAGGAGATCTACCAGGATGCTGCCTGGTATGGAAAGGCTGTCTTACGAGGAAAGATTGAACGCACTGGGGTTGTTTTACCTTCAAAGACGTCGGCTGAGAGGGGATCTATTAGAGGTATCTAAGATTATAAGGGGTATAGATAGAGTAAATGGTGGTAAGCTTTTTCCATCATTAGAAAAGGATAGAACAAGGGGTCATGGCCTTAGGGTGAGGGGGGCTCGAATATTAGAGGGCAGTTTTTCACACAAAGGGCAGTGGGGATGTGGAATGCACTGCCGAGTAAGGTGGTGGGAGCAGGCACGCTAGGGTTGTTTAAGGGTCTCTTGGACAGCCACATAAGCGGTATGCAGATAGAGGGATATAGTAGGACTGTTTAAATATCCTATTTGTTTCCACAGGAAGTTCGGTCCACCTTGTTGACCAACAAGGGCATGCATGCGGCAGGTCGTGCGAGAGCTGCTCTTGGATGTTGCTTCAGGAGTGGCCTAGTGCTTCACGTCGTCAGTGTATGCTTAAACTGGACCATCTGATGGGCACCATGACAGCTCAGGGACTATCGCTGTTGCTGTGCAGACACATGAATTTGGGCCTGTGTCTGCAGGAGTTTGTGCGTTCTCCCCGTGGTTGCGTGGGTTTTCTCTGGGTGCTCCGGTTTCCTCCCACATCCCAAAAATGTGCTCTTAGGCTGATAGGGACCAATTTGTTACCCAATATGTCATTAAGACGTTAGGACGGCGGCGCGGGCTCGTTGGGCCGAAGGGCCTGTTTCCGGTGCTGTGTTGTTCTTTGTTCTTTGTCTCCTTCTGCACTGTAGGATACTATGATTCTTAAGGCAGGAAACCCCCAGTCGAAAGGGGTTTCTGATGTGCCCCTCTCCCTCCAAGATCTAACTCTCTTCATTTCTGGGTTTCCCCTGCTGAACTGTCATCCACCCTTCTGCTAAAAATTGTGGCTGGCCAGAAAACAACATTTAAATGGCCGCTTAAGAGTCTTAATTGGGGCAAGGGTGGGCTCCATATCCCGTGTCCTGCCCGCCCCAGTGTAAAATCACTGCAAGGTCAGAGCTGATGGGAACCAGGAGGGAATCTTGTCTATGCAATTTCATGCTCCTCCCCCACCCTTGTCCCAGAACCTGCTCGGGGTGAGGCAAGCAGACAATTCTGGCTCTGATATACATTTCTCTGAGTGAAGCTGTTTTTAGCCGCCGTATACAATCACAGAAATAAAGAAGCTAATACCATTTTACATTGTGGATCAGAAAAATGCTTCATTTTGTCACACTAGTTTTGTCTTGCCCTGTGGACTTCCGGTAGGCATTTACTATAGAATTCAAATATGCAAGTAAACTTCACAGAGCTGAAATACTCGAGTTCTTGCATCCGTTCACCTTCAACTTTAAAATAACCAAATTTAATATTTATTATTATTCCCAGATGAACTTCAGCATTTTCAAAAATTGCTTCTGGCAACATTCTGTCAACATTTACTGATACATAATACCTAATTACACAGAAAGAAACCAATATTGGCCTGTTATTTTTCTAAATATAATACATCTGTGGAGTTAGCAACAAAACTATTTTCAGTACTGTGGCAGTTTTACAGCCTCATTACCTTTACTGTTGTCTCCTTTCAAGTGCTTGAAGTCGAACTGAAATAAATTAAGCAATGCTGATTCGATTGAAAGGCCTAAAGGTTGGACTGAAGTAGTATTCAAAAGGACACAAATCTTGCAAGACTTTTAAAAGAGGAAAGAACTTAAGAAGTTGTGTGCTGGGTACATTAATTTGCAGAATACTTCTGATTTATGCTTAAACTTGTTGGTAATGCTGGAATACTTAATCTCTGGCTGAGGAGACCTACATTATTGGGATCTGCTCCACAGGGTGACCACTGAGATCTGTTGTTGAGAACCCAGAGTTTAAAAAAATATCAGAAGGTTGCTCTCGCCCCTTCAGTGACATGACAAGATCAATCTTCAATTTCCTTAGGGTTGAATAAGCAAACTTCTGTAGCTGTTTTACGGACAGACAAGTTGATAATTCTAAAGTGTGTTACTTGTCCTCAATGGACAGTCGAATGTTCAGGACATTGGAAAATTTACCACATAAATCTCTCTGCTCCAGCTTTCCCAGTGCTAGTAATCTCATCAAATTAGTGAGGAGGATTCTTGATGCAAACTCCAGTTCCCTCTCTGAATTTTTGATGCAGATAAATATGTGCCATAAGCTAATTTAATCCCATTTTTCCATATGCAAAAATTGGGGCTTTTTTCCCTATTTATTGATTTAATAGCTTATTTCTGTTGCCAAAATTAATGAAAATGTTTTCTTCTGGTATGGAAAGCCTAAAACTTAGATGCCATTTAGTGTGTGGATGAAAACTGTCTCTTGAATGTGAGGGATTGTTGCTGTCTTACTGACATCTTCTTTTCACAAAGAAAACGATAAAGGTTTGGTGTTTGCAAACAGAGAATTCTCTCAAAAAAAAAATGCTAAGTACCAAATTCGTGTAAAAACTGGAGTCTTTTTCGGTGGAAATTTCAAAATGAATCTCCCACAGTCGGCACATCACAAGAGTGCCTGAGCATAAATAATGCTGAAAACCAGGGAGTGGGGTCTATTCCTACTGGAGAGGCCGGCAGCACAGCACTGAACAGACCATTGTGTGTGCACCTGTCAGCGCCAAAATAATCGCATGCGAATGGCCCCATGCTGCCAGCTTGCTGATTATAGGCCAGCCCTGCAATCCCACACTACTGACCGTCCAATTGCTCTATCCCCTGAATGTCCCTGGGCCAGCCCTGACACCATCCTACCCACCCTGCATCCCTCTCCTTAGCAGTCCTTCCCCCACCCCACAGTCCAGATCTTGACTCACCCACACGACAGGCCAACCCCCACCGCCCACCCCGAAGGCCATTCCCATTCACTATCCCTCCCTCCCTCCCTCTGCCTACGATCCCCATCCATCACTCTCAGAGGTTCCGCCCTCTTAGCACTGCCTGATGCATGGTGGACAGTACTAAGATGTCGCCTGGGCATTTCCACTCAGCCCCTTGGGCAGTGCCAGGGGGTCAGGTTGGCACTGCCAAGCTTGCAATGTTCAGGGATCACTCCTCCTTATTCCTGGACCTCCATGGTCCCCTTTCAGTCCAGCAGTATCGGGCTGCTGGCTTCTGGGAAAAGGGCTGTTGTAAACCCTGCCAGAGTGAAACACTCCTGGTTGGGGCAGTGTGGGCAGGAGAGAGTGGCTAGGGGGCCCAAAAACTTCAGTCCTGAGCCTACTAATCAGATGGAAGTGACGATTTACATCATATATAAAATTACATAATTTATTCAGCTTTGTGCCATTTTTCTGGCGCAGAGCTGATGATTGCCAGAAATGCAGTGGCCAGAGAGACGCAGAGGCCGTGCTGCCGAATAGGAAGTCCGCTACAAGGCCTCCGTTGATGTCTCTAGTGCAGCGGGCCAGGAGGAATGTCACCATAGCTTTCACATTTGCTAAATGGATGTGTGGACTGCAGACTGCCTGATGTGACAGATACTAGCTGTGGTAGCCTGGACATTTCTCATAGCAAGAAAGCTTCAGTGTGTTAACCATTGATATTATGGAATGGCTGTTCCTGTTGTCCTTACTGTCCACAGGCCACCCATCCTGCAGCAGATGGTGCAACCTGTCTTTATAAAACTGGCAATAAAGATATACCCAGTTGTCCAAATACTTATGAAACTATCTATAAAAGCAGACCACATGACAACGACAGGTGTGGGCAAACACCTCAGGCATTACCTCATTAACCTTTTTGTCTGCAGCAGTATAATTAAAACCCTGAGAGGAATATCTCACTCAGCACTTTACACTGCATGATGGAAATGTCAGCAATGATCAAGAATTGTGAACTAAAGGGTGGAATTTTCCCCCGATCATAATGGCAAGAATGCTGGAGTATTCCACAACAGTCCGTCAGCTGCAATCCACACTGCAATTCTCCCACACTCTGTCACCCTTTGTGTACCAGTACTGGGGTTGGTGGGAGCTAAATACACCAATGAGCCCAGCTGCAAAGTCCTAAGGCGCTGTTTTGCAAGGACGCTTCGATCTCTCAGCGCACTCGGAGACCCTCTCCTTCTCCCCCATGGACATATATTCAGGATCCTTGCCGTCTTTAGAAGCATATTCTCCCACGCCCTTCAAAACATCAATCACCGTCATTGGGGTCTTCCCAATGGGTCCCCCTGCTTGACCCGCAACATGCCTTCAACCCATCATGACGCCAGATGTGCCCTCCCATCATGCCACACTCCTGCACAACCCCCCATCATCATCCGTACTCAGGTCCCATCTCCTTGGCACTGCCCTGGCAGAATCCAACTAGCACTGCCAAGCTGTCAGATGGGCATTGTCCAGTAGACACTGACTGGCTATGTCCACAACTACCCATGGGCTTTAATGGCCCCTGAGCCTCTCAGAGTGGCATAGTGCCAGGTTTCCACTAATGGAGACCAGTACAGATTCATGCTATTCTCGCTCCCACAGGCCAGAAGGTCTCGGGAGCTGGAGAAATCCAGCATCAAATGGGCCTGGCATATTTAGCTGCTAGTTTAAATATGTTAATCAGCCTCATGCCCTTTCTGGGCACAATCTGTTTATGCTATTAGAAAGGGACTAAGGTGACTGCAAACTGTTTGGCACCAGATGAGAAACTGATTTTTAAGCCTGCGTCATTTTTTTTCTGGGATTAGCACAATCTGCACTGGGTGCAGCAAGGTGGGGGGGGGGGGCGGTCAGAAAATTGCCCCCTGAAATTTCTTGTGTTTTTAAATTCTGGCAGAAATAAAAGTCAAAAATGCAAGAGTACCAAGTAAAAAAAAAAATTAAAGCATATAACAAAAGGCACTGAATGGAATTGAAAACTTAAAAAACCTGTATGGGGTTGGGGGGGTGGGGGTGCGTTTCCTTACCAAATAAAACAACAATCTGCCTTTAAGAAGCTGAGTCCACTCAAAGTCTACTTAACCCCAAGAGTTTCATTGAACTCATTGTACGTTGGTCAGATGGCTAAACCTTGCCTGAAGTTTCATCATTCGACAAGAGTGTTGATTTGAACAATTAAGTTAGAATTGAGCATAACTATTAGTGGGCTCATTCGTTCCTCCAATTGCCCAGAGCACCATATGAAACATTGTAAACTGGGCATGTAACTACATCAAATTACATAAAACAAACAGCAAAAACAGGATGTTGGGACCCGCCAACCATGCTGCCATCTATATTCCAAATGCTTCTGGATTGGGTTAGAAATGCAGCTGTTTTGTAGTCAGAGGCACTAAACAGGAATGGAGTCTTGAATCATCAGCACAATACAACCATGTTGGACAATGTTACTATCATGTAGCTTAGTTCTTAAGATAACAAATGTAAAATTTATGGATTATGCAACCTATATAATACATGCCATTATGATAGACAGAATACATGCTGAAGTTAACTACTATTTGTTGCGCGTGAATTTGCACTGATCTGATGTTTTAAGGCAAAAGTACTATATTGGGAGATACGACATGCTGCAAGTGATAGATCCCCAAACCTTAACCAACTGACTGAAAAACCACGTGAAGACTAAAAGATAGCACACAACTAATGATATATATCATACTTAATCTGTCATATTTTGTACAACATGGGTTTATTCTAAACAATTTCTTAACAGTATGTCCTGCCAATATATAATCCCAGATTGTCAGTGTGAGTATGTACCTGCAATGCACCATCTGATCCCTTCAAAGCAAGGAGAAGTCAATGGAACACCAATTGTACCAGACACCAGAGAAACAAAATGTGGCAGGAGTGTAAAATGGGGTGATTGGCTCAATGTTGTCCTTTTCCCACTCAATGAGAACAGTTAAAATTGACATCTAGGATTTTATGATTCAGATGACCGACCTGATGTTCCGCTTTATTGTTAAGAATGAACGTCCTTGTTTGTTTTGGCTGATTCAGTTGGGACCACCTACTGCCTGTGAGATTATGTGCTGCATATTATCCACCTTTGCATGCCTGAGTTGCAATCTCCTCTTCGTGTTCATTGGTAGAAGTGCTGTTCCAATTGTGTCTGATTGGAATATGGAATTAAGGAAAACAGTAGGCAGAGAATAAATACTTCCTGACAGGAAATAATGGAAACTTACAGGACAAATCAACCCTCAGTGCAATTATTTTTGAGCAATCACTTCTGTGGGTGGCGTTGACAATAACTTGGAAGTAGGTCGCTTGTCAACTGCGATATAATGCACAGTTAAAGATGGGTAAAATATACTTTAAGAAATGGTACATAAAAGATCAGTAACAGAGTGGTGCAGCAAAAGTGTGCTGAGCCAATAATCCAGAGGATAATGGACCAAAACCATGCACTTCTACTCCTATTTCGCCAAGGCATATATGGCTATAGACCAAGTTCTGGTAAATGAGATTAGTCTAGATTGTATTTGATTGTTTTCATAATATGGTGGGCCAAAGAATCTGTCATTGTGTTGTGTGCCTCTATCATGGAATTGTTGCAGTGCAGAAGGAAGCCATTTGGCCCAGTATGTCTCCACTGGTTCTTTAAATGGGCAATTCACCTTCTTCCCATAACTCTGTGCATTTTGACTTTTCTGAATTACAGACTTACAAGTAGAATCTGGCAATGGAACCTGTATGAATGTTAAAGGCTTCCACCAAATGCAGTGCCACCAGACATCATTATCTTGTCAGGTATTGTCATATGGTTTAACTTTACTTCACCTGTGCAGCCTATTTCCTCTATCTTGACAGATGGATCAAATTCATCTGTTAAGGTCACTGTTCAATAAGCTATGAAATCATACAGATTTACTCAAGCTGCTGGCTAACCTATTTTAGCAGGAAGATTATTGGACACTGACAAGCATTACATTGTTACGATCCAGTCCCTGAATTTCAACCCCCTTCCACACAAAACCCAGACCGCCTGTTTATAATTCTCAAGTCAATGATATTCATTTTTTTAACCAAAAGCCAAGCTCAGAAACTTATTAGTCAGAGTCTGCATTCACTAAAATGTTTGGAACTATCCAATGGCTTTTATCATCTTCCAAAGCTATAATAGGGCATCAAATAACTTTATCTTCCTAATTAAATCTTTTTTAAAGTAACGAGTAATCTTCTGAATTCAAAGGATGGCTCAGAAGCTTTTCACCATTTTCCAAAGCAGAAGAATAGGCTTTCAAGAAAATTCCAATAAATCGGAGAACCACGAAAAACCCACATGGCACACTTTCAGAACACAATTTAGAGGCATACATGTCTTTTTGATAGATTTTCTTTAGCCATTGAAGCTGCTAATTTTATTATGAGCCACGATCAAACTATTTTTTACTTTCTTAACCAACTACTTTTTATTTACATTAATGGTTAGATTTATATTCCACATAATTTATTTTACTTGCTTGTGATATACCATTTTCTGCTGCAATTAGCTAATAAGGATGGAATATGTTCATATATTTATCACGCACTTTTTAGGCACTCCAGCATTCTTGATGTCACTTCAGTTTTTTTTTTGTTTACACTCTGTGAAGGGGGTTTAAGAACAAATAAGTAAAAACAAGCATTTTTTATGACATGGCTTTTATCAATCAATAAAGTATTATTGCTAAGATCATTTCTTTACCAATCTCCATGTCTACAAAATTCAAACAGGGCTGAGAGTGAGCAAGAAATAAGCAAAACTTGCTCAGAATTGTCTCAGTTTCATGCATCAACTTCCTAGGGTTTGGTATCATTTTTGAACAATCTGCTTTAGAAGATGGTTCCATCACACAGGAGCCAACCATAGTAAGTTTAGAGATTGATAGCTCCATTATATTTAATTCAATTAGGTTCATTTGAAACATGATAGAAATTAATTTTATCTGAGTTGATATCTGCAGAAAGCCATAATATTTTAGTTTCAATTAATTTGTGAAAATTCACTTTTTAGCATAGACAATTTGTTACGGGGATGGTATGTGGACTGAGGTTTTGAATTTAGTCTCATTCTTATATTGAAAACGACTGTTAATGTTTGATTTATAAAATAATACATTACGGGAATTATCTTAAAGTACTGGGTAATTTGAGAAAAGAGGTTTTGAAATGAGAGTATTCTCCATGACTCAACTGTATTAGTTACCAAAACTACAGAATTAAAATATGACATGTTGATTTGCCTCTGGAACAATGATTTGTTACAATCAGTTCAATTTTAATGATGGTTTTTCAGTTTTGGTGAAGTTTACAGAATGTAGTGATGTTCTTGCATGAAGTTTCAGACCTATAATCTGTGAAATATGGAGCTGTTACTTGGTATTACACAAAGATTCTTCCAGCCATATTTGGTTCTTTAAAAATATAGTAATTCTATGCCTATTTAGATGTACTTATTTGTAAAATGCATGTAACCGCTTGTTTAACTCTGGTCCACTTATCCATTGGTTGACTGATTTAAGGGCAACAAATTTATATAATAGCAATTTCTGCTTTCTGTTTTGTAGGTGCACCTGCTCAGCTGACATGGCTATTCATGGATTATTTCCTAACTGCACGTAATATTATTGAATTTAGTACAGGACGTAAAATTGCATAGAGGACTGTTACTTTATGTAGGCAGCATGATTTATTTGGATAAGGTTAAGAAAAAGGTATTATGGTTGTGATCCAAATATTCTCAGTAATTATATTTATGGAATACTTGCAGTTATCAAAGAAAAAATAGCAGAATGATCATATTAAATATAAATTCAATACATTAGAAAACATAGCACATTCCCAGCATTAAAGTCAGAAAATGATTGGTCCGGAAAATATTTCTATACCATAACTTGAAGTCCACTAAATATTCCTCATGTCTTTGATCACAGAATTGATACTACTTATTGTATACTGGATGAATAGTCTAGGCTTGTCCAAGAAGACACCAAAATACAGTCCATTATAATGCACAATTGCCAAAATGCTTGTTCCATTTGAGCTGATGCCCCAACTAATCATGTGGAAATATTGTAAAGCTCAATAAACATACCTTATAAAAAATGTTACAACCAGGGATAATGCTAGGTAAGATGCACTGAAATTTTACAGAACTCCACAGTATGTTATTATACTGCACATTCAAGTATGATACAGTCCAAATATTTACCATGTAAGACTGCAATCTACAAAATTGTAAAGCCTAATTGCATGTTACTATTTTGTATATAAATTGTAAAGCCCAGCTAAAAGAAAAGGCATATTGATAATATATCACAGGATTGAATATTGTATAACGAGTTATCAAACCCTGCTCTCTCTCTCTACTGAGCTTGAGAATTTTGATACAGAAAACTTGCTTCATCTACATTGCTCACAGAATCCAATAAAAGCTTGTTAAGTTTGTTTAAGCTTATCTGTGCAATTCCCATGCAAGGCTTTCCTTAAATCAATTGTAGCAATCTTTTGTTGAACAAACATATATGAAACAATCCTTCAATAAAATTAGCTACTTAATAGAGATTAGCACATATTTTCATGCCTTTTGTATGACAGTATGGAATTAATCATTGCATAGATGGAGTACATATCCATCTAATGGCATTCCTTATAAAGCTGTTGTTGATTTGGGAGCTATTTACTCTCCATAAACCCAGCCTTGGCTCACCAACAAAGAGCATGAAACGTGCAGTAGGAAAGAGTAAATGCACCCCTGCGGTTCTTACGAACAATATGTGTTCTCCTCAGTCATTTCCGAGTTGCCAAAATTGCTTCTATTATTGGGAATAAAGTATGCAATAAGCCACAGAAACTTCCTACTCCATTATTGTGAAAAGAATGCGAACAGACTTCACCCAACAGTACAATCTTTTGAGATAAAATTTACTGTCTGATAAATAAGTTACTCTGAAGCCACTCTTACACAGAGTATAGGAAGAGGTGACAAAACACAGGCCAACAAAAAGGTCAGTAAATTTAGGCATGATGCCACATAGAGATGCAAGTAACCCGCTTTGTAATGTCCTTTAACTTGCATTGAGAATACTGAAAATGATCACTAAGCAGATGCTGGGGCACCCAGAGGAGAGACAA
Organism: Sphyrna mokarran; assembly: GCA_024679065.1. Classification (NCBI taxonomy): domain Eukaryota; kingdom Metazoa; phylum Chordata; class Chondrichthyes; order Carcharhiniformes; family Carcharhinidae; genus Sphyrna; species Sphyrna mokarran. The sequence goes on along the minus strand of JAGIQG010000001.1, from coordinate 105,325,953 downwards.
TTTAACATGAATGAAAATTCATTCTCATTTAGAAACAAGTATCCTTTACTGAAGTTGGCAATATTCCCAAAAGGTTTGAATACTCAAGAAGTCTTTTAAAGTATTGCTAATTAAAAGGCTTACAACCAATTATTGCAACTAACAGAAATATAGACAATACATGTGCATATATTACATGATTTGTAATAATATGAAGACAAAGAAAGAACAAGAAATAGAGTGTTATTTACTATATATTTCAATATTAATGTTTTTCATTCTCTATTCTGTTTTGGATGCTAACCAAAAGCTCTACGTTACCAATATGTTTGTTTTAAACCATCTCAGTTTAGAATTGTATTGTATACAATAGTATATTTTAAGTTCTGCAAATTAACAAGGCATTGACTACTACTTCTTGGAGTGTTCCAGGAGTAGTAGATTACTTTTTCCCTCTTTTTCCATCATAGGTTCATTGCAACCAGGTTTCTTTTAAAGAACTTGCTTACCAATTCAGTGAGCATTTAAGTGCAGTGACTATAAAATGCTTACACACACACACCTGAGATTTTCTCAGAAGTTCAAAAGAATAGGAAATAATATAACACATGATCCATCAAAAATAATTTAAAATGTTTCAATTTACATGCATCCAAAAGAGTCACATTCCCACAGAGAGATAGTTTTCAGGGTGGAAGGTAAGCTAAATTGTTTAGGAGAATCTGAAAAGAAGGCCAATCATTGCAAAGTTGCACTTTCACAGACTTTATCATAATTATAAAAGATATTTGTTAATGAGAATTGTATAGTAGCTTCACAACTATAAATAATTCCAAAAATGTTTCCTTACCTTGGTGCTGCCCTCACATGAGGTCATTCTACACTGAGTCCTGACTGGTCATACAGAGTCTATGATTCTTACTCTGCTGTGTCACCTTTAAAGGGACAATCACCAAAATCATATAGATGGATGCTTTGGATGGTTTCAGGCCATGTCTGGTACTTTTTTTCAGATTTTGCATCGCAGCAACTTAAAGATTTGATGGACTCTGTTCTTTCACCAACTCATAAAAAGAATTTAGATATGTGGACTCTTCCTTCCCCTGCTGGCCTATTCCTAAAATTAATGAGTAGATGGATGGTCATTGTTTTTTTTGGAGGATGTGTGGGGTGTGTATAGGGTGCACCCAAATTCCCAATGTATGGGCTGAAAATTTCCCATCTTGCCCGCTGCGGAGATCGTAATGGTGAGATAGGAAATTCGGCAGAGTTTAAAGGTCCGTTGAGCTTGGGCAGGAATTTACGCTCTTGGGGCGCATGTGGACGGAAATTCCCATCCGTGATCCTGACGGATGAGATTCAGCACCAGGAATTCAAATTTGTAAAATGACTCCTAAAGCTAATCTACAAACATAATAGGTCACTTTTACCTACTCTCTGAGAAAGCAATACATTAAATTGTACCATTTTCATAATTATTACTGGTAGCCAGATGACCAGAGCAGAGTGGACAGCTACACCATCTCAATTTTACTGCATTGGGATTTTCAAAAAAAAAAAGCAGCTTCTTTGCCATATCAAAGTTCACTTCCCTGAAGAGATGGTTGTAAAATATCAAACAATTATAATAGGGGAAAACTTAAAAAGTAGAACAGTCCTCACAGTTCATTTCCTATGTTTCTATTATTCAACACACAGAATTCACAAAAGCAGTTTGAATGTTTGAAAAGTAGTTAGAAAAAACGCAGTATAGTCAACTCCAATCCAGTGGGAAATTATCAAAGTAATCACTCCATACAACATAGCAAAGCTTAAATTTATCGCTCTGTTACATGAACCTCCCCAATGTGCATTAAATCTCTTCAGATCACTGGAGCCTCAACAACTACATCCAGTAAGCTTGCTGCAAGATTCACTTTTTTTTCGAATTGATTAACAGATTTAAAGAATGCATGATCATTATTAACAATGTATAATAATTCAGAAACTATTATTACTGTATATCAGAAACTTATTTGTATACTTATTCAACAATATTTGAAAATTTGGAAAACATTATCTAAATAGTCTGTAAAATTATTCATTGTTCACATTGAGCATTTTTGTTTCTTGTTCATTTAGAAGTGAATTTTCTTAAAAGAGCCTGTAAATGGTTGGATCTGATAGTCCCACACTCGAACACCACACCACAGAGTGAATAAGGGTGGGTTGAAAAATGCATATCCATGGTACATAGAGGTAACTGTAGACATCAAATAGCAACTGGCTCCAGTCATGTGGCATATTTGTCAGCCAGGCGGGAGAAGGCAGGGAGGTGGGACGAGGATTGAGAGTCTGCATTCTCCATTTTTGGGATTGGTGCTCAGAATACAGAGAGGACAATTCACGCTGGCGAGTTTCTGAGTTCTGATTTCACTGGCCCCTCGCCGGGGGAGTGGCATGCCAATCCATACCAAGAGATGGGCCCCAGTGGGAGCCTCATGAGGAGGGGATTCACTTAAATGTGGTGGTGTCTGGGAATTGATGGAGAAGCAGGATGCCTGCAATGGCCATTCGGAGAGGGTGCTGGCTCAGATTCTGTGTGTATGTGTGTGTGTGTGTATATGGAAGGGAAGAGCATGGTGGGTGGAGTGGGGGTGAGAAGCTGAGATGATGCCAATGATCAGGGAAGGCGGTTGGGGGAGAAGAAGCCAGTGATTGGGACAGATAGAGAAGTGCTGACAATGATTGGGAATGGGTAGGGGGAATTCCTGAGATTTCTGTGATGGCCTGGGGAGGGAGTGTGGTTTACTCAGGTTCTGGTTGGGGCGCCCTTTAAAGATAGAATTCCTTTGGGAGAGATTAGATGTCCTTTGAGATTGTTAAAAGTAGACATGAATATGCATAAAATGTGCACAAAACCCATTAAACTATCAAGCTCATTGGAATTGTCAAAAGTAACTTCAAGCTGTTCTTTAAATATTTGGGAAAAAAGTCTGCAATGTTTGAAAATAAACTCAGTGCTTGATATTTTACACTATCTGTTCACATAAAGCTTTCATAACCAGATTAATGATGCATTATTATTACAATAGGGTGCTTCTCAGTTCACAGTTTGATTGAGAGCTCCAAGTGGTTATAGATTTTGAGCAGGACTGCGAATTCCGATGCTTGTTTTATGTTACGGGTGAATGGAAGTTAAATATAGTGAATGGGTTTTTATTTTTGAAATTGTGAATTTTTCAACAAACCCAACTTTATTTTATCTCATCTCAGCATCTTTCCTGAGGGTGGAAGGACAAATGGTGATAGCTGGGGTCATAGGTTGGCACTCAGTTGGCTTGGGGCTATAATGGGCCATGAGAGTGAGTAGAAGGGGATGCATTGGCATGGAGGGTACAAGGAGCCGTGGAGGCATGGATAGCAGAAGGGAAATTTGCCCCATAGCTTATCACTGAAAAGTTGTCAGACTGATTTGCTTTTTTAAACGTTGCACAGATATATCCTGGTAACTCATCCACGTGCACCTATTTTGCACCAATGGGAATGAAAATAACATACCCAGGAAACTTGCAAGCAGCTCCCTCTAGAGGCTACCAGCAGAAGCCAGACATTTTAGTTTCAGTGAAACAGTGTAAAAAGTCAGTTTAAACAAATTCTGATTAGGCCATGCTATTGATTATATTGTTTTTGGATTTATCTATTTTAAAACAGAAAATGCAAAGACTATGCAAAGTTGCTTTAATAAACTGAATACATTTGCCCTTAATGTGGTTTTCAATAACTTATATAAAATTCTGTATGTTACACTCACAAAAATATTGATGTTTTTGTTACAGATAAATGGAAACATCACCACCTTGAAGTTTCCCTCCAAATTACTCACCATCCTGACATGGAAATATATTACCATTTATTTACATCATAGAGTCATAGAATCCTTACAGTGCAAAAGGGGGCCATTCGGCCCATTGAGTCTGCACCAATCATAATCCCACCCAGGCCCTATCCCCATAACCCTGTGCATTTACCCTAGCTAGTCATCCTGACACTAAGGGGTAATTTAGCGTGGCAAATTCACCTAACCTGCACATTTGTGGACTGTGGAAGGAAACTGGAGCACCCAAAGGAAACTCACACATACATAGGGAGAATGTGCAAACATCAGATTCAAATGCTGAATCCATTCAATACATCCAGAGAGGAGAAATTTGTTTCATTCCAATACATCCAGAATGCTTAACTGACATTCTTGGGAGTAAAATTTTATTGGTTCCCAAAATAATGAATTAGATAATGAAATGGTAACTTGAATCCCACATTTAGTCTACATCATTTTACAAACCATTGCTGCTACCAAGTATGGCAGTTTCAAACCTGTGGTAACAAAAAAATGAAACTTCAAATATACAGCTTACTTGCTTATTCTTTCACTGACATTGGGTCAAAATCCAAGAACTCACTCCCTAACTCCACTCTTGGGCAGCACGATGGCACAGTGGTCAGCATTGTTCCTTCACAGTGCCAGGGACCTGGGTTCGATTCCTGGCTTGGGTCACTGTTTGTGTGGAGTTTGCACATTCTCCCTGTGCCTGTGTAAGTTACCTCCCACGTTCTGAAAATGTGCTGTTAGGTACATTGACCTGAACAGGTGCCAGATTGTGGCGACTAGGGGAATTTCACAGTAACTTCATTGCAGTGTTAAGATATGACTTACTTGTGACTAATAAATAAACGTTAACAACACTGTGGATATACCTACACCACAGGGACTGCAGGGGATTTAAGAAGGCAGTTCACTAACACCTTCTCAAAGGCAATTAGGAGTGGGAAATAGATGCTGCCCTAGCCAGTGACTCACATCCCATGACAGAAATTAAAACTAGTCATTCTTTGGCTATAGGCAGCCTTGAAAGATGATATGAATATTGTGTACTGCAACTATTTTCAGATATAAAGCATGCGCAAAATATACCAATTTAATAGTAGGACAATAAGCCTTGATTCTATACAGGCTTTGTTTACGTTTTGGTGGGGTCCATTTTTTAGGCATTCTGAACACTCATACAGATGGTGTTTGGCCCCTTAAAGTTGCATCTTGAGGTATGGTTTTCCATATCCATGTTTCACAGTAGCAGAGGCAGCTTGCCATTGGCCAGTGGTGGGATCTTCTGATCCTTTCACTGTCATTGGGGTTTCCCATTCAATGCCTTTGGGAAATCCACGGTGGGGGTTTGCCATCAGCGGGATCTTGCGAGAACAATCAGAAAATTCTGACGTATAAGTCTACCATCTGCTTAAGAACCCTTTCAAACCTTGCTGGCAATGAGTGGACCGCACTCACTCAGGATAGCCTCTGTGTTCATAACTTATTTTCTAAAATAATGCAGAGCCAGTAAGTGGAGGGTTCACAACTGACCCAGTCTGAGTATACTATTCCTGCTAATCCTCCCTCCCCAACACCTCCATCCAGGATTAACTGAAGATCACTGACAGTTAGGCATAACACTTTCTGCAAATTTTAACATGATATATTATTTCAAAAACACTATTTAACAAGCCACATCTGAACTGGAAAGCAAGTTGCCAAACTCAAGTACTCATTGTACAATAAACAGATTTTATTTTACTGTACGGTTCCAATATATTAAAGTACCACTTCTTCACCAGACCTCCAGAATGTAACTTAAAACAGATATGGTTAATTCTGCATCGCTTCAGTAATAATCGCTGATCCTCTTTAACTGTTTAGATGGCAGCTTACTAAACATTATTCCTTATACATGCAATTACGTAGACAGCTTCTCCTATTCTTTCCCTGTTTTACCAAATCCTTTCTTTTGATTTACACATAATCAAGCAACAAAATTCTGACTCCTATGGAATATAGTCCCAGTTACTTTCAGATGAAACTTAATGAAGGCAGTAATGGGGAACATACTGATCAACAAGAGACCACAACAAAAATAAAACCATTATGGGTCATATTATAAAAGCTGGAACAACTCCAGAGCCATTTAGAAATAACAGGCAGATCCATGATTCGCAATGCCATTCTTGGCATCCCCTGTTTTCATGATGTGGAGATGCTGGCGTTGGACTGGGGTAAACACGGTAAGAAGTCTCACAACACCAAGACTTCTTACTGTGTTATTCCCTGTTTTGCCCAGCTCATGATAAAGTGCGGTAAGCCTGCACTCCTAACCTGGCCTGCTCCATTGCAGGGGTAGGCATCTCCTAGCCCCACACCCCTCAGAGCGTTCATGAATCATATTCTGCTTTCAGGAAAGTAACTCAAAAAGTCTTAACCATGCTCATTCTTGAGCTTCTCGAAATAAGCAATGAGACAGTGAAAGAATATACATAATGAGGACAGGATCATTTGGGTTTCCACCTCATTACGTATGCCCGGCTGAGACTGATAAAAGATTCACTCAGCAGGGAATTTGTTTTGACAAGTGAATTGAATTATTGACTTTGCTTCATGGACATCTCTAAGTGGTTCTAATAAGTTGTTATTTCTGTGATCTCTTTCATCAATACCTTGATATCTATTTGAACAGTATTAAGAAGTGTGTAGTCTTTAAAGCCTCTATTAATGATATTTTAATGGTCTGTTTGATTGGCACTTTTATGGAGCTGTAGAAACAGCAGCTATCTTTTCAATGAACATTTCTGAATGGTATTTTTTTTCGTTAATAATTACATAATTGCCGTTGTTATTCTATTGCTTCATTAGTTATGCATATAATGCAGACTGGGTTAATAGGCATGGATGGGTCATGAGTTGACATGGAAAACATGAGGGACCATAAGAAGCATTTGGATGGTCAGGCTTAGAGGGCTTTACTGCTCTTATTCCATCTGGGACAAAGTCTCAAAGAACAAAAGCCAGCCTCCTAAACAGGCTACTTCAGCATTCGCCAAACCCCATCTGGCACTCTACCATCAATTTCCAGGTTCCCGACTCCATCTTGCACCCTGTCTCCCAGATTGAAAAACTTATGTAGCCAGGATCTTTAAACCGAGGCAAATCTGTGGGATTGGGAAATTTCCAAAGTCACGCTACTTGACGCAGTAACAAAATCTGGCCCTAGATTTTGGAAATACAACAAATTCCAGAAAGTGGGGGCAAGGCAGTCGGGGCATGACCCATGGCATAATTCAAGAAACAGTTGGATCTTATGATGGGGACTGCCAGTGTAGGGCAGTATATGGATTTAATGAAGGAAAAGCTGGATGGGCTGAATGGCGTCCCTGATCTGTAATAAATACTTCAGCCCTTCAGGCAGTGAGCGACATTTATAGCTTTGTTCTTTTTTCCTTCCAAATAAAAAAGACATAAAAATCTATTGAGCTCCTCCTGGCTTCTATCGGACTAGTTGGCTGCCTTAAATTCTTTTTACCTGCATGCAACCAGAATGGAATTAAATCATTCAAAAAGCTAATTGACATTCATGAATTCCAATCTGAACTTAATTACCGTCACTCCTCATTACAAGTACAACATACCCAAGGGTCTTCTGTGTAACTTGCCAAGCCAAACCAACTCTAAAATAAAAATACATTTTAAATGTAGCTAAACTTTTGCCAAAGCTGTTGAACCATTTGAGTTTATGAAGGAAATATATACTGTTGAAATATACAGTGTTAGCTGAATGCATTTTCAAAAAGACAAACTAACTCTCATTTATGGGTTCTTCAGTTCAGTGAAGAAGAAACCAGTAAAACTTTTGTTCTATACAATATATGTATAATGTGAATCTCATTCTTTGGAAGCAAGCCAAATTATTTTCTCCAAGTGTCCCACTCTTTGGGTGCTTCTTGCAATATAGAATGAATTCAAGTAACAGACAAGCTTCTCCCATTGTAAATCTTTAGGAGTCTATGTTTAAAAATAATCACAACTCAGACCTACATAACTTTCTTCATAGCATATATCGCAACCAGGTCAGAAAGTTCAAGGTATTTAAAGCATGTTCAGTCAGAGGAGATGAAATGTCTGCGCCACTGCAGAAACCAACCATTATCTTTATTTACTGAACTGGAAACAATATTACGCATCAGTCAAAATAGACACTTAAAGCACAACTTTACTTTGCGTGTTGTCTGAATCATCATTCGCCATTCAAATATTTTGATGCTTGAATCTAAGCTTTTGATATAGTTGAACTTACATATTTTACTCAATTATGAACAGCACCAGCATACATGTTTGTAACCAAATGCTCAGCAGCAATAATTTTTCATTGAATTTTCCAAGATAGAAAAACAAAACATTGAGACTTTTCATTGGTTTTGGGATTTGCTATTTCCAACACACAAGATGTTGTCCAGGAAGTCCTTAGATTTTCAGTAAACTTGGCATTTATTCAATCTCAAAGAAGTTAAAACATAATTGATCGCTTTGCTTCAAAACAAACAAAAGCCATCTTTTATCTGCAAGGTGAATTAGATTTGTGCTCGTTCCAGGTCTGGAGGTTTCTGTTGAATTTCTTCATTGGCTCACGACCTTTGGCATAGATACCAAATCTGGCACAGAACAAGGAAAACTGAACATGCAACAGTAAATGGCACTGACAGCAGAATATGCAGACCTTCACAAATGCCAAAGTGGAAATAAAATTTTTAAAACAATTATATGGGATTTTTCACTGTCAGTGTTGTTGGTTCTGAGTATCCATGGGCAATGTCCCAACCTCCTGCTGTTAATTTCAACTGAACCTCAAGAGGTGATGTGAGTGACTATTTCAAACCTCTTATCATTTCTCTCGGGGCTAGATTTTGCCACACTCCCTCAGGTGTGGGGGAGGAGAGTAAAATTTGATTGATGTCCAGCCGACAGCCTTTCTGCCCGGCTCTAATTCAGTTCCTGTAGTATGGTAAGTGAGTGCCAAAAATGGAAGTCTGTCTGTCATTTTTAATAATTAGTGGCCAACTGAGCTTGTTAACAAGCCAATTGACCCAAATAATTTACTGCCCATATCATAAAAAGGTTGGCACAGGCAGGTGGGCAAGATTCATAAGGCCATTCTTTACAAAACTTTGTGGGGAAAGCAGGAAGGTAGGGGAGGCACATCTTTTGAGGGATGCCCTGTGTCCATTTGGAGCCCTATCCCAAGATGCTACCCTCCTCTACATTTCTCCCCACCTGGCCTTCAAAAGCAGTCTCCCTTATTCCTCTTTATAGACTCCGCAATGCTTCCCACCCTAAAAGTCTTGGACTCACGTTAGTTTAGGGTCAATTGAACATCTCTGTTGGCCTCCTTGGCCTCCCAGCAGTGCCCAGGACTGAGCAGTGATGCTGCTGGAGTTGTTAAGAGTCACCTGCCGTTCAGGTTGGCTCGTAGCTCTCAAGAGTAGGAACTTTATCCACTGTGGGGGATGGAAGTCTGACTCTCACCAGCCTCAGGCCACCCAATTATTCCTGTGGAGTAGTCTTGTCGAGCATTATTCGGTTGCAGCATTCCCTTCCAGAGTTCAGCCCAGAGTTTCCCTGATTTTCTGCTGAAGCTCCAAGTGGAAGTTGTTGACAACTCTCAGCTATGTTCAGAGGCAGAAGGCCAGAAAAGACTGTTCAGGGTCATTTAAGGATTTTACAGGGAGGGTTTGTGTGGAATTCAGGGTATGACAGAGATTTTAAATGGCTGTTCTTTACTCAAGATGATATTGGGTTAGCAGGGATATAAAATAGGTTCCTTTGTAGGATTGATGATGATATAAAATTGGACTGCTGAGTGCTCAAATAAATTCTTTTCTCAATAATTTAATTATTGGAGGGGATATGGGATTGTTCCCGTGGACTGGAAAAGGGACCATGTGATACCAAAACTTAAGAAGGACAATAAATCAAAACAGGAAAACTATTGGCCCTGCAATGTAATTTTAGCTGTAGATACATTGTTAGAAACAATCACAAGAAATAGATGGTAAGACAAAGTTGAAAGACAAGGGCTGGAATTTTCCAGCCCCTCTCGCCAGTGAGTTCTTCTGGTCTCACTGAAGATGACCCCCCTGCCCTCCCCTGTGCTGGGTTCCCCAGAGGCACGACTGGCGAACAACGCAAATAACTATTGATTTTGTTCTGGTCCCATCGGTGACCAATGGTGATCAATGGGTCTATCACATCCATTCCAGCCCACTACAAGTGCAACTCACTTAGTTGTTGTGAAAGGCCTTTGACAACACGCTGTTCAAAATTTTTAAATTTCTAAAGAAGAAGTGGATGTGTCTTTGGGCTTTGCACTGGAGGCTGCATCATCCACTTACTGGTGCTCTCCTGGAACTCATTTGAATGTCTTTGCAGATCAGAGAGGAATTTCCTAAGAGCTTTTCCCTAAATTTGCCCATCGTTTCTTTCTCTGCTTTTTGTTTTTTCCTGTTTCATATATCCTTAGGCTCAAATCCTGAGAATACTCAAAGATGTTTCCTTTCATTGATTGATGTTTTTGCTATGAGTGTGCAGAGATTGATAAAATTGGAAAGTAGATATCGGGGTCTGGATCTCATTCCTTCCATTTTTATACTTAACAGCAGAATTTCCATTGTTTTAAATGGAGAAATTAGTCCCTGAAACATTAATTGTATTAGTCCAAATGAGATCATTGCTGGTTTTTATGTTTGCACAGGAAGCACTTTTCTTGATCCCAATTATCTTAATCCTTGATGTATTGGACCTCTACTGAGGGTGACACACTTAGTCCACTTCGAATTCACTTCCTGTCTGATTAATTACTCATGATATTCATCTTTGTGAGCTTAATCTGATCAGTTCATGCCTCCGTCTAAAACTGGCGTTGAATGAACAATTTCATTATGACGACTGCAAGTCTGTTCTTGGTAACTGCAGCACTCCACTTATATAGTCACAAGCTGTGAGTTGGACAATCCATCAGTATATGCTCAAGTCACATTTCACCATTCCCCAGGCTTAAATATATAAGACGTCATTCTCTGTGATTAGCCTTCAGTACTGCAACATTACTTCTGTCTCATTCTTTCATTCAGAAGTGAGGTTAACCAATTAGGTATTACCTGCTTGTAAATTAAAGCACAATAGTAAGAACTTGTGCTTACTAAGATTCTGTCCTGATACAACTCCAATCATGGTATACCATAAACACTCTAATAGAAATGTATGTATTACTAAACAATATGACAAATTTGACCAATTATTTCAGTTAAGTTTTGTATTTCTTTTTTCATCAGAACACTCCATTCCCAAAATAAATAATACTTTATCTCTACATTGCTGTACATGTCATAGACATGTTCAATTAACTTACACATACATTAAAAGCTATTTAAACCTTGGAACAATTTAGTTGATCTCAGCAAACTGACATTGAAATAAAAGGACCATTTAGCCATTAAACTATTTTGCATTATCAAATACTGATATTTGTTCTGTTTCAGCGATTACTGTGCCCTATTATAATAAATAATCAATTCTACCTAAGTATAAAAGCCAAGGTATAAGTTGTTGAGGTACTGAACTAAATTAGTCGCTGTAAATTGTGGCCTTAATGAATGAGATCACCAGTCTATTGATCAGATCACTGTGGTCACTCAATCTGGCCTAGTTGAGAAGAATCCCACAGTAAAGAAAGATATAAAACTTGTCAGCCATCAGAAGAAGAAGAAAAAAGAAGACAACTGATGCGCTGACAGGGACAGGAAGAGGAATTTGGCTGGTCACCTGTTCCACAAATTCACTTGACCCATGAAGGCTCATTCACTGGATGAGAGTGAGTATACCTGAACACTAAATCTTGTCCATTGTATTTTTACTCAATAAGGAGCATTGAGAATAAACTTGAAACCAAATTCTGATGTTGGCCTCTCATCTAATAATTCTATAACATTTGTGAATTAGAAAAAGGGATTTGAACGATACCACTTAAGTTTTATAATCCAGAGGATCTAGGAATTCTTCTCACAGACCTGAAAAGATCGTGCTTCTTCAACCTTCCGTGATAACTCCAGCAAGATCAATAGGGAATCACTGATTGATCTCCCTGTGGGGCTTGTCGAATGTGAGTTCCCCTGGTAACAGGCAATAGCCTGCCCAGCTGGAACTCATTACATGAGTCTTTTACAAGGCAGGCCCAGTACTGGGCCTGCTGAACGCTAATCCCAGGTATGTGTGTTCACCACTATAGTGGTTTAACTTTGCATTCTGTGATAAACTATGTTCCTTCCCAATCAGACTTCCTGAGTCATTACAGCATCCAATAGGAATTGCAATTTTAACAGAGTGAGCAGATATATTTACACATGACTGGAGAAAGTAATATCATCCACTATCACAAGGCTTCCTGTAATTGAATCCTGGTTAAAGATGAAAGTGGGTAAACCCAAATGACAGACACAACTGCGCAGCAGAAAATCAAAGCAATTTTGGATCATTGGTAGGGAAAATGCAGAAGATGGCATTCTAAACCAGGGTGAAGATAAAAATATAGGAGTTTTAGAGGCGTATGAAAGGAAACCTTTTCATTTGGAGAGTGATGGAGATCTGGAATTCACAGTTTGAAAGGGTGGTAGAGGCAGAAACCATCATAACATTTAAAAAGTACTTGAAAATGTACTCAAAATCTAATTACCCACAAAACTGCAGACCATTGGAACAAAAATATGAAATAGGAGGAAAAATAACCTATTCAGCCCCTTGAGCTTTCCATACCGTTCAATAAGATCATGGCTGATACATTTTTGTTTTGAATTCAGCATTCCCACTTACCGCTGATAACCTTTGATTTCCTTGCCTAACCAGAATCTTTCTTTGCCTTAAAGATATGCAATGGCCACTCCCCTCCATTGCCTTCTGAGGCAGAGAGTTTCTGAATTACCCTCATAAAAAAAATTCTCCTCATCTCTGTCCTAAAATAGTATCCTCTAATTTGACTCACTCATGAGAGGAAACATCATTTCTGTGTCCTTTGTCAATACGATTCAGGATCTTACATACTTCAATCAAATCACCACTCACTGTTCTAAACTCAAATGGAAGCAAGCCCAGTCTGTCCAACCTATCCTGATAAGCCAAACTGCTTATTCCAGGTGTCAATCTAATAAGCCCCCTCTGATCCACCTCCATTGCATTTACATGCTTCATAAATAAGGTGAACAAAGCTGCACAATATTCAAGATGTGAGGCGGGATTCTCCAGTCACCCACTGATGGTGGGATGTTCTAGTCCTGCTGGCAACACGCTCCCACCCACTGTTTCCTGGTCATCTGAGGTGGCTTCTACAGGAAATCCCATTAACAGCGGCAAGCCTAGAGAATTCAACTGCCAGTGAACGGCATACTGTCTTCCACTGCCAAGAAATATGCGGCTGGGAGACCGAAGAATCCTATCTGTGGTTTTGCCAATGTTCTAAATATCTGAAGCATGAAATCTTTATTTTTATGTTCAAAGTAATCTATGAACTCTGCATTTGGGTTACCACTGCCATTCTGATTTTTCCATGATATTTGCCATCCCTTTAATGCAAGCACCCAAGAGCTGGAAAGTAGGATTAAGTTGGATTGCTCCTTAATAATAGGCATAGAGACAATGGGTTGAATGCCTTCCTTCCATTATGTAAACTTCTATGATTCTATGAAACCCAGGACCTGGGCAATCAAAAACCAGCAAAGTTGTCAGATTGGTTGATTTTCAACAAGTTGCTTTATTCTCCTGGTTATGAATTGTGCACAATTCTTCCATTGGAATTTTCAGAAGCATACACTTCTTGGTGAGATAATTTCATCATTTATTCCATGAACATTATGTCAGATACAGAAAATAATCTACATGGTTACCAAAATCAAACCATTTGTTATACAAGCTTCATGGTTTTGCAGAGAGCTGGATATTACTTCTCACCCTCTTACCTGTTATTTTAAGTTTTGAAGGTGCTTGTCATTGGAATTATATCACCTTACCTGCCATGGAATCGGAGCGAGTGTGGGTCCGACAATAGAAATCTCCATTGACCTCAGGCGGGAGCTTTCCAATCTCACCCGAGTGAGGCAGTAAAACCCCAGTATTCATCTCCTTTGTTCTGCTATTATTATGTGTCTCCAGGGGCTTAGATATTACAGCTGACTTAAAAATCATGTTCTTGTGTTTGACACTGCCCTTTTTTCTCTAACCAAAACTTTATATTCAGCAATTCATTAATTAATCTGGGGATTTCAACTTCTAAAGGTTAAGTTATCAAGATCATCAGAGGCCCTGAGAGATAGTAGGAGTGTTCTTTCTTTAACTAACAGAACAATCAGGTCACTTGGAGAATTTTTGTACAAGGGTTTTGTATGTTTTATTATTTATTCTTGGAGCCACATCAGAGGAAATGAATCAATGTTCCCAATTCTGCAATGCACCTCCAGCAACTGTCACCTTCTATTAGACTGAAGCTGATTAATCTAGATGTGTTCAGTGCTTTTGAACATTCCATTGAAAAGTCATCATTTTTAGTCATATGTGCAATTGTTAAATAAATGTTTTCATTTTCTTTGATGCATCATTGAGTTGCTGGCATAGCTTGATGACACTGTGCCGTTAAGTTGACAACATTAGAGTTTGTGCCTGCCTATGGCATGGGCGCATTTGTGCCGGTGACAGAGAAGATTGGGATATCTGTACATTACTAGATGAATATTACCCACACAAATTGTTATGCCAATCATATCAATAATGATAGGTTTGGGGTACTGAGTTTCCATATAGATTTTGTATTGTCTGTGAGTTGTTTGAGAAACACCAGTAACTTGATGCTGCCAGCACTGTAATATTTCCCATTCTAGGGCCAATAATGACCATCCATGCACCTTCTTGCACAGCATTCCCTTTAAAGGTAGCGGTTACAAAGACAACTGTTCATGCACACCAATGGCAGCAAACACAACCTAATTACAATATGTGTTCAATATATGGGAAATAGCCCCAGGAAGATTTTTTTGTTGACATAAGCAGTAAATACCGCTGTCAAAGCCAGAATTTATTGTCCATCTCTAATTGTTCTTGAGAGATTGGTGGTGAGCCTCCTTTTAACTGATGTGACTTCTACAGTGTTGTGAGCGTGCAGGTTAAAGAATTTTGACCCAGCAATGATGAAAGAATGGCAATATAGTTCCAAGGTGGCCTGTGACTGGAAGGAAACTTGCAGGTGGAGGTGTCTCCATGCACCTACTAACCTTTCTCATTCTAGGTGGTCAAACTCATGGCTTTTGGAGCTGCTTTCTCAGAACCTTGGTGAGTTGTTGCACTGCATGTTGAAGATGGTACACACCATTGCCATTGTGCGCTGAGCAGTGAAAAAAGTGAATGTTTAAGGTGGTGAATTGGCTGCTAATGAAACCAGTCACTTTGTCCTGGTGATGTCCAGTTTAATTGTTGGAGCTGCACTCATTTAGACAGACAAAGACTTTCCTATCACAATACTAACTTGTGTCTTGTGTGTAGTAGAAAGTGAGTCAGAATGAGTCATTACCACAGAATAGCCTATTCTTGATCTGGCCTTTTAACCACAGTATTTATGTGGTTTAGTCATAGCACTCAAAATGTTAACTTTGTTTCTCTCTCCAGATGCTGCCAGACATGCTGGGATTTTCCAGTGTTTTCTGTTTTTATTATTATTTATATGATTAGTGCAGTTTAGTCTCTGTTCAATAGTGAATATAGCATTTTGATGCTGGGAAACTAAACAACGGTAACGCTTTTGAAAGTCATGGGAAAGAGATTAGACTCTATCTTTTAATGGAGGTATTTATCACATGGGCCTTGTATTGCATGAATGTTACTTGCCACTTATCAACTGAAGCGTGAGCATTATCCAGGTCTTGCTGCATATGGATATAAGAGTGCTTCAGTATGTGAGGAGTATCTGAACATTGTGCAATCATCAGCAAACACCCCTGCTTTTGACTTTATGATGGAAGGAAGGTAATTTATAAAGCAGCTGAAGATGGTTGGACCTAAGATACTACCTAAAGAATTCTCACCTCACTTCTGGAATTCAACCCTTTTACTCATGTTTGGCTTAAGGCTGTAAGGTCTGGATGCATCAATGTGCAGGTTACTGAGGAGTGTCACTTGACAGAACTGTTGAGAACCTCTTAAATCACTTTGCTGATGGGTGGTAGTTGGCTGGACTGGATTTGTCCTGCATTTCATGGATACAATGGCCAGAGAGTTACAGCTGTTCATGTTGGCAGGATTTTCCTATCACCAACTCTCGCTGCAGCAGCTGTGGAGAACAAATGGCTGGTATGATCATGCCCAACATATCGGGACAAATTTCTACCATTCTCGGGTTTCCACTTTGGTTTAATAGAGGTGGGGTTGAGGAGGGAAATGGGAGTGAGTTGTGGGGGGTAGGGGGGGTTGGTTGGTGATAATTTGAGCAATCTTTTTTCCTCTGTGTTTGCAAATAAGCTTCTGTTCAAGCTAAAGAGGAGCCAAGTTTCAGCTTGAGGAGAATTTCCCTTTTATGAGGAAGAAGATTTGGAGATGCGAATGCAGGAAGTAGACCAAAAAGGATGCTGTTCTTGGAAGCTGAGAGCCATCTTCCAGTGAAAGCAGGGGAGTAAGATGCGTGAACGAGAACAGTGGAGAAAACAAGTAGAGGTTCACAAGTCTATTGGAACAGGTCACAGATAAGTTCAAGTATAATGGGATCAGGAGTACCAATGTATGCTGACCAACCTTTCAACATTTTGTTAATATTGGGATAAAGCACAATTTGCAAAAAAAAACACAATGACTCATTGTAGCATCCTCAGTGAGTTGCAATGCAAGCTGCAAGAACAGGCTTCCTCTTCTTCCTGAAATTATGCTAAGTGTCAGGCAGAATGGGGCAGTTTACAGTAGCTGCCCAGGCATAAAACAGCTGTCCAGATCTTTATAAAAACCCAGTTCTCATTTCCATTGAAATGAATAGAAATGAAACATTGTCAGATTCTGTAACTAATTGGCAGCTAATTGACAATACCAGAATTCAGTACCAGCATCAATCTGAAATTGAATCCCAATGTTTTCATAGCCAACTGAGTATTGGTGCAGGTATAAAATGATATGTGCTAACCTTGTACTCTTATAGAGTTTATATGCATGCTGTGCTGGATGGCACTGTCACAGGGCAGTACAAAGACTGGATGAAGTGGTATCTGACTGCACACTGTCTATGTCTAACTCCTGAACATGGTGACACAGTGGTTACCACTGCTGCCTCTCAGAGCAAGGTCCCAGATTCAATTCCCAGCTTGGGTCACTGTCTTTATGGAGTTTGCATGTTCTCCCTGTGTCTGCGTGGGTTCCTTCCAGGTGCTCCAGTTTCCTCCCCCAGTCCAAGAACATGCTGTTAGGTGCATTGACTGGAACAGATACCGAAGTGGGGCATCTAAGGGAATTTCATAGTAACTTCATTGCAATAATAATATAAGCCTTACTTGTGACTAATAAATAAAACTAAATTTTGTCAGCTGCATGGGTTTTTCCCAGGGATAGACTAATTTGCATATTTAAGGGTGTAGTCACATTGTTTTGGTGCAACATATGCAATGCACTTGTCCTAACATGGCAGGATGTTAGAGACCCATGGATTTCTTCTTTTCTTGATTTACGCAATTGGTCAAGAGTCAACATTGGACCAATATCATGTCCATCATTTCACCCTCAACAACACAGTACATCACAGCTAACAAGCACCTCTGTGCCCAGTATCACTGAGGATTGAAAATAAGCTTCATTTCTCTCACATTGCATTATAATAAGCCTGATCTATGATAGCAGCAGAGCCTTCCAATTGTAGAGTCATAAAATCACTATTGTGCAGAAGCAGGCCATTTGGCTCAGTGAGTTTGCACTGACCCTCTGAAGAGCATCCCACCTTGGCCCATCCCCTCTGCTTTATTCCCACAACGCAACACATCCACCATAGCTTATCCACCTAACCTACAAACTAGGGGCAAATTTAACATAGCCAAACAACCTAACCCGCACATCTTTAGACTATGGGAGAAAAATGGAGCACCCGGAGATATTATGTGACTTATGCCTATTTAGCTGCATTCTCAGTTGGGAAGATTGGATGGATTACCATTGAAAAAGGGAAAATCTGAGAAAATTTGATTTCGGAAATAATAAGGAAATGTTGGTATATTAGTATTCTGAATTTAAATGAAAAGCAGTTATCTAATCATTTCTTATGGCTCAGAGCGTGAGAAGAACAATGTTTCACTTCATCTCAATGTTATGTGCTAGTCTCAGGAAGATGGTGCCCCTTTAATATTAATGGAAGCACTCATTATTACAATTATCCTAAACTTTACTGCAATAGTGCAGACAATCGACAGTTGGCTCAGTGACAGAACATAATAATGAACTTAAATTATAACTTGCTGCTCAGTATCCACATGAGACTCAACATATTTTTAATCTCCCCCATTTTACATACAGTCTGGGACAAACAGGAAGAATAGTCACATAGGAAAAACAAATCAAGCTGACACACCCATTACAAGTAGAGTAGCAACAAAACATTTCCAAATCCACTACTCATTTCTAGCACATCAGTATAGCAAGCTTTCCTGTACCGAATAAATGAATCAACCATTTAATTCCTTGTGATGTGAGTACTCTGATCTACAAAATCAGTGCATAACATGATAAAATATTAACCAGCCATGATTATTAAAGATTAAATTGTATTCGCAATTGCTGCCTTTCTTGTTGCTTTAATTAAGTTTTCTATTTAACTGGTTTGTCTATTAATCTTAACTGTCATTATTAATCATTTAATGTCCCTGTTTAAAAAAAAGTTTTGTCACACCATAGATGGAACATACAATGAAACAAAACTTCATGATATTGACTATAAATAATTTATCGTTCGTAGTTGGGTTTATAGATCTGGAACATATTTATTAACTGTATGACATGCACTAGATTAATCAGCAGACCTCCTAGTGTGGGGTTGAAGCTCTTATGGATCTCAAACACAAAGCAGGTTAAATCAGATGAGAAATAATCTTACAATTAAAAACAGAGGTTTATTTTAAGAGTATGTCTGTTAAGGTCAACTTACATTCAGTATTAAAATAAAAGACTGCTAAATTATTGCATAAAATTATATTTGCAATCAATAATTTAATTGTATTGCTGGGTTTTTATGTCAGTTATGATATGATTTCATGTTATGATATCATTTGAATCCATTTTTTAAAAATATTTTAGTGCAATTCCATAAGTTTGGAAATATTGCCAAATCATATAAATAGCACAACAGTGTTCCACTTGCACTTTTAATAATGGTCAGTATTATTTAGATTTACAAAATATATGCATTACTGACAGACCCAAACAGAAAATTGAAATGGATTTTGTGCTGAGGTTAAATCAAGTTTATTGCTTTAGACAGTAAACTCCAATTTCTTTCCATGACGATAAAATTCTTGGAAGATCCATTGTGTCTTAATCTAGTTTAAATAATTTTCTTAGCTAATTAACAATTATTCATAATTGAATCGCTATTCTGTAACGGCCACGTAACAGATCTGAAACAGACCAGTACTGTTAATAGTCCACAAGGCCGTATAATAATGTAACACCATGATACTATACATAGTATAGTTTAATATATAGCACAACACAATATAGTAAAGGACAGTGCAGCAAAACAAAGGAGGCCTGTGAGAATTCAAGGAGAGGGGAAAGGTCCAGTTAGTCACCGCCACTAAATGATATCATACATTCCAATGCATGAGTTATAGGCAGTACCCCAAGTTACAGTGTTGTTGACTTACTAGTAAGTCGATGCCAAGGCATAGCATGTTTACACTTATTTGCTCATTTCTTTGAAGTCACTTGTTGAATCACAGCTAAAGCTGTGTGAACACCCAAAGGATATGGGGTAAGGAAAAAGGTTTAATTGCTCCAAGAATTCCATCAAGGTAAGGTTAGTAGTTGGGCAAATTATGCATACAATAAAATGCTTCCTCTCAATTTGTCAAATGGAATCTGAGATAAGGCCACAGAAAACATTACAGCTCTTTCCCTGCTCAAGAACTGTGTGCCCATCCTCCATTCGGGCAAATTAACACATTGAAGTTCCAATTATAGTTGAAAGCACAATGGACTGCAGGATGGGCACATATTTACCACTATGTAAGTACTTAATCAGCTTACAATATCTCAAAACTGTCCCTCTGTTTGACAAGTTGCCAAATGAGGCCCAGTTTTAAGACTTTGGCATCAGTTCCTTAGTGTGTAGACACCCATCTCAATGCTCTGGCCTCCATGAAAAGAAAGGGTTTCCCCTTGGTTAATGTTCAGGTAATATCTAACTACAAAGCGTTATTATATATAACAGCCGTCGTCATTGTGCCAACAGCAATGATGCTTTAATTGTGCAGCAATATGTGGGCTGCAATGTTTGAAGAAATAGCACTAGGTGGATGGTTGCTATGAGAACAGAACTATTATCTGTCGATGCCACAGAAAATGAGCTAAAGAATACCTCTGCTTGAATGCCTCAGTATCTGTCCACTGCTCCTCATTTACCACCTCCAACTTTAAGCAAAATGAATCATGTAGCTTTGACACAACACAAATGTGTACACAAGGCCAATTGCTTATGTTTAATACTTGAAGTGGTACCTCCCTGAAATATGTTGGTTCCTAACTTAGATTTTTGCCAATAGATGACAGTTCCACATAGAAAGCCTGAAAAAAGAATCCTTATTCATTCATAGGATGGGGGTGTTGCTGACAAAGTCAACATTTTCTGCCCAGTCTTAACTATCTTAACTTAGATGACGGTGGTGAGTCACCTTCTTGAATTGTTGCAGACCACTGTGGCACATCTGCAGTGCTGTAAGGGAGAGAGTTCCTGATCCTGTGACAGTGAAAGAACAGGCATATAGTACGGAAGCAAAACAGAATGTTCCTTCAAGTAAATTTTGGTATTAGTGGCATTTCCATGTGTCTGCTGCCTCTTCTAAGTGGTAGAAGTTGTTGGTTTGGAAGGTGTTCTCTAAGGAACCTTGGAAAGTTGGTGCAATACATCTTACAAATGGTACACACAGTGTGCTGTGTGGAATAAGTGAATATTTAAGATAATAGAAGGGGGTGCCAATCAAATGAGATGCTTTGTGCTTGATAGTGTTGGCCTTCTTCAGTATTCTTGGAGCTGCATCCATACAAGCCAATGGAGAGTATTCTATCATACTCCTGACTTGTGCCTAATAGGTGATGGGTAAGTTTTGGGAGTCAAGAAATGCTATCAGTGCTGAATCTCCAGCCTCTGACCTGCTCTTGTAGCACAGTACTTATATGGCTGGTTAAGTTTTTGGGTAATGCTGACCCCTAGAATGTTGATGTTTGAAGATATAATGATAATAAAGTCATTAAATATCAAGGGAAGAAAGGTATTTATGAAGAAGCTGAAGATGGTTTCGCCCAGTACACTACCCAATCTCTGGGATTCAGTCAGCGAGTTATTGCTGGGCAAGTTGTGCCAATGTCTCCATCATTTTGCTGATGATTGAGAGGAGGCTAATGGTTGGGAGGACTGGGGGTAGGGGTAGCAGTATGTCATCAAATTACATATGCCCTGCTTTTTGTTGATAGGACATACTTGGAAAAATTACTATGTTGTCAAATATATGCCAGGTTTGTAGCCATATTAGTACAGCTTGGTTAGAAATGAGCTAGTTCTGCAACACAAAACTTCAGCTCTATGGCCAGAATGTTGTCAGAGTCTTTGCAATGTCCAGTGCTTTCAGTCATTTATTGATATCATATGGAATGAATTGAAATGGCTGAAGGCTGGCAACTGTGATGCTGGAGCCCTAGGGAAGAGGCTGAGATAAATCATCCTCTTGGGACTTTTAGTTGCAAATCCTTCAGCATTGTCTTTTGCACTGATGTGCTAGCCTGCAGTATCACTGAGGATGGAAATATTTGTCAAGCCTCCTCCTCTAGTTAATTGTTTGATTATCCATTCATGCCTGGATGGAATCAGGCAGCTGAATTGTGGAATTGTTTAGCGTGATGACAACATGCTGTTTGGTACGTGGACAGCCCAATGATCTTATCTCATTTTTAGATATGTCTGGTGTTACTCCAGGGATGCCCTCCTGCGCTCTTACTGAACCAGGGTTGGTTCCCTGGCCTGATGGCAATGGGGGAGAGGGGTATTTGTCAGGCCATGAAGTTATAAATTGTATTGAATCCTATTCTGATGCGGTTGTTCACTCATAGCATCTCACTCATGCCCAATCTTGAACTGCCAAATCTGTTTTGAATCTATCCCATTTAGCACAGTGATAAATAATTGAAGGTGTTGTTAACAATGGAACCCAGCTGCCACTTCACAGCAATAATCTGCACGTTAATGTTCAGTTTGGGTTCTACCAAGACCACTCAGCTCCTGACCTCATTACAGGATAGGTCCAAACATCAACAAAAGTTTTAAAGAGATGAGATGTGAGTGACCATGATAACATTTGACAGAACATGGTGCTAAGAAAACCAATCATCTCAGCCCCAGAACATTGTTGCAGAAGTTCCTCAGGGTAGTGTCCTAGGCCCAACTTGCTTTATTAGTGACCTGTCCTCCATCGTAAGGTCAGAGGTGGGTATGTTCATGATTATCATTGACGATTATACAGTTTTCAGTCTCCTTCATGACTTCTCAAATGCTAAAGCAATGCCAATCCATGTCCAGCAAAACCCTGGACAATTCCAAGTTTGGGCAGGCAAGTGCAAGTAACATTCAAGCCAGGCAATAACCACCTCCAATAAGAAAGAATCTTACCATTTCTCTTTGACATTCAAGGCATCACCATTGCTGAATCCCTCACCATCTACATTCTGTGTGTCACTATTGACCAGAAATGTAATTGGGCTAGCCATATAAATACTGTGCTTACAAAAGCAAGTTAGTGTTGAGAATTTTGTGGTCACATACTCACCTCCTGGCTTCCAAAGCCTGTCCACCACCTATAAGGCACAAGTTGGAAATGTGATGGGACACCCTCCACTTTTCTGAATGAGTGTAGCTCCAAAAACACTCAAGAAACCTGACACCTTCCAAGGCAAAGCAACTGCATGATCGGTTGCTATCTACCACCTTAAACAATCACTCACTCCACTACTGATAAACAGTTGCAGCAGTGTGTACCACCTATAAGATGCACTGCAGCAACTTACCAAGGCTCCTCTAACAATGACTTGAAAACACAGAACCTAAGACATTTCCATGTGTCTGTTGCCTCTTTTAAGTCATAGAAGTTGTTGGTTTGGAAGGTGTTTGTGAAGAAACCTAGGAAAAGGGCAACAAATATTGGAACACCACCAATTGCAAGCTCCCCTGCAAATTACACATCATTCCGTCTTGGAACAAAATTGGCATTCCTTCACTGTCACTGGGTCAAAAACTTGGAACTCCCTTACTAATAACACTGCGTGTGTGTTCCTGCAACTGATGGACTGCAGCAGATCAAGAGACAGCGTTTATTATTATGCCAACTTACACAAGTGCACTTAGGGATGGGCAATTAATGCTGGCTTAGGCAGTGATATTCACTTACCATAAAAAAAGAAAAATGCTGCACAATACGATGTACAAATCTGAGTGTGAAGATGAGAGTTTATTTCAGTGGGCATTCCTACCAGTACTGTCATGGACAGATATATATGCAACCAGTGAATCAGTGAGGACAAGGTCATTTCAGTTTTCCCTCCTGTTGGTTCTCTCAGTGCCTGCCATATGCCTGGTCTGGCAGAAATGCCTTTTGGGCCTAGGCTGACTCAGTCAGTAGTGTTGCCACCGATCTGCTCTTGTTGATAGGCATTGAAGTCTCCCAACAAGAATACATTCTCTGCCTTTGCTATCCTCAGTGTTTCTTCTGAGTGGTGCTCAATGTGAAGGAGTATAGATTCATCGGTTGAGGCATCGTGATCAACAGGAAGCAACAGCCAGTTTGTTTCTCATAAAATTCTGTGGAATACGGTGTCAAAGTTGCAGTCACTCAAGGTGACTATCTCCTGGCCCTATACCTCTGTGCAATAAGTCTGGTGGATCTGTCTTGCTGGTACGACAGGACTTACCCAGGCATGGTGTGTAAGTTAAGATTCGATGAATATGGCTATGTCATGCTGTTATGTGATTGGAATGTTTCTTGGGAATGAGGTGATTGTTCGAAGAAAAGAGGTAGAGTAGATAATGTCTATATTCCCTGGAGTTCAGAAAAATAAGAGATGATGTAAAAAACATAGTAAGGAACTTGACAGCATAAATGCTGAAAAAATGTTTCTCCTGCCTGTGGAATCTAAAACACAGGGTCAATGTCTCAGAATAAGGACCCAGTCACTGAATAAGAATCAGTGAATCAAAAGCTTTTGTTAAATAATTTGGATGTAGATTGAACAGATGGCAGATGAAGTTTTTCTGCCGAAGATTCAAGTGAGACTTAGAGTCACTGAAACTAACTGCAAATTTTATATTGAACAATTGAAATTGACTAAAGAATTCCTATGTTACAGCTTTTTTTATTTTCAGGTCATCTCATTTGAGCAGTTTCATTGCTGTCGACATAGCTTCAATCCATAGACCAGAAGACAAGGCCAGTCATTTTGCAGTATAATTCTTAATTCCATCTACTGCTCTCACTAAAAGATATGATTTGAAAACTGGTACTGTGAATCTACTAAATCAGAGTATATTATCTAGACAAAGTTCAGATCTTATGTGTAAAAATTCAGAACACTAAACTTTTATTTAGCTATAGTATCAATCACCGCACCATTTTGATGCTGCACTGTTTCATCTGTTTCAGCTTAAAACGATCAAACTCACAACTTCTGTAGTACAGCGAGATGGGTGCAATATATTTTATCCATATTAGTAAAACATTTGTATCAAAGTTTCCAGACAATATTAACATGTATTTTAATTGGCAACTTTTCCCTGATGAGCATTTGCTTCTCAGGCCATATGCAGCACAGATTGCTGGGAAATACATCAGTCACCAAACAGAATAGAGAAGTCATTACTATAGGCGATTTCCAAAGAGCTCTTCATCCTTGGCAACTAGCAAGACAGAAGCAGCTTTAATTCTGTGAGTAATTATAGGCTATTCAGGAAAAGTGATTTATTAATAATTTCCTGCATGATTCATTCACACAAAATTGGGTACCTTTACAATTCTGCTATAAATCAAAAAATATGACAGCTGCTCATTTCTAATCTGTATGGAAAGAGCAGCTGTCTTTAGTGACAAAACGGATGTCAATACCAACAGTTAATTTTTCAGTCTTGTATTCAAAGACTGCCCATTTGTATAAACTTCGGGTAATAAGGCTTAAAGTAGATTTAATGGCCTAGCTTTACTGCACTGCTTGCTTCGCTGTAACACCACTGTCAGCACTGAACCCCAGTTACACTGATTGCATCATTGTTGAATTATTAAATTCCATGCTTCATAAATTACTGATGTCTAACTGTCAATTGTAGTTGGCAATCCATATTTTGTCCCTTGTTCTCATTACTCTCTACTTCCTTGTTTTATTATTTTATCTTAATATGTCTCTGTAGACCATCTGAATTCTCTCATAATAGGTTCCAGTGCATTTACACCTAATATTGTTTTATCATTATTGATGCTTATTAATTTGGAGTAAAATTTTCTTCCATCTGATGACGGCTTAGGGTCAGCTGAGAAACAACATGATTCCGATCAGACTGTTGTATATACTCTAATTTTATTTCCTCCTCACTTATTGCGGCAAAAGAGCTGCCTTACACATATCAGGCTGGTAGTTTGATATTGCCTGGTATTTCAACAAACTCAAGACTGGGTTCAGTGTAACTGATAAAATATTGTACTTGACCAGACTCAACTCAATCTGAAATGAACAAAATCAAACACCATAAATTGAGAGCCTGTGGTAAATGATTTTTAAATCTTCCACTACTGCATTTAACCTGTCAGTTTTCTACTGAAAATGATTTGATTTGCAGCACAGATGTAACACCATTATATCACAGATGTGCCATCAGATAGTAAATGGTGTTCTTCCTCAGAGCCTTGTCAAAACAAATGCAATTAAACTAAAATTCATGAGTAAACCTGAAAAAAAAATGTGGAATTCGAGAAAGACACAGTTATAGAAGAGCTATGCCAGAGACTGATGCAGCAGATAGTACTGAGATGAAAAAGATTTTGGAACAAAACATCTTTTTGCAAACTCGGATGTGACTGCATTTTTTCTGAACATGCCTCATAATTTGAGATGTGGCACAATTTGGCACTCTAGTACAGGGATTTTGCACATTTTTGCATCACAAAATGCTTTCTGATGAAAAACAAATTATTTGTTTCAAAAAGTCATGATCCTAATCATACCTTTGCATGTTCTGAACATTTGCTATTTATTTGATCTTTTAATTTTATTTGGTCATCTCATGAACATTATTTTTTCCCTGTAACGTAACACAATTTTGAATGGAATAATATGATGAAGATGCTGAAGTTGCAACATGTCTTGTTAATTATGCAAAGAAACTTCTATTATTTTCAAAGAAAGGGGAAAAATGTACTGTAATCTCCACACAATCATTAAAAGTCTCATCTAAACAAACATTACAAAATGAATCAGAAAATTCACATATTACTTATCTCCAGTCATTCATAGGATTCTTTGTAATACAAATTGACTCAGCTTTTGATCTTTTTTCCTCACATATTCTGTGACTGTTATCATTTGTTATTCATTATTGAATTTTCTAAATTGATAACATAACAATATTTAAAGAAGGTTTAGTTGTGATTTTCAACATATGTACTTCAATTCAGTCAAGAGGAAATGTTCCATGTTTGTGGTCAGTGATTCAAGTATGTATTGCTTCCCAACTAAATGGTTGGAAACCCATTTGCAATACATGTCTGAATATCTAATAAGTGGTTCTGATGGGCAAGGCTCTTTACTGTGATTGCAAAGACAGATCTTTAGCCTTTAAAGATATTTTGTTTGCCAGTTTACATGGGCTGCAACAAAGACTTGTTTAATATAGCACTTCTAGCGCAGTAAAACATCACTTGCTGCTCCACAAGAATGTAATCAGACAAGAAAGTTCTCAAAATGACAGAAACTGATGGCCTGGCAAAATTCAGTCCTTAAGGTCTAGATGCCTGAAAGCTAATAGTCAGGCAAAAGGGCTAAGAAATGCACAAGAGATCAGAGTTGCAGGAACATGGAGCTTTTGGAAGGTTGCAGAGCTTGAGAAGATCACAGAGACAGAGAGGGGAAGATTATAGAAGGATTTGAACACCAAGATAACAGCTTAAATTTGAAGCATTAGTGGGCTAGGAGCACAGAGCTAATCTGAACAGGGCCTGATACAGATTATAGTACAGTGGCGGAGCTCTGCATGAGTTTGAATTCATGGAAGATATGGATTGAATAAACTTCATGGGAATAATCCAGTTAAACAAAACCAGCCTTAAATGATAGTGTGGGAGTTGAATAGAATCATAGTGAGAGAACAGTGTTGGGACCAGGAATGAAGATAATGGACATTCCAATGTTTAATTTAAATAAATGTTAGCTTAGTCAGGACAGGATG
This sequence comes from Sphyrna mokarran, assembly GCA_024679065.1. Taxonomy (NCBI): domain Eukaryota; kingdom Metazoa; phylum Chordata; class Chondrichthyes; order Carcharhiniformes; family Carcharhinidae; genus Sphyrna; species Sphyrna mokarran. The sequence continues at coordinate 105,298,375 of JAGIQG010000001.1, read as the reverse complement.
TCAAAGATGCTAGTAATACATAGGCAGTGAAAGGGTTGAAAGACATACAGGTAAAGTAGAACTGAAAGTGTTCTGTATACATGTGGAACCTCTATGTTTTGCTTCAGGTAATGTCAATGAGGGATAATGTGCAGATGAGAAATTCAAGGGACTAAAGAGATATCCTTGGTGGACCTCAGAGTAAATGGTCTAGGGTTGTTATAAGAAGCCATTGTAGGAGATTCTTTGGTTATGACAGGATGCATAAGAATGAACTCAAGCTGGAGCAATCCTATTCAACTGAAAATGAAGAAAAGGGTTGAAGCTGCAGATGGATCAAGAGGATCAGGTAGGATAATTTACCATGGTAACTGTAACATTGAATGTCATTTGTTACTTTAAGACAGGTTGCTTCATTGCTGTAACAGGATCAGAAACTGGATCCAAACATGGAGCTATGAAAAGGAATGGCACCAATTTGGGAGCATTCTGGCTTTGGAGAGGAAGGGGAAGTTGGAGATAAGTGGGGAGGTGTAAATTAGAGCAGAATGGTGAATGGGTTTTCTGAGAAGGGGTCAATAATGGCAGATCTAAAAGGGAGAAGGATGGGACCTGTGGGGGGAGAAATCATTCACAATATCAACTAGCATGGGGACCAAGAAGGGAAGTAGTGGTCAGCAGTTTGATGAGAATTAGGTCTAAAAAGTGCTGGGTGGGCCTCATGGACAAGATGAATTCAGGAAGCGGTGAAGAGGGTGAAAGAAGCCAAAGGGGGAATATTTGGAAGATATTGGGCTTAGTGGATAAAGAGAAAGAAGAAAATGACTAGATGCAAATAATGCAAGGGCTTAGTATCAAAGAGGTCCATGAACTCCTTGCACTTTCTGAAGGTGTTGGGGCAGGGGGCAGCTTCAAGAAAAGGGTTTGGAGCAGAGAAAAAAATTTGTGTTAACTTTGCATTCCTGCACGAGCCTGGAGTGGTGAACAGATTTGACAAGTGCCTGATGTGGCCCAGCCAGGCTTGTGGACCTACAACTAAACCAGCTGCGTGCCAGGTGCATTCTCGTCCAGTGAAGATGTGGGGCCAGGCCAGGGAGAGAGACTCTGGTGACAGAATGAGTTTTACTCAGGATAACGAGGGGAGGAGGGGGGGGGGCGATAATGGAGAAAATCGACAGCTATAGAAACACAGCATGAGGTGGCACATTGGAATAAATCTAAGCGTCATTTTCTGCTGGGTGTCATTCTGCCTGTTAATTATCCACAACAAGTTTTCAGTCGTAAATGTAAGAGGATACAAATGACTGAGAGCGATTTCAGTAGGGAACCGCTTATCACATTCCTGACTCTTGTTATCTTTACTTCAAACAGGTTAACGGTTCCTTTAAAATAGTAGAGTTTGCTCCCATGAGCGGGTACTGGCTAATACAGTTTAGATGCGCTTTCGGGTGCATTTTAGAAGAGGAGAGAATTCTTGTTGAACAGCAGAATGCACCCACCTGCAGGACAGTTGCAGTCACTTGGCGCTTCTCTGGCAGTTCTGCGTTTCGCTGCGTCTTCATAAGATCTCTACAGAGAAACAAGACAAACATCTACATTTCAGTGACAGAAGTGGGCAGCATTAGATAGCTCTCCTCTGAAGCGCCCGGGGAGTGCTCAGTACTTGTCCATTCTAGCACACCCTGGGAGCTGAATGCTGTGCAAGTGGGCGGCGTGCAGCACATTTCCCACTTTTGTCAGTTGAATTTGCATTCATCTTTTGCTCCCGTGCTGGCTTTAATTTTTTTTTATTTTTTAAAAAAACTTGCCGCTTAAAATAAGAAGCTTCCCCGAATGGCTACAGCGGACTGACCCATGCGTCGACCGATAAAAAAAAGCAAGCGATTGGTTTTAGCTGGCCCAGGACTTAGCCGCTACCTGGCTCAGAAGTTGTTCCACTCTCTCCTGGACGAGTAGCCTCATCCGATCTGCCGCCAGACTGGGGCCCCGGTGAGGCAGGCTGTCCCCCTTCACATTCTCCAGGTCTAATATCCTCTCCTCCAGTTGGGAAGTTTTAATAGTCAGGCTGATGCAGAAAGCCAGCGAGCCCACAGACAGCATGAACCAGAGCGCGTTTGTCAGTGTCCAGCAGCAGGGCGAGCCCAGGGGCGGACTCTGAATCACCCCCATCTCTCCAAGCTGCGGCTTGCCTTCCCTCCGCTTTGGGCTTCGCTCTGTGGACATTTTCGGCATATTCCTCCTCACTGCCCCCGGCACTTCTCAAAAAAAAAACCCCGGAAAGGGTCAGTCAGCAATGGGAGATATCCTCAGTTTCAGCAAGTCAACGGGGCAAAGCGCTCATTCATAATATTTCTCTCTCTCTTTCTGTTAAGTGAGCTGTCCTGGTCAACTGGTGTCTCCTCTCTGCTAGATCTCAGCTTCAATGAATGAAAGGATTGCTTTGACTTGTTGCTGTGTCGGCTTCTACCTGGCCGTATATATGTGTGTGTGTGTATGTGTGTGTGTATATACACTGGCTGAGAAATGGGTTCAGCTCCTGTCTGTCCACTCTCTCTCTCTCTGTGTGTGTGCGGCTGCCGAGCTATCCAATGCCCTGGTCTCGTTTGCCGCGTACCGACTGCAGACGGTAAATACGGCTCCAGTCCCCCAGTCTCAGCGTGATTAACATAATTCTGCTTGGATATGCAAACCTCCCTCCTCCCTCCCTCCTGCCGGCCCTTGCGGGGGGGAGCAAGTGCGCCGGTGTTCCCTGAGACCTGTCAGCAAGCCTCACTGACAGTCAGGGCTCCAGCACTGGGCAGTGAAAGCGACGACCAGAGCCAACATTTCTGTACCGCATTACACTTCTACTGTCAGTCGCCCTTGTGCATGTTGAAGTGAAAAGAATGAGGAGGTCGAAATGTAGGCTTATGTGATTGCAGTCTCCAAACAGGTAACAGTGACACTGTACACTCACTGCTGTGTACACAGTGCTGTATACACATTATACTCCACACTATTGTACTCCTCAATGTGATCGCACCTGAAGGGACATGTACCTGGACAGACTCGCTCATTGCCATCTCTGTAACAAAGGCAAAATTTGCAGATGCTGCAAACCATAAGAGAAAATTCTGGAACTGTTCTGGAGCTCAGGCAGTATCTGTGGACAGAGGACATATATGTAATGTTCTCTGTTTCTCTCCTCACGCATGCTGTCTGACCCGCTGTGTTTTTCTGTTGTTATTCCCTCTGTAACAGTCCAAAAGACTCGAGTCAGCAAAGAGTAATTCCCGCCTACGTCCGTGTACATTCAGATTGTTTTCTTATCACCTTTAATTGCCCTGTTCAGAACTCATCCATGTATCTGTTAGCCTTGCTGCCTCACAGCACCCGAGACCCAGGTTTAATCCCCGGCTTAGATCACTGTCTGTGCAGGGTCCGCACGTTCTCCCCATGTCTGCGTGGGTTTCATCCGCGTAATCCGGTTTTCTCCCAATCCGAAAGACATGCTGATTAAGTCCAGTGGTCATGCTAAATTCTCCCTCAGTGTGGCGACGCGGGGATTGTCACAGTAACTTCATTGCCGTGTTAATGTAAACCTACTTTGTGGCTAACAAATAAATGTATCTTTTAACTCTTCAGTATTTAGCTCATGACTGGATTGCCCCCTTGCTCATGCACCTTTGTACACTATCAAAACCCTCAAACAGGTCAGGGATCAATAATCTGTTTTTTCAAGCTATATCATAAACGCCTTTGCCCCTTTCACTCAGCTCCAACAGCTATTTGGCCACGGGAGCTGACTTCACCTGTAAATGGTATAAAACAGCCACTTGCTTTGTGATGGTGGGACTATCCTCTCAATACAATAGAGTTGCTCCGGGCACAAGGGAATGTTGCACTGTAACACAAGGCCAACCAGCCACTATGATAAACGGTGGCATGGGGACAGGCTGGAATTGCTGGGTATAAGTGATGTGGAAATGCCGGCGTTGACAGGGGTAATCACAGTAAGAAGACTGACAACACCAGGTTTAAGTCCAACCAATTTATTTGATAGTAAACTCAGAAGCTTTCAGGGTTTGCCCTGACGAAGCTTGTGAGTTTACTATCAAATAAATTGGTTGGACTTAAACCTGGTGCTGTCAGACTTCTCACAATGCTGGGTATACACAGCAGGTCATCTACAAAGATAGAAGATTTGGTTTTATGTAACCCTTGGCCATGGCTTTCTGAATGCGTTGCGTATTTTCAATGTTTCCGGGATATTTGCTCCCGAAAAAAATTAGCTTTAACTAAGGATGAGCTTGCTAAGAATCTGAGCATCAGTTTTGCATACAAATGCTATAAAATTCACAAGTTCTTCTTGCAAAAAAAAATCATGGTTTAATTGATGTAAGGATTGATTCAAACTGCAGTTGCAATTATTCATTTTATTAATCTCTAATTAGCATTTATCATTGAATTACTTTTTTGTGTTAATATTTTCAGCACAAGTTGATTGGTGGACCATCAATTTACCCTCTTTTGTGATTCGCACACTTGTTACTGATGGCACACTTTTAGCACAGGAGTGTTGCTATAGGAACATAACTTCGTCAACTCTTTTTGCGTCCTCATCATATTGTTTCGAGAGTACACAAGGAAACATCTTGAACTCAGCTTATCCTGACTGCCGGTTGGGATGCATGCTCTATTTGGTATGGGAGATCACCCCGAATTTCAGTCCCAAGCTTCCACGTTAACAATCGGTCTCCCTGTTCCCGGACAAGAATTCAGGTTCCGGGAGCCACTTGTTATCCAGTGACCCCTGCTGGAAAGTCAATGTGTGTGGACGTTCAGATGTATGGAAGATTAGACTCGGCTCAAGTAGCAATCTATAACTCAAGTGACTGAACGTTTAACTTTGACAAGAAGCGTAAAACTGGATAATATTGGATTGGTATTCCATTATACATCATGTCTAGTTTGAATGCCTTCCCTGTAAAGGAAAAGTGTATGCATAATCAACCGATTACGCAAAGGCAACCTCTGTCCCATCAATGTACTTCTGAGAATGTAGGAATCCAACCTTTCTTGTTCATCTCTCCACAGCTAGGGGCAAGTCAAAATATATTTCGCACGTTCTTTTTCAACATACACATATGGAAATCAGTCAGTCAATTCCGGGTGGTTGATAACGATTGGTTGGTCACAGTGGATTTGGAAACAAAATGATGCCAGCTGCTTCTGTTCTATGTGTTGCCGGTCAGGTTACTGGCGGAATCAGTCTCTCTGATGTACCTGACGCTCTGAAGTTGATTAGGTCAGAATGCATGTGTTCATTCTCTCAGATATGGTACACATGGATTCTACAGAAATGTGAGCAGACAGTTAATGCACGGTTATTTCGCTGTTCAAATGCTGCCATTATATTAGCAGGTGTAGTGTAATCATTCCAACAGCGTGCACACTGGGTAGAGGACTTGAATTAAGTTCATACACTTCAGCGATGGAAATGACCGCGTGGCGAGTTGTTACAATAGGCTTTAATTGCACTAGCACCACCAGACTAATGTATAGTAATCCAGCCCCCGTTAAAATGGAAAGCACTTTTATTTGCAATCCGAAACAAAACTCAATCCAAAATTTGAAACAAATATAATTACATATATTGATAATTATGCCATTGAAACGATTATCTTAGCTCCATTCAAATTTCGAAAATACGCCCAAATGGCCAGATCTTAACCAGTCAAGAGATAAATCAGTTTATAAGATTAGTTTTGGGGGGAAAAAACAATTTTTTGTCCAGTTGGGTTTGAATAAAAATATTCAAAAGAAAAAATATTTATTGAAAATTAGAATTATGGAAATATCTAGCAATATACTCTTGAAAATTCGAAGCAATGCGAAGTTAATGTTCACAAAGCATTTGAAAGTCAGATTAAATCCGACCAGGGTGACATGTGTAATTACAATTTTTGTTTAGTTACCAAGGTCCTGTCCAGATAGTTCCAATCCAGATCCCCCGCCCCTCTAAATTTACCACTAATCGATTCCATATTAAGTTTATACCAGTGAAATAATTGAGAAATTAACTCAATGATAACTTCTGGGTTGATCTTAAGGAAATACAAACGACAAAAAGATAACACTTGATTCAAGCAAAATTTAAATAAATTCTTCTGTCAATGTGTGGAGAATAAGTTTCTATGATGGCGAATGCTCATTTAACTTGCACCTGAACACAAAAGCAGAATGTTGATCGAGGTTATTCTAAGCATCTGAATGACATCTAGTGGAACCTATTGCAATTGCATGTTACTCTTCCTCTGCAATCCGGACAATCTGTGAATGGGTCCTAAATAATGCTTTTAATGCACATATTGCTCCGAATTCAATTGGTCACAAATTATTCTCAGCGATGCAGCAGATACGTGCTGTTGCTCAAATGTTCTGTTCGAACTTGGTGGCTCGATAAGGTTTAGAAAATGGAAATTCAATCAAGATGTCATTTCACAAATTTATTTCGCTGATTCCAAATCAGGCAGAAACATCAAATGTTTCTCGTTAGGGTAGTATGGTGGCACAATGGTTAGCATAGCTGCCTCACAGCAGTAGGAATTCGTGTTCTATTCCCGGCTTGGGTCCGTGTTTGTGAAGTGCACATTCTCCCCGGGTCTGCCTGGGTTTCCTCTGGGTATTCCAGTTTCCTTCCAGTCTGAAAGATGTGTTGGTTAGGTGCATTGGCCGTGCTAAATTGCCCCTCAGTATACCTGAAAAGATGTCGGGGTGTAGTGACTAGGGGATTTTTACAATTAACTTCATCAGTAAACTGATAATATAAGCTGACTTCTGACATTAATAAATTAACTTAAATAAACATTTTAAAAGTTTTCTCAAAAGAAATGTCACGATAAGAGTGACATTTACCAAACAAATGTGAAAGAAAAACTTCAGCAATGTGAAATAAAGTATAAATGATAGTGTTAAAACTGTGGAATTCAGTTTTCACATCCAAATTGTAAACATGATTGCAAGATGAACAAGCGAAACAATTAGATTAGCACCACATGGTTCAAGAACGCAGACAAATCTCAACAATTTAATCCTTAAAATCTGGAAAGAAGGAAAATGACACTATAAGATAATTCTATTTCATAATATATTTGCATGACAAAGATGGGCTGTGCGAGAATAAACAACCTACAAAAGTTCTAGTCATTTCTTTGAAGCAAGTCTTAGCAAATGCATTAAAATACCTTGAGTGAAATCTGCTCAGGTGCTGAAAAACATCAAGAGGAACAGTGTACAAATTCAAGTTTGTTTCTTAATGGACATCTTGAACATTGCAGTTAAAAGTCACCATAACATGTGAAATTTTGATGGGTAGTATTTTGATGGAAAGAAGCTGTGTGCATTCATGTTGCAATGTCATGTTGCACAGTACATTCAGTGTTAGAAATGGTAGCCTGAAATGAAAAAGTTTTCTTAAAGGTGAGGTATATAGAAAGACAGTTGTTTTGAGATGAAAAAAGGTGATTTCTATCAGGATAACACAAAAATCCATTGTGACATCTCAGTTGTCATGATATCTCAATTGCTTAGAAGGTCACACGTGAAGAGCCCCAGACATCTATGACCCAAACAAGACAATTGTGTTCAGGTGACTATTGTGTGTAATGTGAAATGGTAAGGCCAAATCGCACAGGGATGACACCAACACAACATAGAACATAGAACATTACAGCACAGTATAGGCCTTTTGGCCCTCGATGTTGTGCCGAGTTTTTTCTGAAACCAAGATTAAGCTATCCCACTCCCTATCATTCTGGCTCAACATGTTCTTGAATTAGTTAACTTCTAAATCTATGTTGTTGTTGTTATTAAGCGCAAATTTAAGAAAGTTTTAAAGTGAAATTCACAATCCCTTCACATTCTTTCTTTGCACATTTCTCAATTTCACTTTCACTCTCTTGATCACTGGTTGAATGAAATACCAATCCTTCATAGTTCTTTAAACTCAACATGAAATTTGTGCAATTCACATATTATTTGTAATATATATAAATGACTTGGAAGAGGAGTGATCAGCAAGTTTGCAGATGATACAAAAGATGGCTGGACTTGCAGATAGTGAGGAGCATTGTCAGGCGATGCAGCAGGACATAGATAGGCTGGTAGCTTGGGCAGATAGATGGCAGATGGAATTCAATCCTGATAAATGCCAGGTGATGCATTTCAGGAGAAAGAATGTAAGGGGTAGGTATATGATAAAGGGTAGACCTATTAAGAGTATAGAAACGCAGAGGGACCTGGGGGTGCAGGTGCACAAGTCTCTGAAGATGGCGGAGCAAGTGGAGAAGGTTGTGAAGAAAGCATATGGTATGCTAGCCTTTATAGGAAGGAGTATAGGGTACAAGAGCTGGCCTTTAATGTTGCAGTTGTATAAAACGTTGGTTAGACCTCATTTGGAATACTGCGTCCAGTTCTGGTCGCCCTACTACCGGAAGGATGTGGAGATTCTGGAGAGAGTGCAGAGGAGGTTTACCAGGATGCTGCCTGGTATGGAAGGTCCGAGTTACGAGGAGAAGTTAGGCAAATTGGGACTGTTTTCCTTAGAAACACGTAGACTTAGAGGAGATCTAATAGAGGTGTACAAGATTATGAAGGGGATAGATAGAGTAAACAGGGTTAAGCTTTTTCCTAGGATGGACTCAAATAGTACGAGGGGTCACGGGCTTAGGGTGAGGGAGGTAAGGTATAATTTGGATGCTAGAGGGAGTTTTTTCACACAGAGGGTGGTGGGGGTATGGAATGCACTACCAAGTAAAGTGGTGGAGGCAGGCACTCTGGAGTTATTTAAGAAATACTTAGATGGGCACATGAACAGAATGGGAATGGAGGGGTATAGAAAACTGATTTAAAATAGGGATCATGAGCCTTGGGAGTCCGTGGGAAGTGTGTAAATAGATGATGATATTGATGTACTTGTTTTTATCCTACAGGTGCTTTGGTCCACCTTGTTGTCTAACGAGGGGCATACACGCGATGGGTCGTGAGAGGGCTGCTCTTGGATTTTTTTTGAGAGTATCCTAGTGCTTCACGTCGTTAGTGTACGCTTGACCTGGACCATTTGATGGGCAACACGACAGCTCAGTGACTATCGCTGTGCTGTGCAGATACATGGATTTGGGCCTGTGTCTGTGGGAGTTTGCGCGTTCTCCCCATGTTTGCTTGGGTTTTCTCCAGGTGCTTCAGTTTCCTCCCACATCCCAAAGATGTGCTCTAAAGCTAATTGGCAAAACAAATTCTCCCTAAATTGTCTCAAATTTGGTGTTTAATCCATAGATCTATAAACATAGACAGGGATCACGGGTAGAGGTGGGAACATTGGGGTGGTGGCGCGGGTTCATTGGGTCAACGGTCTTGTTTCCCGTGCTGTTTTGTTCTTTGTTATCATTACTTTATATTTGAATCAGTGACAATGAATGCCTTTGATACAGTTCTTGCTCAGAATTCAGTTACTCGTATATTCGGGAAACGGGAGAGGTTCCGGAGGATTGCGGATGTGGTTCCTATCTTTAAGAGAGGGAACAGGGATAGTCCAGGAAATTACCGACTGGTGAGTCTGATTTCAGTGGTTGGTAAGCTGATGGAGAGGCTTCTGAGGGATAAGATATATGAACATTTGGAGAAGTTTGGACTGATTAGAAATAGTCAGCATGGTTTTGTCAAGGGGCAGGTCATGCCTTACGAGCTTAGTTGAGTTCTTCAAAAATGTGACTGAACACATTGACGAAGGAAGGGCGATGGACATAGTGTACATGGACTTTAGCAAGGCGTTTGATAAGGTCCCCCATGTAAGGCTTCTGGAGAAGGTGAGAAGGCATGGGATCCAAGGAGCTTTGGCCTCATGGACCCAGAACTGGCTTGCCGGCAGAAGGCAGAGAGTGGTTGTGGATGGGTCTTCTGCATGGAGGTCGGTAACCAGTGGATGCCCCAGGGATTTGTTCTGGGATCCCTGCTGTTTGTTGTTTTCATAAATGACCTGGATGAGAAAGTGGAGGGATGGGTTAGTAAGTTCGCCGACGATACAAAGGTCGGTGGTGTTGTGGATGGTCTGGAGAGATGCCAAAAGTTGCAGCGGGACATAGACAGGATGCAAGACTGGGCGGAGAAGTGGCAGATGGACTTCAACGCGGATAAATGTGTAGTGGTCCATTTTGGCAGGAATAATGGGATGAAGGAGTACAATATAAGGGATAGGAATCTTAGCTGTGTTGTAGAGCAGAAGGATCTCGGGGTCCGGGTCCATAGGACTCTTAAATCGGCCTCACAGGTGGAGGAAGTGGACAAGGCGTACAGTGTACTGGCCTTCATTAATCGAGGAATAGAGTTTAGGAGTCAGGAGGTAATGATACAGCTCTATGAGACTTTTGTCAAACCCCACTTGGAGTATTGTGTGCAGTTCTGGTCGCCTCACTATAAGAAGGATGTAGAGGCTATTGAGAGAGTGCAGAGGAGATTTACAAGGATGCTGCTTGGATTGGGAGGCAGGCCTTATGAAAATAGGTTGAGGGAGCTGGGACTCTTCTCACTGGAGAGACGTAGGTTGAGAGGCGACCTGATAGAGGTTTATAAAATGTTGAGAGGAATAGGGTGGACTTTCACAGACTATTTCCCCGAGCTGAAATGGTCACTACGAGAGGACATAGATTTGCAGGGAAGCAAATACAAAGGAGATGTCAGGGGTAAGTTTTTCACTCAGAGGGTGGTGAGTGAATGGAATCGGCTGCTGTCGGAGGTTGTTGAGGCAAACTCACTGGGGTCTTTTAAAAGATTTCTGGATGAATATACGGAAAATAATAGGATAGGGGGTTAGGATAGCGGATTATAGATAGGTCTGTGGATTGGTAGATGTGATTGGCGCAACTTGTGGGCCGAAGTGCTTGTTTGTGCTGTATTGTTCTATGTTCTATATTCATCTCAGTGATGAGCAGAAACTGGTGACATTTTGTTGCTAAATAGTTAAGTAGAACTTGGTGGCTAATTTAACTTTGGGAAATGGAGATTTAATGGAAGTGTTATTAGTCAGGCGTTTATTCAGCGAATAAAAAACCCCATATTTATTTCACAAAGCAAATGTTACTATCAGTGACATTTGCCAAGCATAGTCAACATTACAATGAAACTGGAAACCGGACTGGCTGATAACTTGAAGACAAACAAGGCACCACAACAGGTAGCACTTAGACTATTTTCAAGAATTTTCATGTTGTGGTAACTTTGCATTGCACCTTTCAAATTGTACCCCTGTTTTCAGAAATGAAAAATTTTTCTGAAAGTTGAAGTATAGAGAAAGAGGACTTGTTTTGAGAAGAAAAGGTAACTGACTGTTATTAGCATATTAACACAAAAATCCATTATGTCATCTCAGTTATTCTGATCACTTACAAGGTTGCACGGGAAAAGGCTGACACCTATGACCCAGGGTAGCACTTATCACAGCAAAGAGAAAACAAATGCTAGTGTTCAGGTGACAATTGTCTGGTGAGGCCAAATCAGACATGGATGACATCAACACAGCATGTTTTAGGTAGCAGCTATATCTACATTGCTGTTTTATCGACGGCAAAATCAATCATCTTAAAAAATAAAGATCCCGTTCCCACAGACTTGATCTCCTGGATATTTATTTGCACCTCTCTCCTTTTCACTCAGTCTATTTGTATATAATTCCAATCATTTGTAGGTGTTCAATTTAACTCTGCGATCAGGACAATCCTGTGAATAGGTGCTAAAGAATGATTTTAATGCACACATTGCTCTGAATACAATTGGTCACGTGTTATTCTCAGTGATGCAGCAGAAATTAAACACATGCTGTTGCTAGTAGATCTGTTAGAACTTGGGTGGTTCGACAAGTTTTGGAAAATGGAGTTTCAATTGCATTTATTGCATGAAAGGAAAGGAAGCTCATTTCAAGCATTTCACAAAGGAATGTTACACTAAAGTCAAATCTGTCCAGGAATGGGCAACGTAACAGAAAAACTGTGAACTGGAATTGGTGATGATTTGACAAACACCACAACAGATAACAAATGGGAGTCTTCTTTACAATAATCTAAGTAGCACTTGAGGTGACTTCACATTGCACATCTCATATGTTACCATCAGTTATCGTGAGGGGAGAGAAATCAGGAGCGTGAAATGAATTGCAAATAGTGTTGTTAGAGTGAGGAATCCCATCAATTCAGGCAAAAAGCAAAAACAAACTGATTGCACCATTAACAGGCAAAAGGAACAAAAGTAGACAAAGCACAACCCAATTGGTTAGCATTTAACTTAAAATATACCAATTGCACCGTTTTTGAAGCAAACTGTTAGGAGTTGCTGCCTGTTGGATAAAAATCTGCAGTGAACTCTGCACAGGTGCTGAAAAGTACTGTGACATCAAGTAGTGGACACATTCATGTTAGTTTCTCAATGAACATCTTGGCCATTGCAGTCAAAAGCCACCACTTACAGTAGTCTATGTTCATGCTGTGATGTCTTTAGATTGCACAGATTTACAAATGGTAGGCTGAAATAAGAAACTTTGTGAATCCCTATGGATTGTATCCCTACTGAGATTACCACCACCACTGTGTTCTCAGCACCCTACTATATTCCTCTTAGAAAGAGTTAGTTTTGGGAAAGAAAGAGCTGATGATTATCAGCATAATTATACAGAGATCCATTGTGACATGCCTGTTGAGCAAATTACTCACTGGTCATGCAAGAAGAGCCAGACATAGAACATAGAACAGACATCTGTGAGCCAAATAGGGTAGCACTTACCACAGCAAAGGAAAGGCAAATGCTTGTGTTTAGGTGACAATTGTATGTAATGTGAAATGACAAGGCCAAATTGCACAGGGATGACAACAACACAGTATGACGTAGCCTGAGGCAGCAGCTCAAACTTGTCTTTGGAAACAGCAAATACAGTCATGTTCCAAAGTGAAGATCTCAATGTGGAAATTTGGATTTGCTCACATTTTTTTTGGCTCATCTTTCCATTTCACTTTTAGTCTCTTCATCACTGGTTGAAGGTAACAACAATATCACTGATGAAATCTGCTCAGGTGCTGAAAAGTATTATGACTTCAAGAGCTATACTGTATCAAGTCAGGGTTATTTCTCAACAGACATCTTGACACTGCCAGTTAGAAGCCACCACAACAAGTAGCACTTGCAGTATTTTGATGGGAAGAAGCTGTTTGCACTCAGGTTATGATGTCTTTAGACTGCCCAGATTGCACATTGTTACAAATGTTAGCTCATATGTAGAATCTTTCTGAAAGGTGAAGTACACAGGAAAGAGATCTTGTTTCGTGATACAAAAAGAACTTATTGTCAGCTTAACATACGGAGATCCATTGTTTCATGTCAGTTCTCAAGAGAACCTGATTACTTACACGATTCTACATGAAGAGCCAGACATCTATGATCCAAACAGGGCAGCACTTAACACAGGAAAAGAAGAGCAAATGCTATTATTCAGGTGACAATTGTCAGTAATGTGAAATGGCGAGGTCAAATCACACAGGAATGACATTAACACATCATGTTTTTGCACTAGCTATGGTAGCACAGTGGTTAGCATTGATGCTTCACAGCTCCAGGGACTTGGGTTCAATTCCTGGCTTGGGTCACTGTCTGTGCAGAGTTTCCACATTCTCCTTGTGTCTGCGTGGGTTTCCTCCTAGTGCTCTGGTTTCCTCCTACAGTCCAAAAATGTGTGGGTTGGGTTGATTGGCCATGCTAAAATTGCCCCTTAGTGTCTTGAGATGTGTAGGTTAGAGGGATTAATGGGGAAAATATATAGGAATATGGGAGTAAGGCATGGGTGGGATTGTGGTTGGTGCAGACTCGATGGGACAAATGGCCTCTTTCTGTGCTATAGAGTTTCTATGATTCTAGCTGGCTTCTAAATCCACGATGCTATCATGATTAAGAGAAAATTTAATAAAATTTTGACATGAAATTGATATACTTACAAACTTAGATCTCTCCGCATTCTTTCTTTGCAAATCTCTCAATTTCAATTTCATTCTTGTGATCACTGGTTGAATGAAATACCAACATTTTCTAGTTTTTTTCAACTCAACATAAAAATTGTGTGGTCCACACATCATTAATTTATATTTGAATAGATGATAATGAATGCCTTTGATAATGATCCTTGCTTGGAATTCACATGCTCATCTCAGAGATACAGCAGAAACTGTATCTAAATAGGTTCATTAGAACTTGATGCCTAATCTAAAATAGAAAATGGAGATTCAATGGAGGGGTCATCAGTTAGGTATTTACTTAAAAATAAAAAACCCACGTCATATTTTTCATAAACGAAATGTTACTATCAATCACATTTGCCAGGCATAGTGGTGACATGGTAGCACAGTGGTTAGCACTGTTGCTCACAGCATCAGGGATCTGGGTTCGATTCCCGACTTGAGTCACTGTCTGTGTGGAGTCTGCATGTTCTCCCCCTGTCTGTGTGGGTTCCCTCCAGATGTTGCAGCTTACTCTCATAATCCGAAAGACGTACTAGTTAGATGCATTGGCCATGCTAAATTCTCCCTCTGTGTGTAAGAGGTGCCAAAGTGTGACTAGGGGATTTTCACAGTAACTTAATTGCAGTGTCAATGTAAACCTACATGTGACAATAATTAAATAAACTTTTAAACATAGTCAACATTACAGTAAAATTGTACTCTGGACTGGTTGATGGTATGATGACAAAGAAGGCATCACAACAGGTAACACTTGGACATTTTTCAAAAAGATCTGAGTGCCACTGTTCAGGTGACTGTATTGTACCCCCAGTCTTCAACAAATAAAAAATGTCAAAAAGTTGAAGTATAAAGAAAGAAAACATTTTTGGGAAGAAACTGTTGAGCTGACTTCACATGGCACATCCCATGTGCTATTACAAGATATTGTTAAGGGAAAGAAAAACTTCAGCAAAGTGAAATAAAGTATAAATATTGAAATTAGAGCTGTGGAATTCAGTTGTCACAAGTAAAATGTGACAACTGAATTGGTGATAATGATTTGACAAAGAAGACACAAAAGGTAACACTTTAAGACTGTTGTCCAGAGTCTATAAGTACCACTGTTGTGGTGACCTCACATGACTGCTTGCTATTACCGGTTCACATAAAGGGAAAGACTTCAGCAAGATTAAATAAAGTACAAGTAGTGGGGTCAGAGCTGTGGAATTCAGTGGTCACATATAAAACATAAATATGATTGCAGCATAAACAAGAGAAAGATATAAATTGGCACCATATGGTTAAAGCAATTAAATCCTATCATCTCTTTGATGCAACACTTAGCAAGTTCTGTCTGTTAAAGTATCTCTACTGAAATTTGCACAGGTGCTGAAATGCATTGTAACATCAAGAGGAATAGTGGACACATTCACTTAATTTCTTAATGACTACCTTAGCCATTGCAGTTAAAAGTCATCATAACAAGTAACACTTACAATATTTTGAAGGAAGAAGTTGTTTGCTCTCGTGTTGTGATATCTTAAGACTGCCCAGATTGCACAGTTTTACATATGGTAGCCTGAAATGGAGATTCTTTTCTGAATGGTATGGTATATTGAAAGAGAGCAAGTTTTTAGGAAGAAATGAGGCTGATTATATTAGCATAACCATACAGAGATCTGTTGTGAAATGACACTCATCAAGAGAAAATGATTGCTTACAAGTTCGCAAGTGTAGAGCCAGACACCTATGACCCAAACAGAATAGCATGTAATACAGCAAAGGAAAAGTAAATGCGAGCATTCAGGTGATAATTGTCTGCAATATGAAATGGCAGGGCCAAATTGCACAGGGATGGCATTAACACAACTTGTTCTTACCTGAGGTAGCAGCTAAATCTTGCATCAGGAAGCAGTAAACTCAATCATGTTCCAATGTAATGGTCTGTTGCCCGTTGGTTGAATGTAACACCAATCTTTATATTTCTTCAAAACTCAACAGTTAAACTGTGCAATTCATACATCATTATTTTCTATTTAACGAGGTGCATTTGATACCTTTGTTGCTTGGAATTCAGATACTCACATGTTAATCAGGATAATGCAACCGAAACTAGATGCATGCTATTGCAAAGAAATCTGTTCTAACTTGTTGGCTAAACTAAATTTGGAAGATGGAAATTCAGTTGAGGTGTCATCAGCCACGTACTTAATTCACAAAAAGATCACTTCTCCTATTTCAAAAAGGGAATGTTACCATTGGAGTTATATTTGCCAGACATTGACAACATTACAGAAAAATTGTGAATTTGTCTTGCTGATGATGATATAACAAACAGGGCACCACAACAGGTAGCACTTAAGCCTGTTTTGAATAACACTGTTGAGGTGCATTCAAAGGGCACATCTCATATCCTGTTACCAGTTACAGCACTAAGGGAAAGAAAGACTTCAGTAAAGTGAAATAAAGTACAATTGGGCTTAGAGCTGGGAATTCACTTCTCATGTGCAAAATGTAAACAATTGCAGGATGAACTGAAGAAACACTTAGGTTGGCAACGGGTGTTTAAAGCAGGCAGAGAACCCTCCAACTAATTCAACCCTTAAATTCTGCAGAGAAAGGAAATTGCATTGTAATATAATTTTATTTCATTATGTGTTCGCACACAAAGATGGACTATGTATGCGAATACTCAAACTGCACAAACTCCATTCATTTCTTTTGAAGCTCATAGCAAATTTGGGCCTTCCATGCAGAAAGTCTGCAGAGATTTGGATAGGTTAAGTGAGTGGGCAAGGATCTGGCAGATGGAAGGCAAGTGTAAGGTTATCTACTTTGGAAGGATTTATAGTAAAATGATTATTTAAATGATGAAGAATTACAATATTCTGCTGTGCAGAAACCTGGGGGTCCTTTGTGCATGAATCACAAAAAGTCAGTTTGCAGGTGCAGCAGATGGTTAAGAAGGCAAGTTGAATGTTGGCCTTTATCGCGAGATTATGAAAGAGAGTATAAAAGCAGGGAGGTCTTGTTGCAATTGTACAAGGTACTGGTGAGGCCACACCTAGAATATTGTATGCAATTTTAGTCCCCTTATTTAAGAAAGGATATATTAGCTTTGGAGGGAGTGCAGAGAAGGTTCACCAGGTAGATTCCAGAAATGAGGGCGTTAGCTTATGAGGAGATTGAGCCTGTACTCATTGGAGTTTAGAAGACTTCTCCTTTAGAAGAGGGGAGATCTTATAGAAACATATAAGATAATGAACAGGCTAGACAGGATAGAAGAAGAGAGATTATTTCCACTTAGGCTGGAAATAAGAACTAGAGAGCACAGCCTCAAAATATGGGGAAGTCAATTTAGAACAGAGTTGAGGAGGAACTTCTATCCAGGGGTAGTGAATCTCTGGAATTCTCTGCCTATTGAAGTAGTGGAGGCTACCTTGTTAAATGTGTCCAACTCACAGGTCGATAGATTTCTGATCACTAAGGGAATTAAGGGTTATGGCGAGCAGGTGGGTTAGTGGAACTCAATCACTGTCAGTTCAGCCGTAATCTTACTGAATGACAGGGGCAGGCTCAAGAGGTAGATGGCCTATTCCTGCTCCTATTTCTTATGTTCTTGTGTATCTCCAGTGAATCTCAAGAGAAATAGTGTACACATTTATGTAAGTTTCTCAGTGGACACCTTGGCTATTGTTGTCAAAAGTCACCACAACAAGGAACATTTATAGGCTGCTGAAGACAAGAAGCTGTCTGTGCTCATGTTCTAATGACATTAGACTGCACAGGTTTCAAAGTCTTACAAATTTTAGTCTGAAATGAAGAAATTTGATGCAGAGTGTAGTTTTTGAAAGGGAGTTAATTTAGGAAGGAAACAGAACTGGTTACTATCAGCATAACCATACAGCGATCCATTCTGACAAACATATTGTCCAAATGATTCATAGAATGGCATGAAGAGCCAGACATCTATGACCCAAACAAGGTAGCACTTACCACAGCAATGGAAAAGCAAATGCTAGTGTTTAGGTTAGAATTGTCTGTGATGAGAAATGGCAAAGCCAAATCCAACAGGGATGACAACACAGCATGACCCAGTCTGAGGGAGCAGTGCAGAATTGCCTTTGGAAGCAGCAAGTTCAATCATGTTGCAAAGAGAACATCTCATTTTCGCAAACTTGGATTCCTGCACGTTTTCTTTGTACTTCTCTCCATTTCACTTTCAGTCTCTTCATTAACTGATTGAAGGTAACAACAATATATCACCGATGAAATCTGCTCAGGTGCTGAAAAGTCTTGAAAGTTCAACAGCTTTATCATATCAAGTCAGGACTGTTTGTGAATGAACATCTTGGCCATTGCAGCTAAAAGGCACCACAACATGTAGCACTTACAGTATTTTGATGGGAAGAAGCTGTTTGCACTCAAGTTGTGGTGTCTTTAGACTACACAGTTTGCACTGTGTTACAAATGGTGGCTGAAATGTAGAATCTTTCTAAAAGGTGAAGTACACATCTTGTTTTAGGAGGAAAAGAGCTGATTATTGTAATCATAACCATACAGAGATTCATTGTGACATATCAGTTCTCAGAATTACCAGATTAGTTCCAAGGTTGTCTGTGAAGCGCCAAACATTTATGACCCAAACAAGGTAGCACTTACCACAGCAATGGAAAAGCAAATGCTACAGTGTTCAGGTGACAATTGTCTGTAATGTGAAATGGCATAGCCACATCTGACCAGGATGAAAATACAACATGTATTATTGTACTATTGCTGAGCTGTCTGTGCTCATGTTGTGATGTCATTCGACTGCACAGGTTTCAGAGTGTTACAAATTTTAGTCCGAAAAGACCAGGATGACAATACAGCATGTATTATTGTACTGCCTTTGTTAGCAGTGACGTCAACTTTGCTGTCATCACCAACTGCAAAATTAACCATGTTACAAAATCAAGACCACATTTTGCATTGTCGCCTGTCATATCTTGTGTCTCTCTCTATTTCTCTTAATTTGATGTTCACAGGTTGCTTGTCAAATATTTTTGAATACACTTTGGCTGAAACAATTAAACTCTGGAATCCACAAAATCGTACATTGAATTTGATACCTTTGTTGTTTGGAATCTGATTGGTGACATGTTAATATCAGTGATGCAACATAAAGTAGACTGATGCTATTGCCGAAAGATCTGTGAGAACATGGTGGCTAGAAGAACCAAACATGTATGACCCAAACAAGGTAGCACTTACCACAGAAAAGGAAAAGCAATTGCTACAGTGTTCAGGTGACAATTGTCTGTAATGTGAAATGGCATAGCCAATCCGACCAGGATAACAATACAATATGTATTGCTGTACTGCCTCTGTTGTCACCAACTGCAAAATTAAACATATTACAAACTAAACACTAGACATCTATGACCCACAAAGGTAGCACTTACCACAGGAAAGGAAAAGCAAATACTCGTGTCCAGGTTACAATTGTCTGTAATGAGAAATGGCAAAGTCAAATCCGACAGGAATGACAACACAGCATGACCTAGCCTGAGGGAACAGTTCAAACTTCTTTTGGAAGCAGCAAATTCAATCATGTTGCAAAGAGAAGATCTCATTTTTCCAAACTCCAAATTCCTGCATTTTTTTTTGCACAACTTTCCATTTCACTTTCAGTCTCTTTATCACTAGTTGAAGGTAACAGCAATAGATCACCTATGAAATCTGCTCAGGTGCCGAAAAGCATTGCGACTTCAAGGGCCATATAAAGTCAGGACAGTTTGTGAACAGATATCGTGGCCATTGCAGTTAAAAGGCACCACAACAAGTAACACTTAACAGTATTTTGATGGAAAGAAGCTGTTTGCACTCAGATGCAGGTGCCTCTAGCTTCCACAGGTTGCAGTGTTACAAATGGTAGCTGAAATGTAGAATCTTTCTGAAAGATGAAGTACACAGGAAAGAGATCTTGTTTTCAGAGGAAAAGAACTGATTACTGCTAACATAATCATACTGAGATCCATCGTGACATATCAGTTTTCAGGATTACCAGATTAGTTCCAAAGTCGCTCGTGAAGAGCCAGACATATATGACCCAAACAAGGTAGCACTTACCACAGCAAAGGAAAAGCAAATGCTACACTGTTCAGGTGACAATTGTCTGCAATGTGAAATGGCATAACGACATCTGACCAGGATGACAATACAATATGTATTATTGTACTTTTGTTAGGCTGTCTGTCCTCGTGTTGTGATGTCATTCGACTGTACAGGTTTCAGATCTTACAAATTTTGGTCCGAAATGAAGAAACTTGGTGCGGAGTGTAGTTTTTGAAAGAGACATAATCTGGGAAGGAAAGAGTGCAGGTTGCTATCAGCAAAACCATACAATGATCCATTCTAACAAGCTTATTGTCCAAATGATTCACAGGGTGGCACGAAGAGCCAAACATCTATGACCCAAACAAGGTCGCACTTACCATAGCAATGGAAAAGCAAATGCTACAGTGTTTAGGTTACAGATGTCTATGATGAGAAATGGCAAAGCCAAATCCAACAGGGATGACAACACAGCATGACCCAGTCTGAGGGAGCAGTGCAGAATTGCCTTTGGAAGCAGCAAATACAATCATGTTGCAAAGAGAACATCTCATTTTTGAAATCTTGGATTCCTGCACATTTTCTTTGCATTTCTCTCCATTTCACTTTCAGTCTCTTCATTAACTGATTGAAGGTAACAACAATACATCACCGATGAAATCTGCTCAGGTGCTGAAAAGTCTTGAAAGTTCAACAGCTTTATCATATAAAGTCAAGACTGTTTGTGAATGAATATTTTGGCCATTGCAGCTAAAAGGCACCACAACATGTAGCACTTACAGTATTTTGATGGGAAGAAGCTGTTTGCACTCAAGTTGTGGTGTCTTTAGACTGCACAATTTGCACTGTGTTACAAATGGTGGCTGAAATGTAGAGTCTTTCTAAAAGGTGAAGTACACATCTTGTTTTAGGAGGAAAAGAGCTGATTATTGTAATCATAACCATACAGAGATTCATTGTGACATATCAGTTCTCAGAATTACCAGATTAGTTCCAAGGTTGTCTGTGAAGCGCCAAACATTTATGACCCAAACAAGGTAGCACTTACCACAGCAATGGAAAAGCAAATGCTAGTGTTCAGGTGACAATTGTCTGTAATGTGAAATGGCATAGCCACATCTGACCAGGATGAAAATACAACATGTATTATTGTACTATTGCTGAGCTGTCTGTGCTCATGTTGTGATGTCATTCGACTGCACAGGTTTCAGAGTGTTACAAATTTTAGTCCAAAATGACCAGGATGACAATACAGCATGTATTATTGTACTGCCTTTGCTAGCAGTGACGTCAACTTTGCTGTCATCACCAACTGCAAAATTAACCATGTTACAAAATCAAGACCACATTTTGCACTGTCTCCTGTCATATCTTGCGTCTCTCCCTATTTCTCTTAATTTGATATTCACTGGTTGCTTGTCAAATATTTTTTGAATAAATTTTAGCTGAAACAATTAAACTCTGGAATCCACAAAATCGTACATTGAATTTGATACCTTTGTTGTTTGGAATCTGATTGGTGACATGTTAATATCAGTGATGCAACATAAAGTAGACTGATGCTATTGCCGAAAGGTCTGTGAGAACTTGGTAGCTAGAAGAACCAAACATGTATGACCCAAATAAGGTAACACTCATCACAGAAAAGGAAAAGCAAACGCTACAGCGTTCAGGTGACAATTGTCTGTAATGTGAAATGGCATAGCCAATCCGACCAGGATGACAATACATTATGTATTGCTGTGCTGCCTTTGTTGTCACTAACTGCAAAATTAAACATGTAACAAACTAAGACCAGACATCTATGACCCAAAAAGATAGCACTTACCACTGCAAAGGAAAATGAAATGCTAGTGTCCAGGTTACAATTGTCTGTAATGAGAAATGGCAAAGTCAAATCCGACAGGAATGACAACACAGCATGACCTAGCCTGAGGTAGCAGTTCAAACTTGCCTTTGGAAGCAGCAAATTCAATCATGATGCAAACATCTCATTTTTGAAATCTTGGATTCTTGCACGTTTTCTTTGCACTTCTCTCCCTTTCACCTTCAGTCTCTTCATCAGCGGTTGAAGGTAACAGCAATAGATCACCTATCAAATCTGCTTAGGTGCTGAAAAGGCTTGAAAGTTCAGCTTTATCGTATCAAGTCAGGACTGTTTGTGAATGAACATCTTGGCTATTGCAGCTAAAAGGCACCACGACCAGGATGACAATACAATATGTATTGCTGTACTGCCTCTGTTGTCACCAACTGCAAAATTAAACATATTACAAACTAAAGATCAGACATCTCTAACCCAAAAAGATAACACTGACCACAGCAAAGGAAAAGCAAATGTTAGTGTTCAGGTTACAATTGTCTGTAGTGAGAAATGACAAAGTCAAATCCAACAGGAATGATAACACAGCATGACCTAGTCTGAGGTAGCAGTTCAAACTTGCCGTTGGAAGTGGCAAATTCAATCATGTTGCAAAGAGAAGATCTCATTTTTCCAAACTCCAAATTCCTGCATGTTTTCTTTGCACAACTTTCCATTTCACTTTCAGTCTCTTTATCACTAGTTGAAGGTAAGCAATAGATCACCTATGAAATCTGCTCAGGTGCCGAAAAGCATTGCGACTTCAAGGGCCATATAAAGTCAGGACAGTTTGTGAACAGATATCGTGGCCATTGCAGTTAAAAGGCACCACAACAAGTAACACTTACAGTATTTTGATGGGAAGAAGCTTTTTGCACTCAGATGGTGGTGTCTCTAGCCTGCATAGGTTGCAGTGTTACAAATGGTAGCTGAAATGTAGAATCTTTCTAAAAGGTGAAGTACACAGGAAAGAGATCTTGTTTTCAGAGGAAAAGAGCTGATTATTGCTAACATAATCATACTGTTATGTAGTTCTCAGATTATCTGATTAGTTCCAAGGTTGCTTGTGAAGAGCCAGACATATATGACCCAAACAAGGTAGCACTTACCACAGCAAAGGAAAAGCAAATGCTACACTGTTCAGGTGACAATTGTCTGCAATGTGAAATGGCATAGCCAGATCTCACCACGATGTACAACATGTATTATTGTACTATTGCTAAGCTCTCGGTGCTCATGTTGTGATGTCATTCGACTGCACAGGTTTCAGAGTGTTACAAATTTTAGTCCGAAATGAAGAAACTTGGTGCAGAGTGTAGTTTTTGAAAGAGACATAATCTGGGAAGGAAAGAGTGCAGGTTGCTATCAGCAAAACCATACAATGATCCATTCTAACAAGCTTATTGTCCAAATGATTCACAGGGTGGCACGAAGAGCCAGACATCTATGACCCAAACAAGGTAGCACTTACCACAGCAATGGAAAAGCAAATGCTACAGTGTTTAGGTTACAGTTGTCTGTGATGAGAAATGGCAAAGCCAAATCCAACAGGGATGACAACACAGCATGACCCAGTCTGAGGCAGCTGCTCAGAATTGCCTTTGGAAGCAGCAAGTACAATCATGTTGCAAAGAGAACATCTCATTTTTGAAAACTTGGATTCCTGCACGTTTTCTTTGCATTTCTCTCCATTTCACCTTCAGTCTCTTCATCACTGATTGAAGGTAACAACAATACATCACTGATGAAATCTGCTCAGGTGCTGAAAAGTCTTGAAAGTTCAACAGCTTTATCATATCAAGTCAGGACTGTTTGTGAACGAACATCTTGGCCATTGCAGCTAAAAGGGAACATAACAAGTAGTACTTACAGTATTTTGATGGGAAGAAGCTGTTTGCACTCAGTTTGTGGTTTCTTTAGACTGCACAGTTTGCACTGTGTTACAAATGGTGGTTGAAATGTAGAATCTTTCTGAAAGGTGAAGTACACAGGAAAGAGATCTTGTTTTGGGAGAAAGAGAGCTGATTATTGCTAACATAATCATACTGAGACCCATCGTGACATATCAGTTTTCAGGATTACCAGATTAGTTCCAAGGTTGCTCGTGAAGAGCCAGACATGTATGACCCAAACAAGGTAGCACTTACCACAGCAAAGGAAAAGCAAATGCTACAGTGTTCAGGTGACAATTGTCTGTAATATGAAATGGCATAGCCACATCTGACCAGGATGAAAATACAACATGTATTATTGTACTATTGTTAAGTTGTCTGTGCTCATGTTGATATCATTAAACTGCATAGGTTTCAGAGTGCTACAAATTTTAGTCCAAAATTAAGAAACTTGGTGGGCAGTGTAGGTTTTTAAAGAGAATTAGTTTTGGGAATGAAAGAAAGGTGATTACTATCAGCATAACCATACAGAGACCAATTCTGACAAGCTCATTGTCCAAATGATTCAGATTGGCATGAACAACCAGACATCTATGACCCAAACAAGGTAGCACTTACCACAGCAAAAGAAAAGCAAATGCTTGTGTTCATGTTATAACTGTCTGTGATGAGAAATGGCAAAGCCAAATCTAATAAGGATAACAACACAGCATGACCTAGTCTGAGGTTGCAGCTCAGAACTGCTATTGGAAGCAGCAAGTTCAATCATGTTGCAAAGAGAAGATCTCATTTTTGAAAAGTTGGGATTCCTGCATGTTTTCTTTGCACTTCTCTCCATTTCACTTTCAGTCTCTTCATCATTGGTTGAAGGTAACAAGAATACATCACCGATAAACCTGCTCAGGTGCTGAAATGCATTGTGACTTCAAGAGAAATATCGCATCAAGTCAGGACTGTTTGCGAACAGACATCATGGCCATTGCAGTTAAAAGGCACCACAACAAGTAGGACTTATAGTATTTTGATGGGAAGAAACTGTTTTCACTCAGGTTGTGGTGTCTTTAGCTGCACAGTTTGCAGAGTGTTACAAATGGTGGATGAAATGTAGAATCTTTCTGAAAGGCGAAGTACACAGGAAAGAGATCTTATTTTGGGAGGAAAAGAGAGCTGATTATTGTTATAACCATACAGAGATCCATTGTGACATATCAGTTCCCAAGATAATTAATGTTGCACATGAAAGTCCAGACATCAATGACCCAAGCAGGCTAACTTGTACATAGCAAAGGAAAAGCAAATTCCTTTTTTCAGGTGACAATGTTTTGTAATGTGAAGTGGCATGGACAAATCGCACTGGGATGACATCACCACAACATGTACCTTCATTTGTTAGCTTCTAAATCATGTTTGCTGTCATCATTATGAGCAAATTTAATAAAGTTTCAAAGTGAAGATCATATGGTTGCAGACTTAGATCCTTTGACATTCTTTCTTTCTTTGCACTTCTCTCCATTTAACTTTAACTAATTTGATTACTGGTTGAATGAAGCACCAATCCTTTATAGTTTTTTAAACTCAAAATAAAATTTCTGCTATTCACATGCCATTACTTTATATTAAAAAACAATGACAATAAATGCCTTTGACACGATTTTGGAGAAGGGAGATTCCATGGTGGTGTAATTAGTTAGGTATTTATT
Organism: Sphyrna mokarran; assembly: GCA_024679065.1. NCBI lineage: Eukaryota > Metazoa > Chordata > Chondrichthyes > Carcharhiniformes > Carcharhinidae > Sphyrna > Sphyrna mokarran. The sequence goes on along the minus strand of JAGIQG010000001.1, from coordinate 105,272,838 downwards.
TAACAAATAAGAAGCTCACTTCATATATTTAATAAAAGGCATGTCCCTATCAGTCATATTTGCTAGGCGTAGTCAACATTACAATTAAACTGGGAACCAGACTTGATGTGATGACAAACAAGGTACCACAACAAAGCTGAGACTGTCTTCAAGAAGCTTTGCATATCACTGTTGAGGTAACATTGTATTGCACCTCTAAAATTGCCTCCCCCGCCCATTTTTCTTGAAATGAAAAATCTTTCTTAAAGTTGAAGTACAAAGAGAACATGTTATATCTTTAGGGAGAGGAAACAACTGATTATTATTTACATAACACAAAAATCCATTGCAGCACCTCAGTTTTTCTGATTTCCAAAGCCGCATGGGAAAGAGGCAGACAAAGTAAAGTTTATTTAATAGTGACAAGTAAGGCTTACGTTAACACTGCAATGAAGTTACTGTGAAAGTCCCCTAGTTGCCACAGTGTGGTGCTTGTTCAGGTGAATGTTCCTAACCAGTACTTCTTTTAGACTGTGGGAGGAAACCAGTGCACACGCACACAGACACAGGGAGAACACTGGGTATGTCCAAGACTGGAATTGAACCCATGTCTCTGGTACTGTAAGGCAGCAGTGCTGCCAATTGCACCACCGTGCTGCCGGTTTGAAACAGAAATATTCAATCAAAGATATAACAATCAAGGCACAACAAAAGATAGCACTTTGTTTCAAGAAGTTATTGTTGTGGTGACTACACATGCCATATTCTATTTGCTACTTTTTTTAAAAACATGGTCCAATTGATGCCATTTTTCAACCATAACCGGAATACATTGTATGAAACAGTACTTGGTAGCAAGATAAATCGACTTGGTTCCATAGATACATTTTAACTTTCCATAATTAACTGGAAACTGCTGCTACCCACTGGCCTATCAGTGTTTTCTAATCTGCAACATTGATTGGAACTGAAGATAAGAAAACAAGTCAAAAACATTACAGAGGTGAAGGTGTAACTGCTAAGACTTCAGCAATGTGAATGACGGTACAAATAATACGGTTAGCATGATGGAATACAGGTGGAACATACAAAATGTAAACACCATCACAGGATAAAAAGAAAGATATAGATTGGCATCATGTGGTTAAAGCAGATAAATCCAATCATCAATTTTCAGCAAATGTTGGCAAGTTCCATGTTGTGAAATGTGCTCAAGTGCTGAAAAGCATTGAGCTATACCATGTCAAGTCAGGACAATTTGTCAATGGATACCTAGGCCATTGCAGTTAAAATTCACCACAAGTAGCATCTGCAGTATTTTGATGGGAAGAAGCTGTTTGCACTCATGTTGTGATACATTTAGACTGCACAAGTTGTACTATGTTACAAATGGTATCCTGCAATGTGGAAGCTTCCTGAAAGCAAACTTCAAATCTCAGCAGGTCTGGTAGCATTTGGAAGGAGAAAAGAGCCGACTTCAGGTAACCCCTTGTCAAACCTAAAAGGCATAGAAACTGGGAGATACTTGCACGATATGGTGAAGGGAACGAAAAACGAGTCATAGCTACAAAAACAAGGGAAAAGATAAGAAGTGCTAATAGCAGTCCATAGAAAGAATACAAGATGTAAATTGCCAGACGGCCATTCTGAAATCAGAGTAAACAATGAGAGATGAAAATGTGGGGGAGGGGTTGGAGCTGGGGTGAGAGGTAAAATTGAGAAAAAAAGAGAAGACAGTGGGAGAGAAGGTAAGAAAAGGGGTATTGAAAGAGTGGGGGTGAGAAAAGAAAAATGAAGGACAATAAAGAAATAAAAAGATAATAAACAGTTTATATGACTTTTAGCACTGACAACGGGTCATCTGAACTCGAAACATCAGCTCTTTTCTCTCCTTATAGATCCTGCCAGACCTGCTGAGATTTTCCAGCATTTCCGCTTTGGTTTCAGATTGCAGTGTACAAAATAATTTGCTTTTACTTTAGGAAAGAGAGCTTGTTTTGGGAAGAAAAAAGAGCTATTTATGGTTAGCATAACCCAACAGAGATCCATCGTTGACGTGCGAGTTCCCCAGACATGTCTTTCAGACGGTGGGAAGGAACCCACGGTAGACACGGCGAGAAAATGCAGAATCTATACAGTGACCCAAGGCGGGAATCGAACCCAAGTCTCTAGAGCTATAAGACAACAGTGCTAACCACTGTGCCACTCCAATTAGAATTAGATTTATTTACGAGATCGCACGGGAAGAACCAGTTATCTGTAACCCAAACAAGGTAGCATCCCCAGCAAACGGAAAGCAAATGCTGATGTTCAGGGAATAATTGTCCGTACTGTGAAATGGCAAGGCCAAATCGCACAGGGATGATATCAACACATGTTCTTGCGTTAGCTCGCTTCTAAACCTATTTTGCTGTTATTATAAGCAAATTTAAAAGATCGCATACATACAAACTTAAGACTTCCCCACATTCTTTGCACATCTCTCACTTTCACTCTTTAGATCACTGATTGAATGAAATATTAATCCTTTATAGTTCTTAAAATTCAATATAAAATTTGTGCAATTACTTTATATTTGAATCGGTGGCTGTGGATGACTTTGATATGATCCTTGTTCGGAATTCAGTCCCTCAGCGATTCAGCGGAAACCAGTTACATTTTGTTACTAAATAGGTCACTAAAACTTGGTAGCTAGTTTAATTTTGGAAAGTGGAGATTCAATGGAGGTGGCATTAGTCAGGCATTTATTTAATGAACAAGAAGCTCATTTCATATATATTTACTAGGCGCAGTAACATTACAGTAAAACTGCGAACCGGACTTTCTGATGTGATGAGTGACTTTGTATTGCATCTCTCAAATTGCACCCCCGTTTTCAAGAAATTAAAAATCTTTTTGAAAGTTGAAGTACAAAGAAAGAGAAGTTCTTTTGGAAAGAAAAGGGAACTGACTGATTTTAGCCATAAAAACACAAACATATTGTGATGTCTGTGTCGTGATTCCCTAATTACTTCCAAGGTCCCAGGGTGAAGAGCTAGACATCTATGATCGAAACATGGTGCATGGAAACATGCACTTACCACTGCAAAAGAAAAGCAAATGCTAGTGTTCAGGTGACAGTTGTCTGTAATATGAAGTGACAAGGCCAAATCGCTGATCAACACAGCTGGAGGTAGCAGCTAAATCTTGCAGCAAGTTTAAAGTGTAGAGCTCATTCTTGCAAACTCGGATTCCTTCACATTCTTTCATTGCACATCTCTCCATTTCGCTTTGCCATTGGATAATCGCCATTGGATAAATGCAACAAATCCTAACATGTAAACCACGCAATTCAAACAGCATCACTTTATATTTGAATTGGTGAAAATAAACGGTGGCGATATCTGTTTTGTTCCGAATTCAGTTGGTCACATGTAAATCTCCCATGCAGCACAAACTAGAATCATGCTATTAGAAAAACAGTTTCTTTGAGCTTGGTGGCTACACCAATCTTGGAAACTGGAGATTCAATCAGCCAGAAATGGATTTCACGAAATGGAGCTCACTTCAGCTGTTGCACAGAGGGAATGTGATTAAGGTGACTGGGATTCCTGAAGTAACTTCACTTTGGCACACCTCAGATGTTACTATCATGAGGGGACAGAAAGATTTCAGGAAAATTAAATAAATTACAAATCGTACTGTTAGCGGTCTAGAATTCATGTTATTTCATGACAAAATTTTAAAAGAAACGGATTTCAAGTTAAACAGGCGAAACGAACAAAATCGCACTTGATGCTGAGAGCAAGCAGATCAAAGTCGCCTAGCAAATTAGCACTTAACTTTAAAACAATATAAGATGTGTTATCATCATGTCGTGCACGGTGCACAGCGTGGAGGGGAGGGGGAGAGATAAAGAAAAGACGCCAATTACGCTTCGGTTTTTGAAACAGGCTGAGGAACGGCTGCCTGTTAAAGTAAAATCTCAGCTGAACGCTGCTCAGACAGAACGCATCTCCACATCAGGTGTAGAAAAGAGTTGTAAAGAAGAAATATGCTGTAGAAAGTTGGGACAATTATTCAACGGGCACCTTGGCTACTACAGCCAAAGTCGCCATAACAAGAAACACAAAGTATTTTGATGGGAAGAAACTGCTTGCCCTCAGATTATGGTATCTTAAGACTGCACAGGTTGCAGTGTTAGAAATGGTAGCCTAAAATATAGCATCTTTCTGAAAGATGAAGTACACAGGAAAAAGAGCTCGTTTTGGGAGGAAAAGGGAACTGATTATTGTTACCATTGTCATACAGAGCTCCATCGAGACATGTCCGTTCTCAGGATTCGCAGATTAGTTCCAGGATTGCCTGTGAAGAGCCAGACATCTCTGACCCAAGCAAGGTAGCACTTACCACAGCAAAGGAAAAATATTCGAGTGACAATCGACCGTAATATGACAAGGACAAATCGCACAGGACGGATGAAAAAAACACAACACGTTCTTACCTGGAGCAGCAGCTAAATTTTGCAAAAGGAAACAGCGAATTCAATCATGTTCCAGCATCGAAGTCTCAGAATTATAAACTTATTTCCTTTCCCATTCTTTCATTGCACATCTCTCCGCTTCACTTTGAGTCCATTGTCCACTGGTTGAATGGAACAGCAATCCTTTATAGTCTTCAAAACTCAACGGTTAAACTGTGCAATTCACACATCATTACCTGATATTTAATGAGGTGCCAATGCGTGCATTTGATACCTTTGTTGTTCGGAATTCAGTTACTCACATGTTAATCAGGGTGATGCAACAGAAACTAGATGCATGCTGTTGCAAACAAATCTGTTAGAATTTGTTGGCTAAACTGATTTTGGAAGAGGAATTCAGCAGAGTTATCTTCAGTCAGGTATTTATTTCACAAAAACAAGATGGTTTCCCCAATTTCAAAAAGGAATTTTTACTATTGCAGACACATTTGCAGACATTGTCAACATTACGAATTGGATTTTTTGATAATGATTTTTTTTAAAAAAACCACAACAGATAGCACTTAGACGAAGTTATGACTATCACTGCCGTGGTGACTTCTCATGGCACTACCTTTTACCGTAAAGGGAAAGAAAGACTTCAGCAAAGTGAAGCAAAATACAAATAGTGGGGTTCGAGCTGTGGAATTCAGTTGCGACGGGCGAAATGCAAACACGATCGCGGGATGAAAAGGAGAAACAACTAGATTGGCACTGCGTGGTTAAAGCAGGCCCACAAATTTCATATTAATAATTAAATCCGTAAACTCTGGCGGAAAAAAAGCCCAAATTCCATTGTTAGAGAATTTTATTCCAAAAGATATAGTCAGCATATAACCTGGCACAGGGCGTTTAATATGGCTTTGTGTGAGAATAAACTGTGCCATTCACACATCATTATACTTGATGAGGTGCCTTTGTTACTCAGAAGTCAGTTAGCCACATCTTAATCTGGGCGATGCAGCAGAAACTAGATGCATGCTATCGCAAACAAACCTGTTGGAACTTGTTGGCTAAACTAATTTTCAAAAATGGGGATTCAATTTTGGCTCCAGACATCAGCCAGGTATTTACTTCGCGTAAAGAGGTCGCTTCAGCTTTTTAAAATTTTTTATCAGGGGACTACAATTCATATTTTCAAAATAATGTTTAAAACCTTCCAAGTTTGGCGCATATAATACTGACACTCACTCTCCCTGCAGTTTGTACTAAAGTGCGTTTACAGTTGTGTGCATCAGTCACCACGAATGGTTAATATGACTGGTAACTGTATAAAATCTTTGCTTTTGAGGCTTCGCCGACTCATTAGTCACCTTCATGCCCTTCTTTTTGGCGCTGTAGTGCAGAAATTCAAACAGCAGACTTATTTCCCCCTACTTGTCTGGAGATCACAAAACTTTGCATCTTTCACACAACTTCCTGACTTTGCAGGTTAGCATTCAATTCTGGTGTCTTTCAGCAGGTTTTCTCTCAAACTTCCATGTTTCTCCCCCCATTTTAAGAGCTCAAAAGTACTTGTTTAGTTCGTTGAAATCTTCCCTCAGAGGGTGGCTAGAATCCTTGAAAATGAGATGACAACTGTTTGTCCAGCACCAAATATCAATGCTTCCTTGTGGAGCCATAGTTTTCCCTGCTACTCCGTGTACACCAACCACTTCTGCACTGGTGATCATTCCTCCAGTTCTGGATGCTAGGAAGCCCAAAGCAATGGCTATCACTGATATCACTCTACCTTGTTTGTGTCTTTGAAGCATTACAAACATCTAAATTTTAGCACCATGGGGAAAGAGAGAGGAGAGCCCAGAGGAAAACCCAGTACCACATTTCTGTGAAATGCCGCAGGGTACCGTGTATCCACAGGCTTAGGACTTGCTGCACTGTAAGATTGATGGAATAGTCGCCGGCGGCCATGGCTTGTTGTTGCTGCTGCCGGGGGGCATTTTATCTGAGACGGCCGGCATTGGGATGCAGGGGAGAGGGGAGAAACTAGCACTGCTGCCGTAGCGCCCAGCCAGCACTGAGGCGAGGTGGTGGCCAGCACGGATACAGGAGCTATTTTACAATGGGAAAGTGACAACTGTAACCACATTAATCAGGCATAGTCATAGAACTGAACTTGGCGATGATGATAAAACGCAAAATACTGCGGATCCTGAAATCTGAAACAAAAATAGATAAACGCTGGAAAATCTCTGCAAGTTTGATAGCATCTGTGGAGAGAGAATAGAGCTAACGTTTCCAGTCTGGATGACACTTTCTTAGAGCTGGTCATCTAGACTCGAAATGTTGGCTTGTTTCTCCCTCCACAGATACTGTCAGACCTGCTGAGATTTTCCAATATTTTTCTGTTTGTGTTGGTGATGATGATTTGACAAACAAAACACCATAACAGGGAGCACGTTGGTTTTGTTTCAAGAAGCTACAAGTAGGACTGTTGAGGTGACTTCACATGGCACATCCCATTTGCTAATCCCGGTTACAAAAAGGGGAAGAAAGATTCCAGCAAAGCGAAATAAAGTACAAATTTTGGCGTTGGAGCTGTGGAGTTCAGCTGCCCTATTCATTGTTTTCCAAATTTTACATTGACACAAAGATAGGTGGAGGGGCAGATTTTGATAAGCATATTCTGATTCTGCAACGGAATAAAGATAGATTGGATGACTGGGTAAAAACCTGGCACAGGGAGTTTAATATGGGGAAACATGGGGTTATGCACTTTGGAAGGAGGAATCAAAAGGCAGCTTATTATCTAAATGAAGAATAAATGCTGGTGAGTGAAGTACAGAAGGATATGGGTATTACGGTGCATAAATCACAAAAAGCTAGAAATTAGATCCACCAAGTAGTTAAAAAGGCAAACAGCATTTTGGCCTTTATTGCAAAGAGGTTGAAGTTTAAAAATAAGGAAGTTTATTGCAATTCTATAGGGCATTGGTGAGGTCTGATTTAGAATTCTGCCAACAGTTGTGGTCCCCTTACCTTTGAAAAGGATATAGTAACAATGGAAGCAATCCAAAGGAGATTCATAGAACATAGAACATAGAACAATACAGCACAGAACAGGCCCTTTGGCCTTCGATGTTGTGCCGACCAAAATAAAAAGCAATGCCCCTCCTAACTAAACCATTCCCTTCTCATCCATATACTTATCAACTAAAATTCACCATGCTAATTCCTGTATGAAAGGGTTCACAGAACCATAGAATCCTTACAGTACAGAAGGAGGCCATTTGACCCATTGAGTCTGCATTAACCACAATCCCAACCAGGCCCTGTTCTGATAATCCCACATATTTATCCTGCTCCCTGATACTAAGGTCAATTTAGCAGGGCCAATCAGTGTAACCGCACATTTTTGGACTGTGAGAGGAAATCAGAGTACCTGGAGGAAGACGCGGAGAGAATGTATAAACACCAAACGAGTGGTCACCCGAGGCTTCCACAACACATTGAAGGTGGCTCTTTTTTCCACCTTGTTGCACCATGATATTTGTGTGCCTCTGATCTATTGCCAATATCATATTTTGAGTGTGATGCATAATTATGAATATCACAGACAAAATATTGCTTAAAGAGTTTTGGTGTCTTATTTGTACGAGACATTTGTATAATGGTTCTTACATTCTATCCCTCCTTGTCAAATTCTTGCCTTCTTGTTCTAGCTACTTCATTTCCCCTTTCTCTTATTGCTACCTGTCACTTTCTGTCAACTTCTTGCTTTTTTGCTCTGGCATCTTCTTTCTCCATGGTTCTACAAGCTGTCTGTTTCTCCCTTACCAAATAATATCATGTAGTATTTTGGAACAAAATTTACATCAAAAAGTCAAAAATGAGAGAAAAAAGCAAGTGAAATAAGAAACTTGGGAAATTATGACCTAAATTTGTTACATTCTTTCTCAGAATGAAAAATTAATGTTGACTAAAGCATGTGCAAGCTATTTCTTCAGCTGGGACACAGTATAGCAGAGCCATGGAAGCCTCTGATAGATGGGGATGGTAAATGTCTATGCTTGTGCAACATACCCCTTGGTCCAAGGTATCATGTAACCAGATGAGTCTCAGGCTAACCACACGGACACCCATCGGCTAGGGCAAGAACAATCTGAGGTTTCTATCTTGAAGCAGATAGGGACTTCAGATTAGTGCAAAGAGAGGTTGAAGATGTCTGCCAATACCACCCAGCTGGTCCATGCAGGATCTAAGAGTTCATCCAGGTACCCCATCCGGGCCAGTTGCTTTCCGTGGGTTGACCTTCGAGAAGGCTGCTCTGACTTCTACAATGGTGATCTTGGATACAGGTTCGTCCAAGATTTTGGGTTAATTAGTTAATTAATTCTGTTCATTAGAACTGCATTTAGGAAGGCAAGGTGGCACAGTTGTTAGCATTGCTGCCTCACAGTGCCAGGGATCAGGTTTGATACCTGGCACAGAGCACTGTCACTGCAGAGACTGCACATTCTCTCTGTGTGGGTTTCTTCTGGAGTGGTATGGTAGCACAGTGGTTAGCACTGCTGCCTCACAATGCCAGGGAGTAAAGCATGATTGACACTGGCAGGTGAGCACTGAATGTTCTTCTTATGGAAATCAATATATCAGAACATATAACAGCTTCATGGAATCCCCAAGAAATCTCTTTATTTTGACTTGAGAGAAAGAACTTTTAATATGGTCAATCACAAAATGTTTAATGTTTCAGCAAAGGCTCAAACTGCAGACTGTGATTGAAAACAGAGTGTGACATTTCAGACACTGATGATGAAACATTGAGGAAATAGATGCCGATGTAGATTTTGACCCTGAGGATTTTTAAAGTGAAACTGAAGATGTACAGGATGATTAGTAAAAATCATATAGTAAAAAATGTAAACGTAATTAAATCCAAGTCAAGTCAAGCAAAGTAAGGCAAGTTAAACTATATTAATTGTGAAGGAAATTGTCAAACAATTTTGAGTATAATAATTGTGTGAATTTGGTTTTATATGTGTGGAATTAAAATAATTTTCTGAAAGAAGGTAGTTTATTGAATTGTTGATGAAATCTGTTAGATATAAGAAATGCTGCAAACAGATTATTGATTTTTCGTTTTAATACCTATATAAATTTAAATTAAAATATTAGTGTCATAAATAGGCTTACATTAACACTGCAGTGAAATACTTTGAAAATCCTCTAGTCACTACATTTTGACACCTGTTTGGTTACAGTGAGGGAGAATTTAGTAGGCCAATGCATCTAACCAGCATGTCTTGCAGACTTAGGAAGAAAGCAGAGCACCCCGAGGAAACCTATGCAGACATGGGGAGATCATGCAGGCTCTACACAGACAGTGATCCAAGATGAGGAATTGAACCAGGGTTCCTGGTGCTGTGAGGCAGCAGTGTTGATCACTGTGCCACCATGCCATCCCATCTCATGCAGGTCATATGCTTGTAAGAGTCTCGTTTATTGCTTCATAAAAACACCTTCTTTATCTTTTTTTTACCTTTTTTTGTTTAAGTTTCATCCCTGTATTTTACAGACACAGGAGAGGTAACTGTTGGTCTATTTTAGTAATAGTCTTTTTTTGTTTGAGTAGACTGCTTAGAATGGTTAGTTTAAAGGACATGTCTGTTGATGGACTAATTTGGTGAGCAGTACAGCAACACGTGGAGACATGATGGGCACATTGAGGACTGGAGCTCATCACACATATGTGATTACTGTTATACATTGTAGAATGTCAAAGTTTATTCAAATATATGCAGGGAGAAATACTTAGTGAACTAAGTCAAAGAATCAATGACTATGATAGCCATTTTTATATTTCCCCATAGTGTGACCATATTACGTTGGCTAACTCAATTAACAGCTGTGAAATTCAATCAATAAGACAAAATTTCCATGACCATATTATTTTGGTTACTGAATTAATGACTGAAAAGTTCAATCAGTTTTGATTAACACATTAATTGTAGAATCAACAAGCACTTTATTGACCCATAGTTGCTACACACCAGTCCCTCTTTTTGGCCTCTGTCAGAAGCCTCTGACTTTGTAGCCTTTATCAGACGAAGGCTACAAAGGCCGAAAGCTAGCAAGTTTACTATCAAATAAATTGATTGGATTTAAAATTGGTGTTGTCAGACCTCTTACTGAGTTTACCCCAGTTCAACACCAGCATCTCTACATCAGAAGCCTCTGAGCCACATTAGCTGCCCACTGCGTTCTCTACCAGAGTGATGGCCCAGGCACCTACATGAATCTGAAGGATTAACATCCCTGGGGTTATATCTTGCATCTCTTTCAGCTTTACTTGTGTTCAAACGATAGGGTGGAGACTGGGTTTCCTATTATCAACAGCTATGTCTCTTTAAATGCATTGCCTCTGTTTACCCAGGAACACCTGTCCTTAAGCTTTTACTTAAGGAATGACACCCAATTCCATTTACCCTGGAACACCCATGTGTCAACTCTGATATTCCAAATCTGTCTCCTCACTTTGGTTCAGATCCCCATGTGTTCAGAGGGGTGACCCATCACTCCAACAATCCCATCTGAGGAGTGGTACATAAATGTACTCATCCATCCACTGTTAATTTTGAATGCCTCCCCTTTTCTGATCTTGGAGACTGTGTCAATTACTCTAATTGTTGTGGGAATTTACTTGCACCACTTAGAACATAGAACATAGAACACTACAGCACAAACAGGCCCTTTGGCCCACAAGTTGTGCCGAACACATCAAAACCTACCCAGCCATAGACCTATCTATAACCCCCAATCCCATTGGATCCCATATACTCATCCAGAAGTCTTTTAAAAGACCCCAGCGAGTTCGCCTCGACCACCACCGAACGGCAGCCGATTCCATTCACTCACTACCCTCTGAGTGAAAAACTTTCCCCTAGCATCCCCTCTGTACTTGCTTCCCTGCACCTTAAATCTGTGCCCTCTCGTCGTGACCATTTCAGCCCTGGGAAATAGTCTCTGAGAGTCCACCCTATCTATTCCTCTCAATATCTTGTAAACCTCTATCAGGTCACCTCCCAACCTTCGTCTCTCCAGGGAGAACACTCCCAGCTCCCTCAACCTGTCTTCATAAGGCATGCCTTCCAATCCAGGCAACATCCTTGTAAATCTCCTCTGCACCCTTTCAACAGCTTCCACGTCCTTCCTATAGTGAGGCGACCAGAACTGCGCACAGTACTCCAAGTGTGGTCTGACAAGGGTCCTATAAAGCTGCAGCATTACCTCCTGACTCCTGAACTCAATCCCTCGATGAATGAAGGCCAGTACACTGTAAGCTTTCTTAACCACATCCTCCACCTGGGAGGCCGATTTGAGAGTCTTATGGACCCGGACCCCAAGATCCCTCTGCTCTTCCACACAGCTAAGACTCCTACCTTTGATAGTGTACTCATTCATCCCGTTGGATCTGCCAAAATGGACCACAACACATTTATCCGCGTTGAAGTCCATCTGCCACTTCTCCGCCCAGTCTTGCATCCTGTCGATGTCATGCTGCACTTCTGAGGCAGAGATGTGTAGAATATTAAAGTTTATTCAAGCATATTCAGGGGCAACCCTATTATTCAGGCTAACCAAATTGATAACTATAAAATTTAATCAATTATGATTAGCCCAGTAATTATAAAATCGCCAAGCAATTTATTGACACATGATTGCCCTATACTACTGACAATGGTAGCAGCAATAATGGTGTGGATGAGTTGCAGAGAATAAAAGTAGTGGAAAGTAAAGAAGTCCCAACAATGAAGTTATCCTGGCTGGAGAGCGGGACAAAATGGAATTGATCATTGGAGGAGTGAAAGAATGGAATGAGGATGGCATGCAAGGGATGGCATATAAACAATGTATGAGGGGGAAGGGATGATCTGGGATAATATTCAATAATATTTATTACATGAAAGTTATCCTTTGTGTTTAAAAGAAAGTGTTCTTAGATTGAATGAAAATATTTTGGAAAAGATGTCAGTGGAAAAAAGTCACAAGTAAGGCTTATATTAAGACTGCAATGCAGTTACTATGAAATTCCTGTAGTCCCCATACTCTGCCACCTGTTTGGGTCATCTGGAGCACCTGGAGGAAACCCATGTAGACACTGGGAGAACATGCAAACTCAACACAGACAATGATGCAAGCCAGAAATTGACCTGCTGCAGTGAGGCAGCAATGTTAACCACTGTGCCACCATGTTAATTCTGTTGATGAAGAAAACAATAATGATTGATACCCTCCAGAGTTGCCGAATGCTAATTTCAAAGGCACGCCACAGCAAAAAGTTAGATTCAAAGAAAGAACAGCTATAATGTTGCAATGAAACTTAAATTCTTCTTAAGAACTTTATCATGGACTAAGGTTAATGATTAGAAAACTGTTTCCTTCAATGATAGATTCTGAAAGTTTATCAGGCAAATTCCAAGAAAGTAGTAGTCATTCATAATGAGCCCATCAAATGTTAATTTGCCTTTTAACTGAGGAGAAAATAGTCCTCAATTAGATTTCCCTATTCAGTGACGAGATAAACAAATACAAGACTAGGTTTTTGACAAGAGTTATATTCATTTTAAGACTTGTTTTTACAAATGGACAGATTTAAGTAACTTTCACCAGAGTGAGAAGTTTTGATGCTGTGAAAGACTTCGATGAAAGAATAATTAGAAATCCTTTATATAAAGAAACGCTACTGCAACAATGATTGGGGGTCATTTAACTCAGTTGGCTGGCCTGCTAGTTTATAATACAGAATGATGCTTGGTTCAATTCCTGCACTGGCTGAGGTTATCCATGAAAGCCTTTTCAATCTCGTTTGCGATATGATGACCCTCAGGTTAAATCATCACCAGGGGAGAGGAGCCTATGGTCCTCTGGACTATAATGAGTTTCATTACAATAAAGATGGAATTTGAACACAAATGTTTTGTAAGTCTCAGCTGGTAATCTATTACTGGCCAATAAAAAGTCAGATGTTTAGATATCCCTACTATTGGTCAGGCACTTTGTAACCACTGTTCCAATAGTTCCTCTACAATTCACACTTTTAATTATTTCATTTTTTATCTTGGAGGCCAATTCTCTTAAGAGTGTGCATTCCTTAAAATAATGATATAGGTTTGCCCCTTTTACTTTGGTGGTCAGAAAATCGATAATGATATTACCATAAACACTTTGGGGCCAATTTTGAGCCTGAGATTGCTATCTGTGCGGCTAGCGAGAATCCAAATTCAGATTTTTCCTGCCCCTCACTGTCAATCTCATCAAGGTCACTTCATAACAGGCATGAACTTGCTTTACATTATTTGAACATATTTAAATGTTATTAAAATATCCCATCGCCAGCTATTCCACCCACCCCCATCCTCACTGTATATTGATACTGCACCAAAGTGACGTCATGCTGGTGCCATTTACAATGGGTTCACACAGACATGGGTTCTCCTCGGGGGTGCAAAAGTAAGTATAGCCTCCAGGGGATAAGGACATATTCGGTACCCTGGCACTGTGCCGTTTCAGAGATTGGCCCTGGTAGCTTGGTACCATGCCCATGCCAACCCAACAGTGCAAACATGGCAGGGCCAACCTGTGTCGAGGGGCAGACTCCAGTAGGAACCTTTTGGGGGGAGGGATTCAGTTAAATATGCTAGTGGCTGGCAGCAGATAGAAGAGCTGGGGATGCTGGTGATGGCCGTTGGGGGAGAAAGGTAGGTGCTGGCTTAGACTGAATTGACCAATGATTGGGAACGGGTGAGGAGAGAGGCTGAAAATTGAATGAGAGACTGATTCCAAACAAAGGTGGGGAGGGGAGCCCCTGAGATCCTTGGCTCGGGGGAAAGGTTTACATAGGATATGATTGGGTTATCCTTTAAAAAAGGCACTCTGATCTTCATGCAGCTAGGTTTAACTAGCCTGTATAGGCCCCTTCTCCCTATATAATAGCAAGAATCCAATGTTCCCTTGATTATTTTTGGCAGAGTGTTGTAAGATCTGGAAAGAAAACTGACCAATTTCTGTGGAGAGTAACACATCAGTTTTCTTGCCAGATAAAGCCCAGTGTCCGTTAAGATCAATTATTGTTAATTTCCTTCAAAGCAACAGGAATGATTCTCATTTATAGCAATCACATTGGAACTCTGCAGCCATCTCCCTCTAGAGGACCGGACCAATAACAACTTTTATTTATGTCCTATGGTGGTATCCAACCACCACATAACAAGATAATGGGGCTGATGACCAAAATGTTGCTCAAAGATGTAAGTTTTAAGGGGTACCTTAAAAGCAAAAAGAGATAATGAGGCAGAGATGTTTAAGAGAGAGAATTCCAGAACCTACGTCTTAGTGAACTAACAGATGGCCAGCCAATAGTGGAGGGATTAGAATATGGGATGTTCAAGTGGCCAGAATTAGAGGAATTTGGATATTTGTGCACCGGAAGAGATTACAGAGCAAAGGAGGGAAAAAGTCATGGAACGATTTGAAAACAAAGGTGAATATTTTCAAATCAAAGTTTTACTTAACTGAATGGGTCAATGAGCACTGGGTGATGGATAAATGGGGCTTGGTACAAGTTTAGCTAATGAGCAGTAGAGCTTTGAGTGAATTCAAGCTTGCAGGTCGTAAGTCATGAAAGGCCAACCAGGAGTGCATTGAACCAGTCAAGACTTGGAGAAACAAAGGTATGGGTAAGTGCTTCTGCATCAGATGAGCTGAGGCAGAGGCAGAGCGGGTGATGTTCAAGAGGTGGAAATAGGCAGTCTCAGGCATGGTGTGACCATGTGGTAGGGACCTCACCTTGGAAAAAAGTATGACATCAAGGCGGTGGACGTTTTGGGTTAGCCTCAGAGATTACCAGTGAGAGGAAGAGTAAATAGCAAAGGAGAGGGCTTGTGACAGCCGCTAATGACCAAAGCATTTGTTTTCCCACTATTTAGTTGGAAGAAATTCATGCTCATCTCTAACTGATCATTAGACAAGCAGTCTGACAAGTTAGAGACAGTGAAGCAGCCAAGATACGTGGAGATGAGGCAGTGTATACGCAAACACTGATGCTATGTTTACAGATGATATCACTGAAGTGCACCATGTAAATGAGAACTAGAAGGGACCAAAAATACATCCATGGGAACACCAGAAGTAATGTTCTGAAGGCAGGAAGAAGAGCTATTGCATGTATTCCTCCAGCTGCCATGAGGCAAATAAGAATGGAACCAATTGCGTACCATCCCACCCAACTTGACAGTGCTGGAAAAACATGGAGCAGAATTTTATGGCCAACTGTGTCAAAGGTTGCAGACAAGGTTAAGAGGGACAAGGAGCATTCATTTACATTTGTAGTGCATGGAGGATGTTATTTGAGACTTTGGTGATAGCCATTTCGGTACTATGGTGAGGGAAAGAAACTTGACTGGGGAAATTGAAATATGAAGTTCACAAAGGGTCCCAGCTTACCTGCTGTGCTTGCTGGCCATATGAATGCGATCCATTACATCCTGATGTGGGGGAACCCATCAATCGCATCAAAGTCTCTGGCTCTTTCCACCTTGCTGGTTTCATTTGTCTAGTAATGGATGAACATGTGGATGTGTCTGAAAATAGTATTAGTCATGAGTTTGACTCAACTTTGTTCAGCTGATTGGGACACATCACACAGATCCCCCCATTGAACCCTGGAAAGAACCAGCAGAGTAGAAGTTGAGGGCCACTGTGACCTTCAAAACCACTGGCAAAGGGACTCTATCCATTCAGTTGGTGATGCTTTCTAGCCCAGTAATCTGGCATATTGCTGTCACTGTATTCTTAAAGAGGTGGAGTAAACTGCAACACTGGGTCTCAGACACTTGGACATAGTTAGAGCTCTCCCGTAGACTATATCCACTAGGTAGTGGCATCTGCTATGAACCTTACTGCCTTGACCACCTTTCTGGCACTGCACCAATTCAGCCCTTTCCTTACCTCTCAAAGATCTCTCCTGTGTTGTTGCCTGCACTCACCTGGCCTCCTCTCCTTCCTGCCCCTCTCTTTCTCTTTAGAGGATGTCTCACCAGCTGAGAATATTATCCCAAGTAGGTGAGATGCACAAATGCCTGTGCCTTGCAATTAAAAGTGCATTGTATTGCAGAGCTCAAGCAAAGGTCCCAAGGAAGATGAAATTCTCAAATATAGCTAGGACAAGCTTAAAAAGCTCCAGAAATCAAAAGGAAATCTGTGTACACCAAAAAACTTGCAATGAGATTGAATGTTCTTGTGCTCTGGGGATGGGAGAGTTTATCCCACCCTTGGATAACAAGTTGACTAAAATATGTTGGCCACCAGTTTGCCCTTACAATATGCTCAACATCACTTGGAAAACATAAATTCATGTCCCTTTGACTTGTTTATGGCCTTAGTTGGCCCTTTAATTGTCAATGGGTGTGGATCTGAGTCATGCGTAGGCCTGCTGACCTCAATATTGCAACTGTGTGTGAAAATGTCAGACCACATGCTTGATGTCATTTTACGCTTATTTTGGGTCAAGCAGTGCCCAACCTCAGAAACCTAAGATTCAGGCCCATGAGTCTTTTTAGCATTTTCTGTTTTTGTTACAAAATAGGCTATGTGCTCTAACCGAGTCATGTTGGCATTTATACTCCAATTCTCCTAGTTTTCCTCATCTAAATCTATCTTCGACATCCTGGCTTTCCATCTCCTCATATGCTTGTCTACTTGTCCTTTATCACATCCATACCATTCACTTCAACTGCCCCCTGTGGTTGGGAGTTCCACATTCTTACCATTTCTTGGGTAAAGAAGTTTCTTCTGAAATCCCTATTCACTTTATATCATAGAACCCTCCAGTGCAGAGAAAGGCCCCTCAGCCCATTGAGGCTGCACCGACCACAATCCCACCCAGGCCCTATCCCCATATCCCTACATATTTTACCCGCTAATCCCTCTAACCTAAGCATCTCAGGACACTAAAGGGCAACTTTAGCATGACCAATCAACCTAACGTGCATATCTTTGAACTGTGGGAGGAAACCGGAGCACCTGGAGGAAACCCAAGCAGACACGAGGAGAATGTGCAAATTCCACACAGACAGTGGCCTGAGCCTGGAATCGAACCCAGGTCGGTGGAGCTGTGAAGTAGCAGTGCTGAACATTGTGTTATCATGCCAAAAGCTACATTCTCCCCAGAAAAAGCAATGTTTACTCTTGATCCACTTTATCAAAACATTTCGTAATTTTAATTACTGCTATTAGGCCACACCTCAACCATCTTTCATAAGAGAAGCGAGCCAGTCTGTCAATCCATTCCTGATATGTATACTGTGCATTCTAGTATCATTTTTTAAAATCTTTTCTGCACTCTCTCCAGTGCTTCTGCATCCTTTTTATAATATGACAACCAGACCTGCGCCCAGTACTCATAGTGTGATTTAACCAAAGTTCGACACGATTTACCCAGCCTCCCCTCCTTTTTCCAGTTCTATCCCTTTAGAAACAAAGTTTATTGCTCAGTTTTCTTTTTATGGCCTTGAGAATCTGTGGCACAATGTTTAATGATTGGGCTATATTTACTTTGAGTTACTTTTGTTCCGCTACTCCACTTAGACTTGCACCTTCCAGGTAATAATTAACTTTGCTATTCTTTTATTGAACATAGAACATAGAACATTACAATGCAGTTCAGGTACTTTGGTCCTTGATGTTGTGCCGAGTTGCGAAACCAATCTAAACCCCATCTAACCTACACTATTCCAATATCATCCATATGTTTTTCCCATGACCATTTACTTTTGGCAAGTCCTACTGTTGCTGACAGGGCATTCCACACTCTTACTATTCTTTGAGTAAAGAACCTACCTCTGATGTCTGTCCTGTATCTACCACCCTTCAATTTAAAGCTATGTCCCCTTGTGCTAGCCATCACCATCTGAGGAAAAAGGCTCTCACTGTGCACCCTATCTAATCCTAAGATCATCTTATATGCCTCTATTAATTCACCTCTTAACTTCTCTTTAACATAAAGAGACTCAAGTCCCTCAGCCTTTCCTCATAAGACTTTTCCACCATACCAGGCAACATTCTGGTAAATCTTTTCTGCACCCTTTCCAATGCTGCCACATCTTCCTATAATGTGGCGACCAGAACTGCACGCAATACTCCAAGTGCGGCCGCACCAGAGTTTTGTACAGCTGCGACACGACCTCATGGCTCCGGAACTCAATCCTTCTACCAATAAAAGCAAACACCATACGCCTACTTAACAATCATATCAACCTGGGTGCCAACTTCCAGGGATCTATGCACATGGACACCGAGATCTCTCTGCTCATCCACCCTACCAAGTAACTTATCATTAGCCCAGTACTCTATTCCTGTTATTCCTTCCAAAGTGAATCACCTCACACTTTTCTGCATTAAGCTTCATTTACTACCTCTCAGCCCAGCTCTGCAGCTTATCTATATCCCTCTGTAACCTGTAACATCCTTCTGCACTGCAGACAACTCCACCAACTCTGGTGTCATCAGTAAATTTACTAACCCATTTGTCTACGCCCTCATCTAGGTAATTTATAAAAATGACAAACAGCAGTGGCCCCAAAACAGATTCTTGCAGAACACCACTAGTAATCGAACTCCAGAATGAACCTTTCCCATCAACCAGCACCCTCTGTCTTCTTACAGTTAGCCAATTTCTGATCCAAACCGCTAAATCACCCTCAATCCCATGCCCCTATATCTTCTGCAATAGCTTACCATGGGAATCCTTATCAAACACTCTAGTGAAATGTTTATACACCACATCAACTGCTTTACCTTCATCCACTTCTTTAGTCAGCTTCTCAAAGAACTCAATAAGGTTTGTGAGGCATAACCTACTGTTTACAAAACCATGTTGATTATCTCTAATCAAATTATTCCTTTCCAGATGATTATAAATCCTACCTCTTATAATCCTGATTAAAACTTTGCCCACAACAGAAGTAAGGTTCATTGGTCTATAATTAACAGGGTTGTATCTACTCCCCTACTTGAACAAGGGGACAACATTTGCTATCTTCCAGTTTTCTGGCACTATTCGTGTAGATAATGACAAACCTAAAGATCAAAGCCAAAGACTCTGCAATCTCCTCCCTAGCCTCCCAGAGAATCCTAGGATAAATTCCATCCAGTCCAGGGAATTTACCAATTTTCATACTTTCCAGAATTGCTAACATTTCCTCCTTATGAACATTAATCCCATCTGGTCTAATATTCTGTATCTCAGTATTCTCCTCAACAACATTGTCTTTTTCCTGTGTGAATACTGATGAAAAATATTCAATTAGCACCTCTCCTATCTCTTCGGATTCTATACACAACTTCCCGTTTACTGTCCTTGACTGGCCCTAATCTTGCACTAGTCATTCTTTTATTCCTGACATACCTATAGAAAACTTGATCCTACCTGCCAAGACTCCTCATGTCCCCTCCTGGCTCTTCTTAACTCCCTCTTTACATCCTTCATGGCTAACTTATAACTCTCAAGCACCCTAACTGAGCCTTCACATCTCATCTTGACGCAACTCTCCTTCCTCTTCACAAGCGATTCAACTTCTTTAGTAAACTACGGTTCCCTCGCTCGGCCACTTCCTCCCTGCCTAACAGCTATGTACTTGTCAAGGACATGCAGTATCTATTCCTTGAACAAGCTCCACATTTCAATTGTGCCCATCCCCTGCAGTTTTTTTCTACATCCTATGCATCTCACCTAATCGCATCATAATTTCCTTTCCCCCAGCTATAATTCTTGCCCTCTGGTATATATCTATCCCTTTCCATCACTAATATAAACATAACTGAATTGTGGCCACTATCACTAAAGTGTTCACTTACCTCCAAATCTAACACCTGGTTTGGTTCATTAACCAGTACCAAATCCAATGTGGCCTTGCCTCTTGTTGACTAATCTACATACTGTGTCAGGAAACCCTCCTGCACACATTGAACAAAAATTGACCCATCTAAAATACTCAAACTATAGCCTTTCCAGTCAATATTTGTAAAGTTAAAGTCCCCCATAACAACGACCCTGTTACTTTCGCTCCTATCAACAATCATCTTTGCAATCCTTTCCTCTACATCTCTGGAACTTTTCAGAGGCCTATAGAAAATTCCCACAGGGTGAACTCTCCTTTCCTGTTTCTAACCTCAATCCATACTACTTCAGTAGATGAGTCTTCATCAAATGTCCTTTGTGCTACTATAATACTGTCCATGACTAACAGTGCCACACCTCCCCCTTTTTTTACTACCTTCCCTGATCTTATTGAAACATCTAAACCCCGGAACCTGCAACAACCATTCCTGTCCCTACTCTATCCATGTCTCCGAAATGGCCACAACATCAAAGTCCCAGGTGCCAACCCATGCTGCAAGTTTACCCACCTTATTCCAGATGCTCCTGGTACTGAAGTAGACGCACTTCCTGCCTGCCGGTACACTCCTACGACTTTGAAACCCTATTCATAACCTTACTACTTTCAACCTCCTGTACACTAGAGCTACAATTCAGGTCCCCATCCTCCTGCTGAATTAGTTTAAACCCTTCCAAACAGCATTAACAAATGTACCCCCCCCCACCTCCCCGCCCAGGATATTGGTACCCCTCTGGTTCAGGTGTAGATCATCTCATTTGTAGAGGTCCCATCTACTCGAAATGACCCCCAATTACCCAATTTCTGCCAACTTAAATTTCTTTATAAGTGTTCGTATTGAGCTTCATTTATTTATTTATTCTGCAGGTTTATTAATATCCTCGTGTAATCTTTTGTAGTCATACTCAGTCATTGATCATTTTCCCAATTTAGTGTCATCCACAAGTTTAGAAATACTGTTTTGATTCCAAAGTCCAAACCATTAATGTAAATTGCAAATAGCAGTGGTCCCATTACTGATCTTTGTGGAACGAAGTAATACAGTTACAACGATCCCTCTGTGACTGGATCCTGAATTTCCTAACTCACAGACCACAATCAGAAAGAATAGGTAACAACATCCTCCATGATCATCCTCAACACTGGTGACCCACAAGGCTGTGTTCTCAGCCCACTACTATACTCCTTATACACCTATGACTGGGTGGCCAAATTCCCCTTCAATTCAATTTTCAAATTTGCTGATGACACGATTGTAGTGCGCTGGATCTCAAACAATGACAAGACAGAGTACGGGAATGAAATAGAGAATCTGGTGAATTGGTGTTGTAACAATAATCTCTCCCTCAATGTCAACAAAATGAAGGAGATTGTCATCAACTTCAGGAACAGTAAAGGTGAACATGCCACTGCCTACATCAGCAGGAATGAAGTAGAGAAGATTGAGAACTTCACGTTTTTAGGTATCCAGGTCACCAACAACCTATCTTGGTCCCCCCATGCCAAAACTACAGTTAAGAAAGTCCACCAACGTCTCTACTTTCTCAGAAGAATAAGGAAATTTGGCATGTCAGCTACGACTCTCACCAACTTTTACAAATGCACCATAGAAAGCATTCATTCTGGTTGAATTATAGCTTGGTATGGCTCCTGCTCTGCCCAAGACTACAACGAACTACAAAAGGTTGTGAATGTAAGCCCAATCCATCATGCAAACCAGCCTCCCATCCATTGACTCTGTCTACACTTCCTGCTGCCTTGGCAAAGCAGCCAGCATAATTAAGAATTCCAAGCCCTCCCGACATTCTCTCTTTCACCTTCTTCCATAGGGAAAAAGATATAAAAGTCTGAGATCATGTATCAACTGACTCAAGAACAGCTTCTTCCCTGTTCAGACTTTTGAATGGACATTGATCTTTCTCTAAACCCTGCTATGACTGTAACACTACATTCTACACTTTCTTGTTTCCTTCTCTATGAATGGTATGTTTTAGTTGTACAGTGCACAAGAAACAATACTTTTCACCATATGTTAATACATGTGACAGTAATAACTCAAATCAAATCAAATCAAATCAAATCAAATCAAATTAAGTCAAATCAAATCAAACACTACTTTCCTTTTATTCTTTCGCGGGATATAGGTGTCATTGGCTAGGCCAGCACTTTATCGCCCATTCCTAATTGACGCTGAGGTGGTGGTGGTGAGCTGCTTCCTGATCTACTACAATCCACATGGTACAGTTATATGAACAGTGCTGTTCGGGAGGGGGTTCCAAAATTTTGACCTAGTGACAGTAAAGGGACGGTGATATATGTCTAAGTCAGGAAGTATCTTGGAGAGAAACTGGCAGCTCATCATTTTCCCAGGTATCTGCTATTCTTGTCCTGCTAGGGGTAGAAGTCACAGGTTGGAAGGTGCTATGGAAGGGTGCTTGGTGAGTTCCTGAAGTATACTTTGTTGATAGTACACACCGTGTTTTGGTGGTGGAGGGAATGAATGTTTTTGGATGGGGTGCCAATCAAGTGGGTCGCTAAGTTTTGGATGGTGATGAGCTAGAGTAATGCTCGAGCTGCACTCATCCAGACATGTGGGGACTATTTCATCATGCCTGTGGCTTATGCTTTGTAAATGGTGGACAGGTTTTTGGGAAGTCTGGAAATTCGGATAACTACAGTATTTATATGGTTAGTCCAGTACATGTTCTGATCAATGATAGCCCTCAGGATATTGAAAATGGATGATTCAACAATGGCAATGCCATTGAATATCAGCGGACATGGTTAGATTGTCTCTTGTTGGAAACAGTCATTGCCTCGCCCTTGTGTGGCACAAATATTACTTGCCACTTATCAGACCAAGCCTCAACATTGTTCAGGTGTTGATGCATTTGAACATAGATATCTTCAGTGTCTGAGGAATCGCCAATGGTGCTGAACATTGCGCAATCATCAGAGAATGTTCCCACTTCTGACCTTATGATGGTAAGTGTGAGAGAATAAATTTGTAATTACGTATACTCTTACAAGAACTTGTAAGTAAGGTCCGTATGATAAAATGTGACGAGATCAGCATGTTAATCAATTATAGCTAATGTGATCAAAGTACGTTGACCAACGTGATAGGATTAGTGTGGTAGTTACTTATAATTGACGAATGTAAGCAATGATAGCCTCGGGAAACAATGGTTGTTGATCAGTTACTCAACTTAAATATGATCATGAAGGGTAGAATGAAGTAAATATGTTATCTTTTTGACTTAAGTTGATTGAGTTAAGCCACAATGCACCAATTAGGGACTAATCCAAAACAAGGTCGATAACCAGTGGGTTTGACAACAATAGTGGTTAAAGAAAGCCAACCTTGAGAATAAGGGATTTTTGGGGTATGAAACTACAGCAAATATAAAAAGACTGTAAGTGAGTGGTTCGTTGGATTGTTCCGGACATCCCGGCTTTGTTCTCTTGCACTGGAGAATAAAGTCTTTTTACCTGGAAGATCAAGGCTCAGACTCTCATTTGATCAGCTATAAGTTCGTTGTCGTCCTGGGGAAACGCGACACAAGAAGGTCATAGATGAAACAACTGAAGATGGTTGGGCTTAGGGTACTAATCTGAGGAACTGCTATATTGATGTTCAGGGACTAAGATGACTGACCTCCAACAAACAAACCTATCATCATTTGTGCCAGATATGAATACAAGCAGTGGAGCATTTCCCTGCTGATTCTTTGTGGCACAGTGGTTAATACTGTTACCTCATAGCACCAGGGACCTGGACTCGGTTCCTTGAGCCTGTCTGTGTGGAGTCTACATCTTCTCCTTATGTCTGACAATGTTAAGTCCTCCGGGTGCTCGGTTTCTTCCCGCAATTCGAAAGGCATGCTGGTTAGGTGCATTGGCCATGCGAAATTCTCCCTCAGTGTACCTGAACAAATGCCAGAGAATGGCAACTACCAGACTTTTACAATAAAGTTATTGCAATGTTAATGTATGCCTTATGACGCTAATATTAAGCTTCAAAAAATATAAATGTGACTTCAGTTTTACTAGGATTCCTTGTTGTACACTTCACCAAACACTGCTTTGATATCAAAGACAGTCACTTTCACCTCATCTTCTCAGTTCAGCTCTTTTAGCTATGTTTGGACATCTGGTTATTGCCAAAGAAATGCTGCTTGATAGCACTGTTGATGACACCTTCCATCACTTTGTGATGATTGAGTGTACACTGATGGGATGCTAATTAGCTGGCTTAGTCTTTTTAAGGCTGGACATACCTGGGCAGTTTTCCACATTGCTGGATAGATACAGTGTTGTGGCTGTACGAGAACAACTTGGCTAAGGATGCAGCTGTCTCTGGAGCACAAGTCTCCAGTACTATTGCTGGAATGTTGTCAGGGCCATAGCTTTTGCAGTATCCGGTGCTTCCAGCCATTTCTTGACACCATGCAGAGTGAATTGGCTGAAGGCTGGCATGTGTGATACTGCAGACCTCAGAGGGAGGCTGAGGTGGACCATGCACTTGGTACATCTGTCTGAAGATTATTGCAGACAGAAATATATCTGTCTTGTCTCTTACTTGTATGTGCTGGACTCCAAAATCACTGAGGATGGTATATTTGTGCTGCCTCCTCCTCCAGTTAATTGTTTAATTGTCCATCACCATTCATAGTTGAATGTGACAATCTCCAGTCACAGTTACAACTGAATCAAACAAGCACTTTATCTTGCAGCAACATTGTTTTCATTCCATACGCTACAATTGCTTTTAACTTCCCAGCTGTCTTTCTGTTAGGCTAATTTTCAAAATTCCCTGGTGCGCTTCTTGTATCCTGTGTTCCAAGAGCATAGAAGTGGAAATAGGTTGGAGAACTCACTTCTGGTTGACACAGAAGCAAAGGGCGAAATATTCTCCACCATGAATGTTTCTATTTCTATGAATGGAAAGGAGGTTGACAAAATTCATCAGGTAGCTCTGATCATTGGTTTTCCTTCTCTTCGCAGAGAAGATAACTAGTGCTACTGCCTTGGTTGGTTCGATCAGCTGTTGGGTTGGTAGAGAGGTTACCATCCATTTCCTTCATTGTTGCTGGAAGGAGAGGCACAGACAGAGGGGAGCAGTACTATATTACCGACAGTCAGCAGCGTAATGACTACTTTTCTGAGATTGGGAGCAGC
This sequence comes from Sphyrna mokarran, assembly GCA_024679065.1. NCBI lineage: Eukaryota > Metazoa > Chordata > Chondrichthyes > Carcharhiniformes > Carcharhinidae > Sphyrna > Sphyrna mokarran. Next base: position 105,247,281 of record JAGIQG010000001.1, on the reverse strand, counting down.
TGTTGATTGCTTATCATGCTTTTTTTACATTTTCCCAACTCGTGAACCTTCCAATGTAGTTTTCCCAGTGGAATATTGGCTGTAAGATCTTTTATGGGATTGGTCCATCCAATTTTTTTTGTGGAGAAGATTTGGGGAATGCAGCCTTTCTGATATTCATTTATAGAGTGGATTGGGATTGCAGTCTTGAGTAGTTTTATTACCATTTATGCCAAAGATTGTCTTTACCAGTGTATGAGGTGTTTTTCATTCTTGGGACGTGGGCATCACTGATGAGCCAACATTTATTGCCCATCCCTAGTTGCCTTTGAGTAGGTGGTAGTGAACTGCCTTTGTGAATCGCTGCAATCCATGTTCTGTGGGTTGACCCATAATGTCATTATGGAGGGAATTCCAGGATTTTGACTCAGCGACTGTGAAGGAATGGCGATATATTTCCCAGTTAGGATGGTGAGTAGCTTGGAGGGAAAATTGCAAGGGTGGTGTTCCCATTTAACTGCTGCCCTTGTCCTTCTAGACAGGAGAGGTTGTGAGTTTGGAAGGTGCTGTCTAAGGATCTTTGGTGAGTTGCTGCAGTGCATCTTGTAGATAGCACATACTGTATTACTGAGTGTGGATGGTGAAGGGATTGAATGTTGTAGATATGGTGGCAATTAAGTGGACTTCTTTGTTCTGGATGGTGTCAAGCTTCTTAAGTGTTGTTGGAGCCGCACTCATCCAGGTAAATGGGGAGCATTCCATCAGACTCCTGATATGTGCCTTGGAAATGGTGGATAAGCTTTGGGGAATCAGGAGGTGAATTACTCGCCACTATATTCCAAGCCTGCTCTTGTAGCCACTATGTTTATATGGTGAGTCCAGTTGAATTTCTGAATAATGATGTTGATATGGGGGATTCAGTGATGGCTACACCACTGAATATCAAGGGACAGTGGTTAGACTGTCTCTTATTGGTGATGGTTATTGCCTGACATTTGTGTGGCACTAATGTTACTTGCCACTTGTCAGCCTAAGCTTGGATATTGTCCAGATCTTGTTGTACTTGAGCATGGACTGCTTCAGTATCTGAGGCATCGCAAATGGTGTTGAACATTGTGCAATCATCGGCGAAGATTCCCATTTCAAACATTATGACGAAGGGAAACTCATTGATGAAGCAGCTGAAGATTGCTGGGCCATGACACTACCCTGAGGGATTCCTGCACAGATGTTCTGAAGCTGAGGTGACTGACCCTCCACAACCACAACCACCTTCTTATGTACCAGGTATGACTCCAATCAGCGGAGAGTTTACCCCCTGATCCCCATTGATTCCAATTTTGTCAGGGCTCCTTGATGCTACACTCGGTCAAATGTGGTCTTGATGTCACTCTCATCTCATCTCTGGAATTCAGTTCTTTTGTCCATGTTCAAATCAAGGCTGTAATGAGGTCAGGAGTTGAGTAACCCTGGTGAAACCCAAACTGGGCATCACTGTGCAGGTTATTGTTCAGCGAGTGCTGCTTGATAGCACTGTTGATGGTCCCTTCCATCACTTTACTGATGATCAAGAGTAGACTGATGGGGCTGTATTTGGCTGGGTTGGGTTTGTCCTACTTTTTGTGTACAGGACATAACTGAACAATTTTCCACATTGTTGGGTAGATGCCAATGTTGTAACTCTACTGGAAGAGCTTGGCTAGGGGGGCAGCAAGTTCCGGAGCATAAATCTTCAGTGCTATTGCTGGCATGTTATTAGGGTCCATTGCCTTTGCAGTATCCAGTGCCTCCAACCATTTCTTGATATCATGTGGAGTGAATCGAATTGACTGGAGACTGGCATCTGAGACCACTGGAGGAGGCCGAGATGGATCATCCACTTGGTACTTCTGGCTGAAGATTGCTGCAAATACTTCAGCCTTACCTTTTGCACTGATGTGCTGGCCTCCTCCTCCAGTGAGTTGTTTCATTGTCTCCCACCATTCCAGGCTGGATGTGGAAGGACTGTAGAGCTTAGACCTGATCCATTGGTTGTGGGTTCGCTTAGCTCTGTCTATCATGCTGTTTTTACTATTTGGCATGCAACCAGCCCTGTTTGGCAGTTTCACGAGATTGATATCTCATTTTTAGGTATTTCTGGTGCTCCTCCTGGCATGCCCTCCTGCACTCTCCATTGAACCAGGGTTGATCATTGGCTTGATGATAATGGCTGAATGGAGGATATGCCAGGCCATGAGGCTGTAGATTGTGCTGGAGTACAATTCGGCTGCTGTTGATGGCTGACAGTGCCTCATGGATGCCAGTCTTGAGTTGCTAGATCGGTTCAAAGTCTGTCCCATTGAGCACAGTGATCATGCCACACAACATGATAGCAGTTATTTTCAATGTAAAGGCAGGACTTCGTCTCCACAAGGACTGTGTGGTGGTCACTCTTACCGATACTGTCACAGACAGATGTATCTGCAGCTGCCAGATTGGTAAGGACAAGATCAAGTATGTTATTTCCTCTTGTTGGTTCCTTCACCGTCTGCTGCAGACCCAATCTAGCAGTTATATCCTTCAGGACCCAACCAGCTTGAGTGCTGCCAAGCCACTCTTGGTGGTGCACATTGAAATCCTCCATCCAGGGTACATTTTGCACCCTTGCCACCCTCAGTGCTTCCTCCAAATGTTGTTCAACATGGATTCATCAGCTGAAGGAGAACAGTGCATATTCTGTAGAACTAGTTAAGAGGTTTCCTTGCCCATGTTTAACCTGAAGCTGTAAGACTTCATGGATTCAGAATAGATGTTAAGGACTCCAAGAGCAATTCCCTCCTGACTATATACCACTGTGCCATCACTTCTGCTGGGTCTGTCCTGTGGTAAGACATCACATATCCAGGGATGGTAATGGTGGTGTCTGGGGTGTTATCTGCAAGGTATGATTCTGTGAGAATGACTATCAGGTTGTTGCTTGACTAGTCTGAGACAACTCTCCCAATTTTAGCATTAGCCACAAATGTTACTAAGGAGGGTTTTGCAGGGTTGACATGGCTGTTTGTTTTGCTGTTATCTTCCAATGTCTAGGTTGATGCTAGGTGGTCCTCTGGTTTCATTTTGTTAAGACTTTGTAGCAATTGTTACAACTGAGTGGCTTGCTAGGCCATTTCAGAAAGCAACTGAATCAACCACATTGCTGTGGCTGTGGAATCACCTGTAGACTAGACCAGGTAAAGTCAGATTTCATTCCTTAAATGACATTAGTGAAATGTGCTTTAGGGAGGAGTGCAATGATAAAAGTCTGAAGAGCTGTCTAGCTAGTGATCACTTGGGCTTGAGGCAATTCAATCAATTCCTATAGTGTATTTGGAAAAGCCCACTGACATTCCCGGTTCACACTTGATATGGGCCAAAGTCTGTTTTCGAAGATAATGGTCTCACCTTGGAGGTATGTTACTGATACATCAGTAGATGACACCCAACAATAGCAGTGATAACCTCAAGATCTCTAATGCTTGTTTATCATGATTCCTAAAATTCTTTAAATGACAGTTGTTTTGATTTTCTCAATCTTCTAAAAAAGTATGATTTCTTCATCTCCATTTGATCCCCAACTCAATTTCTTGCCTATTTCCCATATCTTTTCAAGTGAGCCATCCCTTGTGTGGTCAGCACAATTTGCTGGTTAGTCAGAAATCTGGTATTCCTGCTGTGACCCATTTCCAAATTAATTTCCACATTTTAAATTCTATGCTCTTTTTTAAAAGAAATAGCTAGCATATTTCAAGGACTGGCTGTGTCACTTTGATCAAAGCATAGTATCCCAAGGCAGAATTTAAACAACAAATTGCCTCTAAGCAATAAGAGTTTTGTATTTTATATTTAAGGTTCAAATAGCAATTTAATCTATTAGCTTTGTTGCACGTATAAATAGATGGATTGTGTCTAAGACATGAGAGAAGGATTGATGAACAATTTGGATTTTATCTATAATGTGCGTTTCTATGTTCAAACACCAAAGAATGTTTTGAGTGTCAATTTTTCAAAAGTCTGTTAGTTTTGAAAAACCACAAGTTTCTTTCCCCCTTACATGCCTACTCATTCAATTTTGAACATAGCAGTGATTTTATGAATACATAAATCAAGACAAGTTGTTTTACATTAGGAATTTACAATTTAGGAAGCATTTAGCATCAAATGGTCTTGTGTGTCTCATTCATTTAGTTCAGTGAATATCAACTGCTCTTAATGGAATAATACAGTGGACTTCGCTTATAAACTAACCATACACAGCTGAAATTTTAAAGCATTAAAAATTTATTAGGTACTTTTCTGGTCATCTGGAGAAAGTCTGAGGCAACAATTGTGCAGTACAGATTTCTAAAGCAAAGAAATAACATGTACAATATACAGTAGCTGCACTTACATCAATTTAGATCACAATTTTCCAAGAATTTTTGTCACTGTACAGAAATATTCTCTAGTTGTAACTGAGTGTCTCTTAATTCAACTCAACAACTTCATAGATCTGGACAAACAAAAAAAAGCTGCATATAGGGCTTTACAGAAATAGAAATAAGGCTGTTGCCTCTGGAATGTTGAAACATACGAGGTTAAGCTCCAGAGATTAGGTTAACAAGTGCTTTTCACGTGCAATTCATTTTCTGCTAAAGCTTTCCAAACACAGTATATTAGATATGAACACTTAAGGTGAACTAGGATTGTGATATGAGGCCCAATGGGCAATAAAGAAATATTCCGCTTAATGCTAAGTTTCTACAGCAGCACCCTAGTCCCTGAAATTCTACGTGTGCTTCCCAAAAACAGCAATTCTTGTTCAGTTGTAGGTGATGGTCCACTGCTTCACACAAGCATCATGAGAAGTTGTCACCAGAGTATGTTCATCCGACCAAGCAATAGAGCTAATGTGATATAACCGATGGGTATCTAAGAAAAAAAAACATTTTATATATAAAGTTTGAAGATTGAAGAGTTTTGCAAAAGAAAAAAAAAAATCAAGACAGTACCATAGTCTACGTTTATATTACAGAAAACAATTTGCAGTCTCACTTCAAGTCCATAACCTTAAAATTGTGCTTTGCAGTTTTCAATTTAGGGTAGGACAATTGACAGTAAAAAAATCACATTAGAAAGCAATTAGTTGCTGGAGAAGTGTTCAGGATTACAAAATAAACATTGTCATTACACAAATTCAAAAATTGAATTGTCTAAATGTTCCTCTTGCATATTGTTACATGTCAAAATTTAAAACTCAAGACATACTAAGTTATCTGCACTTAGCACAATTCAGATTTTGTCTAAATCCAACTGCCTGCCTTCACCAAATTGTACATTTTAGATTGCAAATTTCACCACAAAATTAAGTACCACCTTTCAACAAAGGCACAGAGTAACTCAATTTGCTAAGTAACTAACTGGTAGACCCTTAGGATGGAGATGGATTTTATCCATGGATATCTGACAAGTGTTCGATCCATAACAGGTTTGCGTAACCTTTAGACAAATATAATTACAAAATTATGTTTTGGTAATGGTTCAAATTTGATTGATCATAGTGTCTGGCATGGCAAGTTCTGGCAGGTTCAACTCAGATCGAAGCTGGTCTTACAACACAGTGGCAGCACCCTGGACTGGAAGCTCCAGGTTCAAATTCAATGCCAGGACTTACTGGTGATGGAAGGATCATTCATAACATGGTTCAACAGACTGAGAATCCTTCACCACTTTCCCACTATTCCTCAAAAGGGACAAATCTGTGCATGAAGATACACTTAAAACTTAGATTATCACACTGATCATCTACAGTGCAAATACATTATTTTTGCATCTCACATCAAATATCATCCCCAAACAATCAGTAGACATTGCAGTAAATGCTTTCTTCAGATGGAGTTAAAACCCACTGTTGTAACAAAGTGCATCTAATGTTATATTTTTTTGCCATGACTGAGGTGCGTTGGCATTAAAGGTATAGGAAATGTAATTGTTAAAATGATAACATCCATTACACCATTGCAAAGGCATCATAACTATTAAAAAGGCACATTTTATTAATTCATTACAAATACCTGGTATTTTGAATAATTTATTTCGATCATTCAGGGTCCAAATAAAGACTAATCCATCCATCCCACCAGTTGCAAAATGTTGATTGTCTGGAGACCATGATATGCACAGAACTTTGGCGTGATGTCCATAGTAGGTATCTCCCTCCTATTAAAATAGGCAGTTAAAATACAGTTTCTTGTCTCCCATAATAGAATACTTTCATGCAACTTGATTGTGCACCTTGTCATTGGGCCTGAACTAATACCAGAATTTATTTTGTTATGGAACATAGGTCAATATTTTTGAATTTCCTTTTCACATCATTCCAGATCTTCTAAAGCATAGCCTTTCTCTACGGGTCAAATTGAAGAATGGCAGCATACAGGTCACAAAAACAGAATCAACTGGGTATCCAACAGAACCTGAAAACTTTCAAATGCAAAATTACTGAAGTTACTGAGAAATTGCACAATCATTTTTCCTTTACAGAGTATGCACACTATCGAGAGATTTTAGGTATTTTCCCAATTAATTGGATGAAAGTTTTATCCACTGGGTGCACAACATTAATCAATAGGTTGAGGGAGCATGTGTCATAACCTATGCACTATTCCAACTTGGTAAAGGCAAGTACCTCTAAAATGCACCACTGCTGGAGGCAATTTTTGCTAGACTCAGAATTCAAAGGAGGTCTAATCCGTTTTATCTCATTTTCACCAGGAATATTGCTGCAGATTTCCATCAAAAATTCAACAAATTATTAAAATTAAAAAATCAGATGTGATTTTTGTCCTATGCGCATTCCTCAATCTCCTCCTAGAAGTATTATACTCGATATGGATACGCATGTGGTATCTGCCTTCCCTTACTTTGCCAGAGTATTCTTCTTGTGCAACTGCAGATGGCAAATGTCAGAAAGCTTTACAACTAAACCTGAATGAGTTTACATTGTCTAACAAGAGTGACTGTTAGGAGTGGGGCCTCTGGGTGTATTTTTCGGTGTCCAACTATCAATTCTGCACCTTTTTTTTTAAACATTTACGTAAACTTCAAACACAGAATGGCAGTACTAGTATAATCTGTGGCAAAATGGTCTGAAAGGGGCTGTCACAAATGAAAAACATTTCCCCTAGTGACCATCTCTGCACAATGACAGAAAAAACAATCTTTTTAAAAGATAAAAATAGAATATTTGTCATAACACACCATACCCAAAGACAACTCAAATACTAATGTGCTAAAAGATAGTAACAGAAAATTATGTCTCGAGTTACAGTGAGAAAAAAATCTCTCAATTCATCTGTTTGATTGATCAGAAGAGCGGACTATAGTAAATGTTACTGAATATAGAGAAAACACAGTTTACTTTAGATTCTTTGGCATTCCATTTCATCTCAATAGGCATTTATAAGCATTTGCATTTATATATAGTATGTTCAGTAGATTTAAATACGAATAATGTCCCTAGATGCTTTTGAGTTGAGGAATGACAGGAAAATAAAAGTTTAAAAATGTATAAACGGACTGGGCATGAAGCCTTTGTGGGAGAGTTTGAAGAGATAACCAACTAAGGAAGTGGAAAAGGTTTTAGGAGTGAGGATGAGGGCTTGGTTGCTTAGAAAATTAAGTCAAAGTTAAAATAGGAATGCAGGTTAGTGATCAGTCTGAGTGTTGGCAGAAAACTACAAATAGGAACAGATCATATTATTTTACACCAAGGACTCATACAAGAGTCCTAACTAGGAGGGGAAGTGTTCCAAGAACAGGTGGTTAAAAAAAATCAGGGGTATACAAGGGTGCAGTGGGACACAGGATAGTGAGGAGGAACTTGATTGTTCATGTGACAGGCCAGGGTAGCAAATACATAGTACAGCGGAAATCCAGAGTTGCAAACAGCTGTTAAAAATTAACAAAGCTGAATGTTCTTTATCTGAATGCATAAAGCATTTGCAACAAGATAGGGGAGCTGATAGTACAGATTGCAATGACAAGTATGATGCACTGGTTATTACAGAAATGCGGTTGCAGGATGATCAAGATTGGGTGCTCAACATTCCAGGGTATGCAATGTTCCAGAAGAACAGGTCAAAGAGGAAAGGAGGTTGGATAGCATAATGAAAGGTGGTTTCAGAGCAGTGCTGAGTCATGGTATGAATGCTGGAGACAGTGATGTATCATTGATTTGGGTTGAAATTGTGAACAGCAGGTGAAGAAAGATAAGGTGGGAGTAGTCTTAGACCCCTAAATGTGATCTCAAAAGTCAGTACAAATGGGGAAAAGTCAATGGCACACTTGAAGAAAACTGCAATTATATGTGAAACTTTAGTCTGCATGTTGATTGGACAAACCAAACCAGCATTACAGAACACGAAGAATTTGTGAAGTGCATTAGGGATTGCTTTTTAGAGCAATATGCTGTGAAAGCCTCTTGGGAGCTGGCTATTTTAAATTTTGGTTTTGTGTAATGAAGAAAGATTAATAGGGGCTCTTGTCGTCAAGAATCCCCTGGAGGATACAATATGATGGAATTCCAGATACAGTCTGATGGTGAATGCCATAGGCCCATAACCAGTGTCTTCTACTTAAGGTTAGGATTAGTTATCCAAGGCAAATTGGATATGCAAACATTTTTTAAAGAAAGGTTATATTAGAGTCACAAATAGGCTTACATTAACACTACACTGAAGAAAATCCGATTTGCCACATTCTGGCACCTGCTCGGATACATAGGGCGAATTTACCACAGCAATGCACTTAACTTTTTGGACTGTGAGAAGACACTGGAGGAAACCATTGCCACCGTGCTGCCATCTACAAATCTGTAGTTTCCTTTGGATGCTCTTGTTCCCTCCCACATTTCAAGATTGTGCGGCTTAGGTTGATTAACCATGCTAAATTTCCCCTTAGTATCTGGGGACTAGCAGGATAAATACTTGGGACTACAGGACCTGGACGGGATTGTCATCAGTGCAGGCTGAATGGCCTCATTCTGCACTGTCAGGATTCTAAAAAAAACAGATTCCACAACAGAAGTTCAAAATCCATTGTTTAGGAAGGAGTTCAAAGATAATGTTAAATTGACAAAAATCTGGCAAATGGAGTTTAATGTGGGCAGATGCAAAGTAAGACACTTTGGTAGCTGGAATCAAAAGGCAGATTATCTAATTGGAGAGAGAAGTACAAAAGGATCTAGGTGTACTAGTCCATAATCATTAAGAGCCAGTAGACAGTCCAACAAGTCATTAAAAAGACAAACAGCTGAATGGCTTATTCCCCCTGATAATTCATGTTTGTATGCATGGTTTTTTTGTTTTTGCTAATATATCAAGACTGAAAGTGGCAGAGAGCTAAACAACACCATAAAAAGATTTTGCATTTAACTGATGGGTTAAGAGGCTGGGGGTGCTTTATGTTTCTGTAGGAGGGTAGTGAAGCAGATGGAATATAGGGCAGGATAGCTCCAGTGACCAAATACTGAACACATCTAACAGAAGGTGAAGGATGAAGACTGACACAGAATCTTAGACGGAGATCTAATGCATATAGAAAAGCTAATCAAAACTTAGTCTGTTCAAAGTGAGAGTCATTTTAAAATTATTGCAGAAATATAATCACCTTATGTCCATCTGCAACAATAAATACTTTTATGGTTTTATTTGTAAAACAGACAGCCAGGGTCGCACCATCAGGTGAATAAGCCATTGCAAGTGGTTCTGCCGATTGCCCTGCAGTTAAAACACAATCCTTTTGCAGTGTATTTCCTTGAATAGAATACAGGTGCACTTTTGAATCCTGATGGCAAAGGAAAACATGTACAACAGTTTGAAAATTGAGTTATACAATAGTTTCCTGTAAGGAAAAAACATAGAAAGCAGTAATACTGAATTTGCAAATGTCATATCCTTGCTTTTTAAAGAAAATTCATACATCCTATTGCAACATGACACACTTTCCTCAACAGATGTACATTTTAAATGCATCTACTCAATTATCAAAGTTAACTTTAGAAACAACTTCAATAGTCTTGAGAACTTTAAAACTAACTCAATCATGCCAGTTAACATCAGAAAATTAAAATTAATTTGCAACCTGAAATTGAATATTTCAAGAGAATATTAACATTGAAAACTAAAGTGTCTATTTTGACAAAATGTCATGGTAAAATAAAAAGTGAACTTCTATTACAAGCATATTACTCCAATTTTAACAGAATTGGTATATTTTTAACATGAAAGTATTCATGTTCACTGGCAATGCATATCTAATGACTATTTTGGCACAATTAAAGTTTAATTAAATAAGCAACAATGTTTACACCACTAAACAAAATTTCAACTAATTTTTTAAAAATATTTTCTTACAATGACAAACAAAAGACATGTCTTACATTTCCTCCTACAGCCACAGTAGTTCCTCCAGGATGAACTGCTAAACATTGTGGCTCATAATCAAGGTTCTCAACCATAAAAACCTTCTTCTTGTTCTTCAGCAGTACAATCTGAACAGATGAGTATATTTATTACATTTCTGCACAAGGTGTTGGTTGCAGTTTAAGAATTAATATAGATCACAAAGTCAAAAGTTAATTGATCGGCTTTTAATTTAACCAATTAGAAATAATAAATTTGCTTTTGCCATTGGAAGCAGAATAAAATTGTGACGAGTAGTATGCATTATACATCTTGTAATGGTGTGAAAGTTACAAACGTGGCCCTGTGCTCCATATTCCATTATTTAATTTGGATTTTGTGTCCTATAGTTTAAAAAAAACTAAATTTACACTTAAGCACAAAATGTTATTATCGATTACAAGCACAATTAAGACAAGGTTAACCAATAAAACCATTACTTATTAATGTAAAACTACATATTATCTACAAGTAGACAATATTTTAAAAAATATTACCTGCGCAATGCATATGACCACTGTAACGCCATTAGGACCAACTGCAACATCTTTGGGTTGACTGTCCAACTTCATTGTGTCTTGGGCACTATAAACAATAGTCAGTGAAAATACTAAATAGATAAAACATATAGCAATATTGTTAACAATAGATAGAATGATAACACAAATTACTGAGCACAAAATTTAATGGGTCCCGAAAAATCAGACAAGGGATCCACGATATGCAACTAACCCATGTTTATTGATTGCGATGCAGGCACCGCTCCAACTTTGTACTGCTTATTCATTTCAATGATTGTAGCAACCATCCAGTGCTGACCATGCTGCTGATCGGCTGGTGTGTCCAGGCAAAGGACAATATTTGAGTGGTTATCACTACCTAAAGCTAACAAAAACAAAATGCTCAAAATACGCAGGAGGTCTGGCTGCATCAGACTATGAAACAGTTGTGTCAAGCCTGTACTTTCGTTAGAATTGGGAAAAGTTAAAAATCGATTCCATTTTTAGCAAATTGGGGGGGGGGGGGGGGGGGAAGGAAGGAGGAGGTGGGAAGAATTGGAAGAAAAGGTTTCACGGTTCCCAGTCAAACAATGAGGAACTGTTCCTTGAGCTCATGTTCACCTTCATTAGAACACTAGAGTCCTGACAGAAAGATCAGAGTGGAAGCAAAACTAAATTGATAGGAAACTGGAAATCCACGATCAGACGTGCAGACTGGTGGAGGTGTTCAGCAAAGTGGTCACCCAGCCTGTATTTGGCCTCTCCAGTGTAAAGACCACCATAATATAAGCAGTGAATACAATATTTAAATTCAAATAAGTATATTTCTGTTGAAGATAGAGGTAAGAGAGGTGTTTGTGTTTCCTGCACTTGCACGGAAAGGGAAGAGGTGGTAGAATGATTTAAGGGATGGACTGGAGTGTTACAAATAGAATATTTTTCAGAAGATGAAAGTGGAGGACAGGGGAAGATGTGCTTAATGGTGATATTATGCTAGAGGTGACAAGTGACAGAAATGTCCTATTGAACTCAGAACCTGGTTTGGATGAAATGAGGACAGGAGAACTATTGTGGTTCTGGAAAGAAAGGGCGAGAGCACAAGTGCAGGAAAAAGAATGTGTGATGGAAAGCCTTGGTCAACCATGAGGGGACAATTGTCAATTAAATAAAAAGGAAAGAGGTTGCTTCATCTAAACAGATGCTTCATCTAAACAGTTAGGAAAACTCTAGAAAAAAGGCTGAAGTGTAATCAAAGTAAACGTGGTATTACTGTACATTATTGGTCAATAACCCAGTCCCAAATAAAGACAAAATGTAAGAAAGGAGAGTTAAAGCAACTTAAAGCTAGCATGCACCTCTTAGAGTACACCACTAGAGTGGGTGCTGTTAATCATGTAGGAGTGAGTATGAACTTGGAAACATTAAAGAATAGTACATGGGAGAGAGTGGGTTCAAAGGTTCTTGGATGCTGCACTGGAAGCCTTGATGGAGAAGGAAAACTGGGGCAAGGATGCCCTGAAGGCATTTGTTCAGAAAGCAGCAAAAGCAGATCACTATAAAGGTCAATATCCTAATGATTTAGACACACTAGTTGTTTTAATGATGCACACATTGCTTAATATACACCTACCAGCTAGTTTCTTTAAGATAGATACTTTTTAAATCAAAATGAGAATGTTAAAATAACGGTACAGTACAAGATAGGCAAAAGGAAATTAAAAATAACATTGAGAACACAGGAACATATGAAATAGGAGAAGAGTAGGCCATCTGGCCCCTTGAGCCTGCTCTGCCATTCAATATGATCACGGTTGATCCTTTTGTGGACTTAGCTACACTTATCCACCTTAAATCCTTTACTGTTCAAAAATGTATCTATCCTTGCCTTAAAAACATTCAATGAGATAGCCTCAACTGCTTCACTGGGAGGGAACAGAAGCATGATGATAGCTTCATCGCCTAATACATTGCATGACATCAGACAATTTTCTTCACTCTTGCAGAAGGTGGTAGAGGTAGAAGCTAACCCAGAGGGGTTGATTAGGAGTCTTTACAGTTTAACATCCATTGAGAAGTACATTGTTGAGAATCATTTGCTAAGACTGTGGCCAGCGAAGGAGCTATACATATCCTCAATTTTGTATCCCATTCCCCCTTATTCAACATATTCCTTAAATAATCCTAAACAATCCTCCTGATTTACAAGCCACAGGTGGTGTAAACATTCTATTCTACTGTAGGCTCCCCGTTTCCACACCACAGCCCAACTCCTTTCTCTTTCAGATGTCCAAGTGCAATTCTGTCCAAGGATGACACCGAATGTGTTAACAAATGGGGAATTGCAGTCACAGATACAGATATTACATTTGACAGAGTGGTTTGGAGTCCAGTCAGAAGGGGACCAGAGTTCATCTCCTCACTTGCATCTCTTCAACACTGAGGCATGCCCAGAATGGGGTCAGGGCCACAAAGATTGTCCTTGCAGGACGAGGGCATTCATTCTGCCACACAGCCTTGTGTTGACAATTAACCAGCCAGCCCAAATTGCTGCCTTTCATGAATCATGCAGTCCAAAATAAGGCCAACGAGCTGCTACAAGGCAGCCTCCGGATATATGCTACATGTATCACTGAAAATCAGCAGCTATCCACAAGTCATGCCACAGCCACTAGGATAGTACTACACAGGAGCAATGAGACAGGCAATGATACTCAGAAGAAAGGCACTAAGGGAGTGCAAAGCTGAGATCAATTTATTGCATGCCATATGAATTTCATTTAGAAATTTGTTTTGGAACCTTTATTTTACATTAGCTTTAATTTTGCATCATAGCTCAGTAAATGCTGCAATAATCAGTGATAGAGGGAAGTACAGTGCAGAAATGTTAGCGAATGGAGTTAATGATCTTGCACGCGAGTTCTCTGCAGACAATAAAAAGTCAAAAGGGACATCCAAGTTGTCTCTTCCATCTTATACCCCTGCTTCAGGCTATCATACCATTGGTGGAAAGTGTCTCATATCAGGGAGACTATGTAGCATGAAGGTCATGAATCTTAACTGCTCTGTCAAATATTCCAAGATTGTTCCAGAGTGTTGTTTCAAAATGCCACTGGTTTACTCTATCGTATTTTGTGAAGCAGCATAGCTTCAATTGACAATGTGGGTTGCGCATCCACGTTATGAGCCACGTGGTTAATAGATGTCCCTAGTCAACTGAGTACTTCCCTTTGGTTACTTGCAAAGGAATTATGACTGCTGCCATGATACTGGACATTAACCTGCATGACCTGCTACTCATTGTCACACAGCTGAGTTGAGAGAGCAATATTCCTTCTAAACTGCAGCCATGCAGTCACCTAAAATGTATGATACAGGGAATAAACTGGCTTTGTATAAGCAGCTGCACCTTTAACCCACATGCATGTGTCCATGAGACAAAGGAACTGCACAGAGCAACCAATATGCAAAAGAAAATCTGTTGTTTGTTCCACCTTGCAATATTTGACATATGGCATCAAGAAAAAGAAGCACATACAACCAGCCTGCACCTCAGTGAAGGTTGCAATCTTACAAAAAACAGATGTCTTGCATCTAGTTTGCTGACAGGAGAAATGCACCGAATGCCTTGAACAGTGATGACATTTTGCTCAGAGCCCTTAGATTTTGAACCATCTCTGCTAAATTTACAAATTAATGTCATATTACTATGGAAATGCGTACAAGAGCACTCATCTGGTAGCAACTGGCATGCACAGAAAATTTGGAAATCTGTAAAAAACGCCACACCTGCCTCAGTAATCCCCATAGACTCAAACAATTTGAAATCATAGAAAGCACCAAACATCTGTAAAATCAAAGCAAGACTTAAACCAGCAACCACCTGTTATAGATTCCAGATAATGGGGTTATAAAGATAGGTACATGTTGGAGAAGATATGCTTCTTGCTGCTCAAGATGCTCCAGAATGTACCAGTGTTATAGTAAATGTCACACGTTAATTGATGTCATGATTTGTTTGCTTACTTCAAGCACACCAACAAACTTAGCAATATGGCATCTGGCTTGATCTGTCTCAAATGTGCACACTTGGAGCTTCAAGGGTACTCAATATTCAAAAATATCAATTGTTCACTGCTCAACTCAAAAAATATTTAGCAACACACCTGTGTGCATTCTTTCCTCATCTGTACCACAACCCCTCACTGCCAAAGCCTTTTTTTTTTAGAAAGAAAATCACTTCCAGCAGTGACTTCCCTTCCCATCTGGGCATCATAAACCCTGGATCCACAAAGATTCATCTTTAGCCCCCTCTTCTGCATGCTGTCCCTCGATGACACTCAAGTGAGATTGGTTTCCTTGCTACCATTTTTAATCCCCTCTTGGCTAGATCCATCCAGTCTGCTGTTTGCTAAATCTTAAATCTCCTCAAACTCAGCATGAGACACTGAAATTGTTTCTAGCTCCCATTAAACTTTTGCCCTCAACTCCATTCCCTATTCCAGACTATTCACAATCATGACATTCTGCTTAACAACGGTGATTTTCCAATCCCTGCACTTAGTTGATAAAGACAGCATTGCATCCTAAAAGGATACCATTCAGCAAAATTTCAGATTTTGAAACACTGTATAAAAGGAAACACAAGCCAAAGCCAATAAAACATGCAACAATGTAACAGCATCTTACTTGTATTCTTTCTTGATCAAATTTGTGAAACGCACAGTATCATCCATACTACAACTGACAAGTTCATCTGAATCATTGACCACCATAGATGACACCTGGTTCGTATGCCCTTTCCCTGCAAAAGCATCATTCTCTCCAGTTTGAGCATTCCAAATATGTGGGAATGTAAATTAAGGAAATAAAAACAAATTTTGTCAAATACATTCAAAAGCATTGTATGATACACCTGAATGAAGTGATACCATTTCTGGATTGATTCCAAGTTAAATAAATTTTTTCAAAAACTGGAAAATGTATTCAGCAAAACTTCAACATATCACTTTTTTAAAAACAATGGAAAGGTTTTGGCAATGAATTATATTTAAATGTTGTATTTTAAAACAATTAATTCTTACAGGCAAGAAAAAGCCAAGGTTATAAATACTGAAGATGTATTTGAAGTGTGTGTGTGTGTGTGTGTGTGTGTGTGTGTGTATAAAAAACAGCTGGTTTTACTGCCCAGCATATAAATTAAACACCAATCAGGGAAGAAACAGTTCGCCAAAGAGAGAAGGAACAGAGAGCGAGATAGTCATGCAGTTAGTAGCATCCAAGTAAAAGCTTCATCTGAAATAAAATCCCTGCAAGACAGAAGAGGCCAATTAGCCCATCAGCTCTGCATCAACTCTGACAAGAGTATCTTGCTCTTCCCCACCATATCTCTGTAACCCATACATTTATTATGGCTAATCCATCTAACCCACACAATTTGTGACAGTAAGGGGTAATTTCACATGGCCAATCTGCACAATAACCTGCACATCTCTGGACTGTGGGAGGAAACCCACAAACATGGGGAGAACACAGTCACCCAAGGTCCTGGAGCTGAGCAGCAGTGCTAACCATTGTGCCATCCATGGAGAGAAGCTTACTTATAAAGCTCTCAAACAAGTCCAAAAATTGAAATCCTAAATGCAAAAATTATAAAGAAAGTTATTTCAAGTAATGTTTTACAGGGTTGATGTTACGGTTTGTGTTATATATTGGTGATTTGGATGCGAATGTGATGAGGCACAATTAAGAAGTTTGAAGAGAACAAAGATTGGCTTAGTGTTGAGAACAGTTATAATCTCAATGATATAGCTGGGTTGATGGAATGGATGGTAAAGTAGCACGTGGATTTTAACACACGTTTAGGTCAAGCATTTAGGGAGGTCAAACGGTTGAGGGAATACACAGTAAATGGAATATGCTAACAGGAGTAGATTAAGCGAGAGATCTTGGCATACAAATACACAGATCCATAAAGGCAGTAGTTCCAAGTAGACAAATTTGTAAAGACATAATGCATGCTCTCCTTCATTGGCAGAGGTATAGAATATAATGTTCTAATCATACAGGACACTGGTAAGGCCACAACTGGAGTATTGTGTGCAGTTCTGATTACGCACTATAGAAAGGATGTAATCGCTCTGGAGTGTGTGGAGAGAAGGTTCACAATAATGTTGCTTGGCCAGAAAAGTGTAGCGATGAGAAATGAGATAGGCTGGGGTTTTACTTGGAACAAAGAAGGCTGAGCGGTGACTTGATTGAGGTCTGTAAAATTATACGGGGAAGAGAGGGAATGGACAGGGTAACATTGTTTTTCTTGGCAGAGAATTCTAGAACCAGGGGACATAGATTCAACATGTGGCAGTAGGTGTAGAAGGGACATGAATTTTTTTCAAAGCGCAAAGGTGGTAGTTTCTAGAATTCGCTGCTCAAGTTGGTAGTGGAGGCAGAGACCCTAAACACTTCAGGTACTTCTTAAGTGCCTTAATCTGCACCTCAAGTGCTGTAAGTTACAGGACTGAGAGTCAGGTGCAAGGAGGTGGAATTAAAAAGGACATCAGGATGTCACTGGGCTTGCATGGACAAGATGGGTCAAATGACCTCCTTATGCAGTTTGACTTTACAATGGTTCAATGGATTTACAAACTAAAAGTAACTAGAGTCAGAGGTTTACAGCATGGAAACAAGCCCTTCCGCCTAACTTGTCCATGTCACTTTTTTTTCAAAAGCCCCTAAACTAATCCCAATTGCCTGCATTTGGCCCATATACAAAAACCTTTTACAAAACAGAATTCTTATTAAATTCATATTAGCAAAGGCTTTAATTTCAAGGAATTACATTTCCAAGTAGGGCTATAAAATTTTATACTATGATAGAAGGAAGCAAAAATACATTTTCCTTTATTGCTGAAATATAGTATGTATCAATGTGGGAATTAATTACTGTGGTTTAATAACAAGAAAATTAGGTTGTTTCTCAAATCTGGCTCAGTTCAAAGCAAGGTTCTCAGTTGTTAAATTAAAAAAAGCAATTCCTAAAATTGCTCCATAAACTAATGCCTACAAACTGATGTATACAGATTTCAATTGATTGAAACCAAGGGCAATTACATAAAACAAAGTGAAAAATCTCAAAAGCAGAAACTGCTGGAAATATTTAGCAAATCTGGCAGTCATCCATGAAAAATCAACAAAATTAATATTTCAGGTTGATGACTTTTAATTTTAACAGAAATGCAATCAACCCAAGAAGTTAAGCTACATGTTGCCAGATCCACAGTATTTCCAACATCCATAGATTTTGCTTTTGTGTAAAGAAATACAAACATTGTCAATTTTAATCAAGAACTAAAGTAACTGAAAATGCAGGTGATATGCCTTTTAAGAAATCGTACAAAGATGGAGGAATTGAGAAAAACTAAAAAGCTAAATACTTTCATTTAGCAGATTCCAAGTTATACAGTTTGATATTTTGGCAGGTAATTGAAGCAGTCAAGTTTCCACATCTCGAACTGAAAAAGGATATTGATATGGCCATCATGGCTGCCTGAGAAGATGGAATGCCCCCCATCAGAGGAGTGGACTGCCAAGGATTGAATTGACTTGCTGTGCCCCTATAAAGTAAAACAACATAATCAAAATATTTTTGGATAGAAATACACTGGAAATTTGTTACTTTTATGACCAAAGTCAACTGTATAATTCAGGAATAAGTCAGGAGTTACTTAAATAGACAAAAGAAAGGCTAAAATATAGCAAAGAAAATGCATCAGAAACCAAACCAGATTGTTTGACACTAGCTTGTAGCTGAATTGCAAATAACAAGTGGGTTTACATAGTGCAGTACCCAAGCAACATAGAACTGGATTTAAGAGCTATGCTGATTGATTACAACCGATCTCTTTAGCTCGCATAAATAAAAGTGTGTTGGTTTGATTTCTTGTTTTAATCATAAGCCAGTTACCAAGGAGAAAAACATGTGGGCACATCTTGGACAAAGGCAGGATACAGCTCCATTGTAATCACTCATGATCTTGACAGTTATTGTTAAGACTTGTATATTAATAGCCACACTGGTTACAACTGATGCTCAAAAATCATAGCCATTCAATAAATTCATGGGCTAAAGGCAGAAACAAAGGAAACAAAACAGATACTTTGTCTACTTTTCTGAAATATTTTCCTTTAAATAAAGGCTGAGAAATGTTGGAGAGATGCAATGGAACTGAATTACAGAACATTTACATTTAGACCTGGAAAATATTTCTCCATTGCAAAATTTTTCAAATATTAGGTTAAATCTCAAATATTCACTATGCTTTTAAGAATCAACAGAAGTAAACAAGATAAATGATCAAAATTTTGGATCGGTGAAAATAGATACAATAGCATCAATTGGGGTAGGTGGTCGTGCAGTGGTATTGTCACTGAATTGAGAGAGAGAGAGATGCAGGGCAATGCTTATGGGTGGCACAGTGGTCAGCATTGCTGCCTTGGAATGACAGGGACCCATATTTCAGTTGCACATTCTCCCCATTTCTGCCTGGGTTTCCTCTGGGTCCTCCAGTTTCCTCGCAGTCAAAAAACATGCAGGTTAGATCGGCAATGCTAAATTGTCCGAGTGCCAAAAGATGTAGGTTAGGTGGATAAGCCATGGTAAAGGTGTGGGCTTATGGGTATAGGGTAGTGCTAAGGGTGGGATGCTTTCAGAGAATGTAGACTGGATGAGCTGGATAACATGTTTCTACACTGTAGGAATTCTGTGATTCACAGGTGCATTTTAAAATATGATATAAAGGGAGATATTAAGGCAGATGACCAAAACCTAGGTCAGTAGGTTTTAAGGACTATTTTATAGGAGGAAAGTGAGGCAGAGAGGTCCCAGAACTTAGGGTCTCAGCAGCTAAAAACATTGCCACTAATGGTGTTGCAATTAAAATTGGGGATGCTTGAGACACCAAAGGAGAGTTTAAATATGACAGTGGTTTAGAACAATCAGATGCCTACTGTAAAGCTGAAGTTATCAAGTCCAGCAGTACAACATTTCAGAACGCATTGTGGAAAAATACTCTGAAAGCTTTTAGGCTTGCAATCAGGACAAATGCAAGAATGTTAAAGAAAGCATTTATTTATACTGCATGAGAAAAACACGCTGATTGGTTGCCAATTCCACTCTGATTGCCTGAGGTTTCCATGGAGAATGCACCAGGAAATTTTATCTGCCACACTTTTGCTTAATTTCATAAGACGTAATTGGCTGGATATGCTCCTATTGACTGCAGAACGAAGGATACCGCATATGAATGTGTCTTGCTTTTAGTGAGCATAAGTGAGCCATGTTGCATAGGTACCAAAATTTATACGAGGTTATTAATTTGTGCTTGGCAGAACATGTTTTACATTATTTAAGGTTATTCACTCATCCAGGAACTAAGTACTTAAAACTATGGATAACAATTTTGCCCTCAGCTAACATGAGTGGTATTATCACTGGATTAATAATCTAGACATTTACGATAAACCTCTAGGAAGATTCGGGTTCAAGTCTCATCATGGTCAATACAGAAATTTAGACCCTATAAAATCCAGCCTTAATCTGATGATCATAAAACCATTGTCAATTGCTGTAAAATCTCATCTGGTTTACTAATGCCCTTTAGGATGGCAGATTTTCCTCTCTAATCTAGCCTACACGTGACTCCAGAACCACAGCAAAAGAATGGCTTGGAAAGCCAGTTCAAGGGCAATTAGGGGCTGGCAATAAATGCTGGCCCAACTAGTGATGCCCACATCTCATGAATGAATCAAAAAAACAAACTATTGATGTTCTTGCAAGACCCTTTGTGGTCAATGAAATAGGATTTCCTAATGACAAGCATCAATTATGTATGGAAAATATATTTAAAAGACTATTTTCACAGTATCCAGAAGGCACTTTACTGAAAACATATTTATGAACATATACCAAACAATGCCAACAAGAACATCACCAGATCACAAATTACAGATTTTATTCTACAATGTCCTCTGTTGAAGGACAGTGTTTCTCCAATTGTTACAGCTCAAGAGAGTTTTCGTCATAATAATCTTGTTATAAATAGTAACAGGAGTCCAAGAGGATTTGTTTCTTCAGAGAAGTTAATCTTTAGTGAAAATGATTTTGTAGAAACTTAATGGAACAAAATATGTAAAAATCACAGCAAATTAAGGAAGACCATCTTGACTGATTGCTGCATATTATCACATGCAAAAAAACTGAATTATTTTATATATTTTTAAACACATGCATGAACAAATGTGTACATATAAAACATTAAATCACAGAAATAGCAAGCTTACACATCCCCAGCTCCAATTGTAACTTCGACCACAATCCCTACTCCTACTGCTGGCCTGGTCTATTCCCCCACACACCCCCATTCCTACTGCTGCCTGGTCTATGATCCCCCCACACATCCCCATTCCTACTGCTGCCTGGTCTATGATTCCCCCCACACCCCCCCATTCCTACTGCTGCCTGGTCTATGATCCCCCCACTGCTGCCTTTAAAATATTTTACAGATGAGGGCATCGCTGGCTAGGACATCTGTAATAGGCCACATCTGCTGGCTCTCTAATAGTTATGAAACTGAATGTATGACTAAACTTATGCATTAGGGTCCAGTGGAAGTCTGACATTTATTGCTCATCTCTACTTATCCTTGAAAAGATGACAGAGCTGCCATTTTGAATTGCAGTCCGAGGTGTTTACACTGTGCTGTTAGTGCCTAATTCATTCCTAACACTTAGCCTTTTTCAGCTCTAGCCTGAATTCTAAATTATCTGAATTTCACTATCCTTTTAAATTTCCTATATTAAAACATGTTTAATATACAAAAGGTCAGCCATTCAACTGGATTTTGTTTTAGTTAAAAACTTATTGCAATCTTAGGAATAAGTGAAAAGATTATAGAGTCCACATGATATAGTTGTCATGCTACTGGAAGCAAAAAAATGTGGCCCATGAGGATCAGCCAGTCAAGGCTGACCAGTGCAACTGAAGGAAATAATAAAAGTATATGGACTATTGTTGATTACCTATCAGGGGAATACACACTTAAATTTTCTGCTGAACAAGAGACAAATGATTTGTGGAAGACTAATAAAACAAACTGGCTCAGTTATGAAACTTGCATTGCAGTTAGGTGTTAATCGTGTAACAATAACTGTGGGATATGTTGTAACTGATGTTATTTTGCAGCAGTGACTTCTGTATGTGCATGCCTGTTTGTAACATTTGTAATAAGCTGAATCTGCTGGTTCTGTGATAGTTGTGAAACTGAACGTATAACTGAACCCATGCATTGAGGTCCAATGAAAGTCCTGACAAGCGTACCCATGTTGAAATTGCACAGGAAGTTTAAACTTCAGATGAACAATTAATTCCCTGTCCTCTGGTGTCTGGTGAATAACTGTTGGAGACTTGACAGTTTCACAGTACTTACCCAGATAGTTACCAGGAAATGTTGGATAAATTATAACTTGTGACTAACTACACAATCATCCGTCTGACATGATTAATGATTTCCACCCACCTGAACCCAAATCAATTTCCCTCCCAACTACAACCCACAAATGGACATCTCTCACTCCATTCAAAAACTGGGCCTTTAAACTCCTCATATGGCAGCCAGTGCCATGAAAAGGGCTGGGGAGGACTGGAGTTGTGGAGGTGGGGGGTAGTTGCTGTCTTCCCTTGACTCTGCACTCTGATGGAGATCCCCAGGGAATGGTGTGCTGCACATATAAATACAAAGCAGCATCAAGTGAGGAGAATCTTTGAGAGCAGCAACTATCCATTTGGCAATGATGCTATATTAAAGATTCAGATCTTTCTGTTTCAGAATTAACATAAAGCAACCTTTGAGGGAGCTTGGCATGAGGGGGTCGGTGGGGGGTAAGGATAATAAACAATTTAGCACCTCTGAATTAAGACATCACAATGAGACCATTCTCTGAGTACTATAGAAAGTGCTTTACCTTGAGAACACGGAGAGGCTTGCTGGGATTTGCTTTATCCAGATAGTTGATATAGCCAGAAAGCGAAATGCTCAGCAGATGATTGTTCTGCCACAAGCAGCCCAATTGTTGGTCCAATACATCAGACCCCATATTGAATGTTGTCACTGCAGTGTTGGCTTCAACATCCCATAGTTTAACAGTCTTATCACCAGAAGCAGAGATTAGGTGTGTATTGTCAGGACCCCAACTAATCTGTGGAAAACAAAGGATAAAAATTCAACATACATGTGCAATGTTTTATTCAATCAAAACTTTGATAGAGAGAAAACAGCTTCAGTGCACTCAGTTTGAAAAACTGAGTAAAATCACAGTAGCAAGATGATTCACTAGAATTTTATCAAATTAGCAATGGAAAGAAGGATATTTTTAAGAAACCATTTAATATGTGTCTTTCGGTTTTAAAGTTAGACTGTGTTTCAAAGTCGTACAGTAACAAACCGTCTTTTTGTAAATGATAATTGCACATTCATCCTAAGCCTAATGTAATAAACTTACAGCGTATACACCTCCACTGTGGGCATTGCCACCTCCAAGAACACATAGCTGACTCCCATCTTTCCCATCATAGATAAAGATCTATATCGAAAAAAAACTAATTAGCACTTAAAATGGAATAAGTAGCGAGAAAAACATTGAATTTTTGCAAGAATCCAAATTGCATTTGCGTGTTGAGATACTCAAATACATGTACAAACTGATTGTTCCAAACGTTGATTATTCATTGATTATAAAAATACAAAAAATATTCCCCACTACATCCCCCCCCCACCCACCGCTTTTTAAAATAAGGCACCCATACAAGAAAAGCCCAAGGTATTTAAAAACTGGATGATACATTTCAGGAACATCTGTTGCTGGTTTGCACTTGAAGTTATAATTGAAATGTATTATCCAGTGTTCTAAACTGAAGCCTGATATTCCAAATTTAAAACCTTGTTAATTTTATGAGTCTTTTATGATGAGTCTTTAAAGCTATGCCAAAACACTAAATGACTCTTGAAAGCACAAGTTTCCATATTGTTCATTCAGCAATCTCCAACAGTCACTGACCAAACTGGTCAAAATCTGTACAGCCTCATTTTTCCCACACATTGTAGAAGAAAACAGAAGCAGACGCAAAATGTCTATATATGTAAATGAGCCAATGCCAATTTCAGGTAGTTGTCAGGCATTTAAAAAGTGAGGACAAACACAGTGGCAGCACAGACTTGGGGCCATAAATTGATATTCTGCCTATCTTATGCAGAAAGGCTGGGGACACATTTTGTATGTCTATAGGATGAGACATTAGATTAGCTCAAGTGACTGTTTAAAATTATTTAAGATTTGGAATGTATTGAATTTAAGCCCAAATGTTCTATGTTGTTTTTACCTATTTTAGTTCTTCCACTGTTGTTTCGTTTGAGATAAAAATCAAATATTTATTTTTGGTGTCAATCAGAATCAATGATTGTGGCTTGACAAAACATTATTTTGACAACATTTGTAAGGTTTCTGCTTAAAATGTGACATTTTAACAGAAACATTTTCAATTAAGATCTTAACGCATTCACATAAAAAAGTAAGCAATGTGTACTCCACCAAGAGCCAAATGTGTAATATTGGTAAACAGTGTGACTATATTAAATAAATGCACTGTGATTACATCTCAAAATGTGTCATTATATTTCTATGTGCATGTTGATACTTGCATAGATACTATGCTTAATGCAGGGCACTTAATTATGTTCCCTAATTTGTTAAATCTTGTTATGTACATAACACATTTCTCCCCCTCTTCTATGTAGTTCACACAGTACAGAGGAATGACCAACCATTTCTCTGAAAACATGAAGTGGGATAAATAATTTAACATTCACTACAGTCGTTTCCCAGATTTAATTGAAGCACAAAGCACAGATCCCACTCTAATGGTAATGGTAATTAGCCCAGCTTGCCTTCCTTTGGAAATGCCACTGAAGCAAATTGTGACATTGCACCTTCAACAAAGCACATACTGGACCAATGTTGGGATTTTAAGAAATTATCAACAATAGGAAACAAGCTTTGTTCTTCTGCCAACATGCAAATTCAGACAGATCAAATGGATCCAATTAAACAGAGTTCATAGCACTAAATTTTCATCAAGTAACGTAAGCAATGAACACATGTGAATTCATTGTACTTCTGAATAAGTTAGATCTAATCTTACCTGTCCACCTGCACCAGCTGAAGCAAACTTTGACCCATCACTAGAATATCGCAAGCAGTTCACAAAACTTGCATGGCTCTAAGGGAAATTAGAGAAGCAAATCTATAAAATGGATTTTATAGGTACAAGATACTTTGAGTTGAGGTTTTGAATTTTAAAGTAGAAAAAGGCCACAGATAAACTGTCATAATTCATATGTCACAAAACAGACAGTAAAACATTGTTAATAACTAGATTTCTCCATATCATTAAATACCTTTAATATTAAGGATGAAATAGGAATAGCAGCCCAACACTATGTCAACTGAACATTACAAAAATGAAATTTTTCATAGAAAGTACATTATTCATGTGGCAAGCAACTATGGTGAGGATGCCAATAAATATTACAAGAAAATTTGAATGCTTTAAGTGCTGAGTTGATGATTCTATTCTGTCTCCTTTCGAAGTTCCCATCAGTATCGAGCACTCAGACAATTCAAATGATACTAAAAAGCTGAATGAAGTTCTGTCCTTCATAGCTAGTTGAAAATCTAATTGTTTCATCTACTTGAAAAAAATGCCCAAGTATGCCATTTCACAAGGAAATATAACCTGAATAACTCCATCACAAAGAACCACTACTCAATACAACTGGGATCTAATGTAGGCCAGCAAGCACAGGGGTAATGGGTGAATGGGATTTGGTAAAAATTAGAATATAGTCAGAGATTTGAAGGAAATCAAGTTTACAGAAGGTTTAAGGTGGAGGTAAGCAAGAGCAGCACTTGGGATGTGGGAAATGTAAGCCACTTAACCGTATGAACCTGCTTTGCCATTTAGTGAGACCGTGGCTGATATGTAATCTAATTCCATACACCCACTCTGCATCCTTAATGCAACTCACAAGAACCTGTCAATCTTAAATTTAGAATTAACTCAATCATCAATTGCCATTTTGTGGCAGAATTCCAAATTTCTACCACTTTTTTAGTAGAAGTTTTAAAAAAATCCTTGATGGGATCTGGGAATTATTGGCGAGACTAGCATGTGTTGCCTATCCCTAATGACCCTTGAACTGAGTGGTTTACGACTTTTCAAAAGATGTTAACCACACTGCTGTGAGCCTAGAGTTACATGCAAACCAAACCAGCTAAGGGCAGTAAACTTCCTTCCCTAAAGGAAGTTAGTGGAACCAGACAGGTTTTTACAACAGTCAACAGTTTCATGCATAGCTGGACAAATTTCAAATATTTAAACAAAAACACCATCCTGATTCATCTAACTTCATAAGTTGGTCAACCGATTTTCCCAAGCCCATGACTACATTCTAAATTAGTAAATCAGCAAAAAAAATAGCATATATATCTGACTTTCCCCCACAAACTAAAACACAAGTTATGGATTCCTACTTAACCAGCTTTTAATCGGGACAAATTTAAATATTTATATTACCTAACATTTTCCTTAATGAGTAGAAGCACAAGTACAAATGGAAATATAAATAGCTCCTTTTGAGGAAGGCTAGCTAACATATGCAGGTGCAAAGTGTTTAGAATATGGACAACAAAATAGTAAACTTATTTCCAGCTTGTTTGCCAAAATTTCACTGGCATACTAAAATATGAACATTTTTGCATAAGTGAAGAATTTAAAATATATACATTTCAAAATATTCACTTTCTACACCTCTAAAAAGTTGTATTTTTAAATAAACTGCTGGAACATAACTTGTACCAAGTTACTGCAAAAAAAAATTTAAACAGAAAATTCAAACATTATGCTATACTTTGAACACTGCTTGCTTGGAAGGCTAGTACTTAATATTTTAAAAAAGGAAGGCGATGGTCTAGAGGTCTCATTTCTAGCACATTTTCAACTTAAGAGTGGCACAATGGCAGAGTGGCAAGCACTGCTACAGACCCAGGTATGATTCCAGCCTTGGGTGGCTGTGTGCAGTTTGTACATTTTCCTTATGTTTCTATGAATTTCCTCCAGGTGTTCAGATTTTCTCCCACAATCCAAAAGTTAAGTGAATTGGTTATGCTAAGTTGTTCCACACGGTCCCAAAATATATGTTGGGGGGGATTAGTGGGGTAAATGTGAGGTTATTAGGACAGGACAGGAATGAGCCTGAGTAAGATGCTCTGTCAGAGAGTTATAGATGAATATCCTTCTTCTGCACAATAGGGATTCAATGATTAGTGGAGAAAGTAAATTAGCTGTAAGAACAGTTCAAAAAAGTATTTGGAATAATTTCATCAAGTGCCTCTTTCTTTCATAGTCAAAGCTCAGCTAAATTCTTAGTTTGGATTGCTTATTTCTACCTCTCCTTTGTAATTTCCAGTTATGCTGTTTAAGTTTATACTGCAGTTAAAATCATAGAAACTGTACATGCAGGAGGCCATTAGGCTCATTGGTCTGCAACAATAATCCTACCTAGGCCCTATTACTGTAACCCTACATATTTACCCTAACTCCTATATCCTACACATCATGAGATACTAAAGAACAATTTAGCATGGCCAATGCACCCAGCCTGCACACCTTTGGACTGCAGGAGGAAACTGGAGCATCCAGAGGAAACCCATGTAGATATGGGAAAATGCGCAAACTCTGGAAGTGACCCAAGCTGAGAACTGAACACATCTCGAGAACTGAGGCAGCAGGGGTAACCACCGTGCTATCCATTGGGATTTGTTTTCTGAATTCATAATTTTAGTAAGTCAATTCTGTTTGTGTGTTATGTTCTTACAAGCTTATAGAATGAGAACTTTAACAACTAAAGACAGGAGTGGGCTATTTGCCCTTCAAGGCTCCTCTGCCATTCAGTTCGATTATGGCTGATTTGGTTGTTACTATGGCTCACCCTCAAATATGATTCAGCCTCCTATTAGTCAGCAGCAATAAATTCTAAAGATTACTGACTCTCAAATTTCTCATTTCCATCTAAAATGAAACACCCTTTAGTTTTGGTTTCCCTGGCAAGAGAGAACATTCTCCCTGCATCTACTTCAGCAAGAACGTCTCGTTCTTCCAAACACCAATGAGTATAAGTTACATGTTCAACTTCTTCTCACAAGACAACGCATAATCAAGTGAGCTTCCTTTGAACTGTCCCCGATACAAGCATATTCATTCTTTAAAGGTTTTTTAAAAAAACGTTCGGTCACAAATAGGCTCACATTAACAACGCAATTAGGTTACTGTGAATATTTCCTAGTTGCCACGCTCTGGTGCTGGTCAGGTACACTGAGGAAGAATTTATCATGGCCAATGCACCTAACCAGAGTGTCTTTCAGTGTAGGAGGAAATCTGAAATCTAAACTGTACACAGTACTCCAGATGAGGTTTCACAAATGTCCCATGCCTTGCACAGCAAGACTTCCCTACTTTTATATTCACCACCCTGACCCTTATATCAAAAGTCAACATTCCATTTACTTTCTTAGTTACTTGCAGTACACAAGCCAATTTTATGATTCATGCAAGAGGACACCCAAATCCCCCTTTATTGCAGCATTCTGCAGGATCTCTCAACGTATAACATTCTGCCTCTATTCTTCAGAAACGATACTCCGTTTGCCAAATTTTTGTTCACTTAGTTATCACATCTCCATTTCCATAAGATTAAACCCTGCTGGCCAATGACTTGATATCCTCTTAACCCTCCTCACTCCTTGCTTAAGTTTCTTTCTACTTTCCTTGCATTCCATACTTGCTTTGTGTTCCCAGTCTCCTCACATTGACAAATGCTTCCTTTTTTTGTTGAGACTCACAATATCTTGTTATCCAAGATTCCCAAGACTTACCATATTTTATCCTTACATGAACATGCCAGTCCTGAATTCCTATCAACTTGTACTTGAAAGTCTCCCACATGCCAGATGTTGATTTGCCCTCAAACATCTACCCCCAGTGTATATTCTTCAGTTTCTGCCTAATATTATTGCAATTAGCCTTCCCCCCCAACCAATTTAGCACCTTCACATGGGGACTACAGTTATCTTTATCCATCAGCCCCTTAAAGCTTACTGAATTGTGGTCATTGTTCCTGAACTGCTCCCCTACTGAAATACTGACCACCTGGCCAGGTTCATTACCCAATTCTGGGGCCGGTACAGCCCCTTTCATAGTTGGACTATCTACATACTATTTCAAGTCATCCGCTTGGTTGTTCCTTACAAACTCTGCCCTATCCATACTCCCAATGCTAACTGAGTCCCAGTCAACACAGGGGAAGTTATAATCACCTACTGGAATAACCCAGTTCTTTTACATCTTGCCAAAATCTGCCTATATCTGTTCTTTTATCTTCTGCTGACTATTGAGGCGCCAATAGTAAACTGCCAACATTGTGACTACACCCTTCCTATTCCAGAGCTTTACCCACATTGTCTCACTGTATGAGCCCTCCCGCAGGTGTTTTCCTGCAGTTCAGTGTAATATTCTCCTTAACCAAAGATGATACTCCACCCCTTTTACATCCCTCTCTATCTCGACTGAAACATCTGTATCCTGGAACATTAAGCTGCCAAATCTGTCCTTCTCTTAACCAAAGGTATCAATTTCAAATACGAATCCAAGTTCTAAGTTCATCTGCCTTGTTACACTTCTTGCATTTGATTAGCAACCACACCTTGCCTGCTCTTCCTCAGTTCTACTGGCCCTACTCTAGTTCCCCTTTCATTAATTCACCTTTGATTTGGTTCCCACCCCCCTACTAACTAGCTTAAATCCTCTAGTGTGACACTAGCAAATCTCCCGGCCAGAATATTTACGCCCCTCTGGTTTAGATGCAACCCGTCCTTCTTGTACAAGTTCCACCTGCTCTAGAAGAGATCCCAATGGTCCAGGTATCTTAAATCCTCCCTCCTATACCACTGTTTAGTCAAATGTTGACCTGTACTATCTTAATTCTAGCCTCACTAGCACATAACAGAAGCAGCAATCCTAAGATTACAATCCTAGAAGTTCTGCTTTTTAACATTCTACCCAGCTCCCTAAACTGCTGCTGCAGGACCTCATCAGTCTCCCTACCTATGTCATTAGTACCAATATATACCATGACTTCAGGCTGTTCATCCTCTCCTTTAGAATGCTTTCTGCCCTTTCAGAGACATCCTGGACCCTGGCACCAGGGAAGGCAACATACCATCCTGGAGTTTTTTTCACTATGAGGTAATTAATTAATCCTGTCTCATTACACATCAGGTTTAAAATAGGCTCTCCCACTTGCTTCCAGAACATAACTCAAAGAAACTAATGCAAACACATTGAACTCAAAGTTACCATTGTTCCATTTGATTTATACAATGAAAATGAAATCATGCAAAATAAAAAAAATACCTTTCTTACAATTCCTCATTTCTTGAATTATGCTTTGTTTTACAATATATCCATTGGCTGGGAGCTGAACTGACTTCTTAGTTAGCTTTTTACCATGCTATTTCTTCAAACTGATCCCATCATCTTCCAAGCCAAAACCATTTTTTCACTACCGTACTGACCTCATCCTTTACTTACAGAACTATCCCACTTCCTTTTCTTCCTATAATTTTGGAATGTGAAATAGCCTTGATCATCATGCAACTACACCTCCATAGTAGCATCACATAACCATTTATTTCCATTTACATTAAGTCATCATGTTACAAATACCCTATATGCGGGCAGATGAACAGCAGTCAATCCAGTCTATCATTCTCCTTTAATGACCCTATTTGCACTCACGTGCACATGCTTGTCACTCTGGTTAGCTACTCTTGTCCATTGCGTTAGCGTTTCTCATTAACTTTCTAAATCACACCTCATGTGAACATTCTCAACTATTTAGTTTAAAGCCTTCTATGCAGCCTTGGTTTTATGATTCACTAGAACACTGATCCCAGAGACATTCAAATGCAGCTGCTTGCAACACAGCTCTTCATTCCCCAGCACTCGTCCAGTACCATATGGATTAAAATCCATTCCTCAACATCAAACTTGAAGACATTCCAACAATTCACTGATCTTATTTACAACCTGCCAATTTTCTCATGTATATAAACAGATGCCCACCCAAGTGTTATAGCAGAGCACATACGAGACAACTCCTCACTTATGCAAGAAAATTGACACGAATCTAATTTACTCATAGAAGTGAAACTGTTTCTATGAAACTGCAAACTAAAAATTTGTAAAATCGAGTTATAGTTTGCAATTACTCCATAATTTTAACTACATTACTGATTTTTTCATTGAAGCATTTCGTAATAGGTCACTTACAGTAATTGTAAACTTGAATTTCAAAGGAAGTCCTTCAAAGAACACACAAGTATAATCATCACTTCCGGTCACAACTCGGAAAGGTCGATTTGGCTTAAAAGCGATGCTGTTTACAATTTTGCTGTGGCCGCTAAGTGATCCAACAGAAGTTCCTGTATCCCACTGGAAGACTGCTCCATATCTGCAATGATTTGAAAATGATTAATACTTTTAACTCTATAAAAACAGATACTGTGCATGTTGTTTACTTTTCCACAGCGATGTCCCAATGAACTTTCATTCCTGCATGGCTTTTGTAATTGTTCTTTTCTTCTATCTTATATCACACTGGACAATCCCAAGATTCCATTCTTGCCATACAACCCCTACTAACTCCTCTCAGCATCAATATTTGCAGCTGGATGATTGTGATTTCATGAATGCCACCATTTTTTCCCCCCTCTCTCATGCTAGCATCATTCTGGACCACTGCTGTTGTCTAACTGCACAAATGATTAAATCTTGGATTTGTAAGAGCTTCCTTCAACTCATAATTGCAAAAAACAAATGATCAAATTTAACTTTACAACTTATCCTACCATGTTATTCTCCTAGTTGGGCTGCAGTGTATAGCTCAGCTTATCCCTAGTTAGACCTTCAACTGAACTTCATAATCCCATATCTTAACTACCAAAGCTATCCGTTCTCTCCAACACATCTTTATTTTGATTTTAGAGATTTTCATGGTAACTACATTGCTATGTTACGTAAACCTACTTGTTTCACTAAAACTTTAAACTTCAGTCCCATTACCAATGAAACCAGTGGCCACAACTTGAGTTTTTCCAGAAAGAAGCTTCAACACTATCCTTGCCTGTTCAACATTGCTCGATCCATCTTGCCAACCAAGTCCTTTTGCTCTAATCTTCATCAGTTTCTATTCCCCTAATACCAATTTCAAAATCCCTGTTTTCAAGTCTCGTGCTTTCCTAAAATACAACACAAAATATAGTAGGCTAGATGGCCGCCAAGTTGCTTTACCACATGATCATGGCTGAATTCATATCTACTCCACTTTCCTTGATCCCATAATTTTGTTCAGTGCCAAATAAATTCCAACACCTTCATTCTTGAAGATATCGAACAAACATTGACAGTCCTCAAAACAAAGATTTCAAATAAATCACAACTCTCAAGTGAAGAAATTTCTCAAGTTTGAAATAGTTAAACCTATCATTAACCCTAGTTCTGGACTGATCCTTGCAGCATTCCTAATTACACTTACCTAAAAATGACATTCCAATTGGTCCTGTATTCAACATCCTCAATCCATGATATTACTGCAATCCCACGAGGCCTAATCTTATGCATTTTGGGCACCTTCTCAAAAGCCTTCTAAAAATCCAGATTGACTATTTACTGGCTCCCTGCCATCAACCCAAACACAATATTCCTGATCTACTGGCTAGTTATATCCTCAAAACAAAAAAAAACCCCATGTGCGTATGTCTGATCGTAATTCCATCAGTTTCTAATTTTTCTCCTGCTACTGATGTCAGACCGATTTACATAGTTGCCAATTTTCTCCCTCTACCTTTTGTTTTAAGGAAAACAGATTGCATTTACTACCTTTCAACACAAGGACTGTTTTTTTTAAATCTGGAATACCCTAAATTCCAACTCAGAATGAACCTGCTATCTCTGCAACAATATCTTTTAAAACACTGGGCGCAGACTATTAAGTCCAGGGGATTTATCAACTTTTAGTCTGTTAATAACGTGCTGTTACTAATACTAATTATGTCAGGCTCTTTACTCTCATTCAACCCTTGGTTCCCCACAATTTCTAGCATCGTCTTCATTCATCAATCTTCACGTAAGACAACTTTTAGCATCTACACCATCCCTTTATTCCTCATTATAATTTCTCCTCTATGCCTCCAAGCTCATTTACTTCTATTAGTCTTTTCCTTGTTGATTTCATGTAATCATAATTCTTGCTATGTTGCTTTGTTTTCTCCATCCTTATCAGGTCTTGGATCATATGTATTTATTAAAACTCTCCCAATTTTTAGACTTGCTACTGTTTTTGGGAAAAACAAGTTGCCAATATAACGTCTCTAGTCATGACTATCAATTTTTTAGTGGAATTTTATTCGCCAATGAAGCATATAGCCATTGAAAATTATGAATTAAAATGTTTGTCATTGCTCATCTACCATATCTAATTTCTTAACACCAATATCCACCACATCAGTGCTTAACCTAATCAATCACTCCTCTCATCCAAGGAACAAATCCAGTAAAAATTTGATATACTTCCTTTCAGCCAAGTAATCCTCCTTTAGATAAGCTGTCCAAAACTGAGTAGCACTCAAGATAAGGATTCAATGCCCTATATAATAGTAAGATTTCTACTCCCACACTCCAATCCATTTGTAACAAAGCCAATATACCAATTGCTTTCCTAATTGCATACTGTATTTGCATGTTTACATTGTGATTCACATACAAGGCCATCTGAGTCCCTCTGAATATCAATGTTTCCCTGTCTTACTATTCAAAAATATTCTGCATTTTTATCTTTCAAACCAAAAGAGGCTTCATACTTGTCCACATTGTATTCTCTGCTAGGTTCTTGTCTACTCACCCATCCTATATCCCTCTTTGCGCCTTCACCACTTACTTTCCCATCTAAGTTTTTATATAAATCAGAAAACTTGGATACTTCATACTCAGTCCCAACCAGGTCATTAATACAAGTAGAATACATTCCATGGAAGTGTTGCCTACAATATTATTGCAAATCTGATATGGCAATTAAAATTCAGTATATTATCCTCAATAGATGTGCCTCAATTTCATGATTTATGCACTAACAACTACTATTAGGGATCATGATTTTTAAAAGGGTATGGGTAAGTACCCAAGATAAAAATTGCAAGGCTACAGGGAAAAAGGGGAGTAGGATCAGCAAGATGCTCTTGTAGAGGTGGCATTGTCTAACCATTCTATAGTTTTATGAATAAATCCCAATGCTTGTTAGCTCCACCCAAACTAATTCTATTTCTTGATTTTTCCAGCTAAGATTTTCTGTTATCATTATACCATCTTTTGTTTTCAAGACTATCTCTCCTTCTTTGCTCAAATATCCTAGAATATTTGGTTCCAAACCTTGGTCACATTTTAAACAAATTAAAAATCATTAAGTTTCTGTCCTAATAAGTAATTTCCTTCATTCAGATGCATTCTAAGCTTTTTCTATAGTTCCTAATTTCCTTGGACATTACCTTAAATACTGGTAAGTCCTATTGACTTCCTTCTCCATTCCTACATTTTCATCCAAAGCTGCTCTAGATCTGAATGTTTACCATGCTACTTTTGAGTTCACTCTTCCCTGAATTCCCAGCATCATCATACTGTAACTCCTATTCCTTCTCCAATCCTTGGCGGCCAGTTACTTTTGCCATTGAAATGTTTTACTTTGGAATGTTTTGTATTAAGTTACCATATCATTCAATTTGCCTGGGATGTATTGCAAAATCATTAATGGCTCTTTGCAATTAAGCATTATGATAATGAATATGCACTTCAGGAACAGGAACATGTTAAAACTGCACTCTGCAAACAAAAAACCAGTGCCAAGATTCTTTTTTCCCATTTATCAATTCTCAAATAATTAAGTTTGCAAATTCACAAGTTTTAACCTTGAAAGTTATTAATCTAGCCATTAATTCTTCAAATTATACAGGAAAGAAACTGAATAACCAATATTCAATATTTCAAGCAAAGAAATTATCTTGAACACAAAGGCATTCAAGTAGCTAATCTTAAACTGAAAGCAACTATAAATCAAAGGTAAGTTTTTATTGGGCGAATAAAACTTTGAGAGTCTCTCATAATTAACCATTATTCTCAAATACTCCTTCAAATTTAACATTTGTGACAGTACCTAGATTTTGAAAACCACCTAACTTGAGAGTATTAAACAATTTTCCTGCTTGACCAGAACAAAGATTGTGTCTACCACAATAAGTGTTGGAAAAACTCAGCAGGGCATGCAAAGGTTTAACATTGTGTCCAACGTGACTGTCACTGCTGCCTCAGCACCCAGATTCAATTCCAGGCTTGGGTTATTGTCTATGCAGAATTTGCACATTCTCCCCGTTTCTGCATGGGGTTCCTCCGGGTGTTCTGGTTTCCTCCTACAGTCCAAAAGACATGCTGGTTTCATGCAATGTCCATGCTAAATTCTTCCTCAATGCAACCAAATGGGCAGAGGAGTGTGGCAACTGGGTGATTTTCACAGTAACTTCATTGCAGTGTTAATGTAAGTTTACTTTTGAAGCTAAAATAAACTTTAAACTTTTTCTGTAGCACTGAAGAGTTATCTTGGACTTGAAATGTTAACTCTTAAGTTTCTCTTTTCATCAATGCTGCCAGATCTGCCGAGCTTTTCTAGCACTGATTTCATTGCACATCTCCAGTATTTTGGATTTATTTTAATGAAAATTGGGAGTAGTGTCATTTTCTCAAAAAGGGAAAAGAAGTCAAAACGTTTTTGCAGTAATTAGAATTATTCAAGTTCAGAAAGGATAAGATCAAAAATAGCTGTTCAGATTGCACTTCCATTCAGTTTTTACTTTATCCTTTAGAGAACACACCTTTGAGCTTTGTGCACCATTTCCCCCATAACAGTGAAAGTAAAAACGCCAAAGAATATTACAGAATGTGACCTGTTCTGTAGGTTAATGGGATTTCCAGTCAATTAGTTTGAGATTATAGATTACATTTATTTAGGCTGAATACTTCCTGTAAAATAACTCATCTATACAGAATTCACTTCCATTTTTGTTGCTAATTCTATGGAAGATGATCCACATATTGCAGCATTGCTACCTGTGGCCCCTGATACTTTATTTAATTAAGCAATGATAGCAAATTTCTCATTAAGATTAGTTTCAAAGTAACAATTCTGATTGCTAATCTCAAAAAAACGGTTATTAATTTCAGATATTCCCAAGCGGCTAATTATGTAAAAAGGATCCAGGCTATTAAATACGGTAACATATTTTTCACTTGCCAACTTTAGAAATAATCGAGTGATTGCAAGGATGTGCAAGTTAAAACCTGTGGTTTCATTCATAATATGAATGTGTTACCCTACTCAATATGGAACTGAAAGGCAGCCTTGTTTGAAGAATTTCATACATCGCAAGATCAATATAGGAGGGCAAAATATTGCAGGTATTGGAAATTTGAAGTAGAAACAGCAAATGCTGAAAATATTCAGGTTAGATAGCTTCAGTGGAAACAAAATTCGGCATTGAATCACAAGTAGAATATATTAAGTCTATCTTCTTCAGAATAAAAGTATTTTAAAGCTATACTTGCTCACAATTCTCTAAGAACGGCAATTACCTTCTTTTAGATGGAGTGTCGTGAAGTTGCGTTTTTGATGTGTGGTCCCTTTAAAAACTGGTATGTTTAGTGCTTGAATGTTTAAAATGCAGACACATTGTACAGATTGCAACATTTGTAACCAAGACAAGCATCAGGGTTGCCTTGGTAACAGGCTGTCAAATTCAAAAGCCTAATCAGTTTAAAGACAACTATCAGGAACCTATCAAATCTGAATTTGTTGTTGTTGTCGACATCAGACCAATCCTGGTGTAGGAAATGGATAGGTCAGAGATATAAAAATAGGAACTCAACTGTCTGTCTTCAGTTCAGTTGAACCGAAACATTGCCATCTCTCAACACTTGGAGGGCAAGAGCAACTCTCTGCCAACAAAAGAAGTTTCTCTTATGAGAATTTTCCATCTAACAAAAAGGTACCACATTAGAAAGGGCATATAGAGAGATGATTGCCAGAAGAACTCCAAAGGTTCTTTTCCCCCAAAGCCACAGAACCTATTGTAAAGTTGAGTGAATAAATTAGTTCTTTTGGATAATGAATCGTCCATGTATTTATTTAAATAGTGTTCCAATCAAACCTTACTTTAATTGATGTTCCTTGTTTAGTTAAAAGTTCCCGGTTTGTTAAACGAAGAACTTTGTTAATGAACCTCTAAACATTAAATGAAAAATAGTGAACACCTTCCCAAACATCAGATTACAATTTAGATTAAACAAATTTTAACAGATTATGAAGCAAGGTAAAAGGGGATTAACCTCTGCATTGTAAGAAGAGGAATTTCCAAGATTGGAATTAAGTATCTCTAAAGAGAAGCATTTTTAGGAAGTAAATAGCCTCTATTTAAATACACTTTAAATGCTCGATATCTTTTGTGATCTTAGCATAATACAGTATACTAATTCAGCACAAAATAAACATGTTCAAAAAAGTACAAAAATCATTGAGCTTGTAATTACAAATGTAGCCTGTTCTTTATTCAGTAATTTGAAGACTTACATTTCTTTTCCTTTTCCAACAACTGCAACTTTTTGGCTATCCCCAGACCAACAAATATCTTTGATCGGTCCCGCGAAAGGTTGGTACTCATACTTCAATAGGTGTTCCTTCTGAGTAGTATCCCAAATGCGAATTTTTCCAGAAACATCTGTTACAATACAAAGCAAAAAAGTTTAAGGTGACCTGCAGCACACCAAACAAAATAGCACAGAATAACCCTCAATATTGAAAAAGAAAGGAATAGAAAAATCCTCAATACTGATAGATTGGCCAGTAGTCATTGAGGAAAATATCGTGTGTCTCTTTGGGTTCAATAATGGTAACCATGAAACTCCCAATTGTTATAAAAACTATTGAGTTCACTAATTTAGGAAAGGAAATCTGCCATTCCTACCTGAAAAGGCCTTCGTGTCATTTCAGACCTACAGCAACATGGTGCTCTTAAAATATTGGAACAAACCAATCAATTCATGGGCAACTGGGCCAGGCAACAAACGTGAACATTGCTAGCTGTACCTACATTCCATGGAAGAATTTAAAAACATTAGTTATTGAGATATCACTAATTCAAAACAAGATTACTTTCAAGAAACTAAAAACCTGAGACCCTAACCTTGTAGGAAAATGTGTCTGCAAAAATCCCATTATTTTTGTGAAAAGAAAATTGCCATGACTAATAAGAGATCTTTGAGGGTGTAAAAGCAATGTTGATAAAGAGGGACCTGTGGATATAGTTTACTTAGATTTCCAGAAGGCATCTGACAAGGTACCATATCAAAGGTTACAATACGAAATAAGAGCCCACAATGTTGACAGTAACGTATTAACTTGGAGGGGGAATTGGTTATCTAATTGGAAACAAAGCGAGTGTAAATGACTCACTTTCAGGTTGACAAATGGAGTCCCACAGGGATCAGTGCCTGGACCTCAATTATTTACAATTCACATTAATGCCTTGGATGATAGAATCAAATACAAGGGTGCTAAATTTGATGACAGCAAGACACAGAAGGAACTTAAAGGGCGAAACACTCTGCAAAGGAAATGAATGTGTAAATATTTGGAAGAGCACCAAGGAAGCCCACACAAACATGGGAGAACACACCAACTCCACACAGGCCAGAATGGAAAGGGAGTCCCCAGTGCTGACGCAACAGTGTTAACCTGTCTATTGACAGGAGGAAAAAAGACAGCATATTGTATAAATGGAGAGATATTTCAGAATGTTGCAATACAGAGGGATCTGGATGTCTTTGTATATGAATCAGGAAAAGTTAATACATAGGGATTTTGGAGGCAAATGGATGTTTTACTATTGTTATACAGGGTATTAGTGAGATCACATCTGGAGTACTGTGCAATGTTTTGGAGTTTGTATTTAAGAATTTATTTCCAGTGAAAGCAGTTCAAACAAAGTACACAACTCATTCCTGGGTTTGTTGGGTGGGGGGGGGGAATAGAATTTATCTCAAGTAGAAAAAGTTAGATAGCTTTATTCATTGGACTTAAGAATAACGTGATGGTCTTATTGAAAAATATATGACACTAAGGGCACTTAACAGGCTGGATGCTGAAAGAATGTTTCACCTCATCAATGGATGATGTCACATTTGCTGACATTGCTTTCTACTTGTCATTCTTTTACCAATGTATGTTTCCATCTCTATTGCTCACAATGTCAGCTGGGATTTCTACTCTATCATCTAAGCCACAGCACTAACCACATTCAATAGCTTCCCACTATCAGTAGCACCACAATCACTGCACAAGTCTTCTCACCGGTAAGCCAGATCCCCCAGAGGTGATAGCAAATTGAGGAGGAAGTTACCCTCAGAGTCTGACAGTATCAGGTCGAAACTTGTGTGAGAAAACTTGCAGATTGTCAACCATTCTTCCTCAGCTGATGGATTAGTATTTTATGTTAAACACCACTTGGAAGAAGTACCCACGGTGGCAACAACTGGAGTGAACTAATCAGTTAAGATTTCAATGTTCATTAATAAGAGTGGCTCAGTACCAGTCAAGCCCTGAAGGATATATCTGCCAGACTGTCCATGCAGCACCTGGTGAGGGGAAGAGAAAAAAAATCTACTCGATTTTGTCCTCCCCAATCCATTCATAACGATGTTGGGAGTCACCAGCACACAGTCATTGTGAAGATTAAGTCTCCTCTTCACACTGAGGATACTCTCCATTGTGTGATGTGGCACAATTAATATGCTAAATGGGATAGATTTAAAAAAAATCCAGCAATCATGAGACACTGTGGACCATCAGGAGCACCAGGCTTTGTCCAGCCATGATCTGTAACCTGATAGCCCAGCATACTCTTCTCTACCATATTAAACAAACAGATCAACCCTGGTTCATAGAGGGTTGCAGCAGATGCCAGGAGCACACCAGGTCAACCTAAAAATTGTTAAATTGGTGAAGTTACAACGCAACATTATTTGCATGCCAAAGAGCAGATACAATTTTGGAGTTACACAAAACTAAATGCATGAATACTGGTGGTTAATTAAACTAACCAGAAGCGTCCCATCTTTAATGGGAAATTGTGGCATGTCAACGCAAAAGGCAAGGTTGAAGCACTGCATTTCTGGCTGAAGTTGGTTCCAAATAATTGGCCCACCTCAGTTTCTTCCAGTGGTCTCTAGCATCACTAATGCCAGTCTTCAGTCAATTTGATTTATTCCATGTCTCATCAGTAAGCAGCTGAAGACACTGGATACTGAAAAGGGTGACAAGAGTGACTGCCCTGCACATCAAGCATTTGACAATGGCATCAGTCCTGACAAAACTGAAGTAAACGGGAATTGTGGGAAAAGTCTGCTGGTTGGCATCGTATCTACTGAAAAGGTAGACAGTTATGGCTGTTGGAAGTCAACCATCTCAATGTCAGGACATCACTACAGGGGTTCCTCAGGATAGCGCCATAGGCTTAACAATTGCTCCAATTATCCCCCGTAATCCTTACCATCATAAGGTCAGAAGTAGAAATGTAAGCAGTAGACTGCTGATTGCATACTACTCAGTATCATTCACAACTCTTCAAAATGCATGCAACAACAGCTGGATAATATTCAGGCTTGGGCTGATGAGCAGCAAGTAACATGCACAAATGTCAGACGATGACCATCTCCAACAAGTGATAATGTAACCATCCCCCCATGACGCTCAATGGCATTACTGTAACCGAATTCCCCCACTAACATTCTGGGAATTACTGAACCCAGCTAGTCTATAATTGTGGTTACGGAAGTAGGTCAGATGCTGGGAATTTTCAGGAAAATAACTCACCTCTCATCTCCCTAGGTCAGCCCACTACCTACAAAAGGTACAAATCAGAAACGTGACAGAATACTCTCCACTTGTCTGGAACAAGCAATGGATATTTAAATTAAAAAGTAACATATTTACTTTGAATGCTTTCATAGAATCTCCAGAGTGCAGGGGACTATAAGGCCCATCAGACAACAATTCCACCCAGGCCCTATGTCTGCAACCTTATGTATTTACTCCGCTAATCTTTCTGACACTAAAGTGCAATTTAACACAGCCAATCAACTTAAGCCACCCATTTTTGGTCTGTGAAAAGTTTCTATTTCTAAGATTTTTTCAAGCAATTTATGCAATCAACGAGATCTTGGAGTGCACATGCACCAGTCGTTGAAAGTTAGCACGCAAATACAGCAGACAAATGGTATGTGGGCCTGTATAGTGAAAGCATTTGAGTATAGGGATAGGGATGTTTTGCTGCAGTTGCATAGGGTGTTGGTGATGTCACACCAGAGTGCTGTGTGCAGTTTGGTGCCCTTCTGAGGATGTATGTCCTGGCTGTAGAGGGAGTACAGCAAAGGTTACCAGGCTGATTTTTGGGATAGTAGGTCTGTCATATGAGGGGAGAAGAGACTAACTCGTTAGGGTTATATTGACTGGAGTTTAGGAGAGAAGTGAGGATCGTATAGAAACTTACAAAATTCTATCAGGGTTAGACAGAGAAGATTCAGTAAGAACATCCCCAGTGGTGGAAGAGTCCAGAACTTGGTGCTACAGTTTGAGGATAAGGGAAGGAAATGAGGAGAAATTTCTTCACTCAGAGGGTGGTGAACACTTGCAATTCACTGAATGGAGCTGAAGCCAGAATGTTGTCTGATTTCACGAAGAAATTAGATATAGCTCTTGGGGCTAATGGGATCAAAGAATATGGAGGGGGGGGGAGCAGAATCAGAATACTGAATTTGATGATCAGCCATGATCAAGATGGATGGCGGAGCAAGCTAAGGGACAAATGGCCTACTCCCGCTTCTAGTTTCTGTGTTTCTAAGTTCTTTTAGCACTCTTCCCATTGAGTTGAAGGGCTATTTATAAACGTTGATCCAGTGAAACCCAACTATTGGTTATTCTTTCTCCAACTCTGTTCTAACATCACACCTGAAAAGCCCGAAGTACATTCAATCCAAGAAACAAAATACTGCGCCAGAAGCAATTCATTCAGTAATCACTATCACAAAGTAGAGCATTATTTGACATTGCATCACACCTCCCAACTTTCTGCTCTCTTCTGCAAGACATTGCTCCAGACAGAAAAACTATTCACCACAATGTATAAATTTGTCAACATTCATCAGTAGATGTTTATCATGAGGAATTTAGGTATGACGGGATAATAAAAGATTAACCAAAATTACATTGGAAAGAAAGTTCATAGCAAACAAATTAAAGAATCAGCATTAGAAAGACTTCAATTCCCGTGACAAACCTTACTTCCAAATGATAAATTCCAAAACAGTACATAAAATTTGTGCTGCAGCATGTAGTTAAAAAGTTCAGAGTTTTGAGTACAGTACAAGTGACGTACCTCCTGAGGCTATATAAAATCCAGTAGGTGCATATTGGGCAACCTGAACTTGATGAGCATGCTCAGTATATATATCAGCAATTTCTGGATGCTGAAATAAAAAAATTTTTTTTAGACATTGAATTTTTAAAATATACATACTGGCAAATTAAACAAAATTTTAAAAGAGTATTACATCAATGTTCCTTATGATGACACTTTTGTTATTGGTATAAAGAAAGTTGACTCCTTTCGGATCACCTCCAAGGACCTTTGCAGTACCTCTTTCCACTTGAGGGAGGCAAGCAAATACTTTGTCTGTCGAGAAATAGGAAAAAAAAAACTGAGAAAACACAGCATCTCAAAATCTGCAATAATTAAAGTAAACGTGCAAATCAATCCTTTCGTAGATCCAAAATGTGAAGATAATTTTTAACGTGAAGTTTTTGACAATGGATTTTTATTCAGATGCCAAGGTCTACACCTGAATGCAAAATAAAAAATTTCAGAACCTAGGGTGAGGACTAGTCTGGAGCTATCATTTTTGAACTATTATTTGAAACCCCAGCTTAGGCAGTATTGAAATTCAGTTTGATTCAAAATCCTGTATTCAGATACTTCAAGACCTTCATCTTCTGTGGAATGGATTATACAAGAACTACAAGTACTTGCAGAACTATCAACACGTTTCCATTTGGTTGATATCAACATCATCTTTAGGTTTGAATATTGAAGGTTTGAGTTTATTACCCATGCATAGGTCATAGAAAAATTGTCAGGTGACAAATTAAATCTTGAGAAGCAAGATTTCATTTGCTTCTCAAAACCTTTGTTTGATATAGAGTTCATCTAATGTCCTTGGCAACATCCCTCCTCCAGACAATATCACAAACAGGTTATAATCTCACCGCTATTAGAGATTGGGTTCAAAATGACTATCTAGCTCCATAAAAATAATTTGAACATTTCCCTGCATGAAGAATTTTGATACAGACATAAGCCACGATACAAATGCAAGAATCTAAATATCCTGATTCAGCAAAGAGGGTGCAATTTCTCCAAGTTGTTTATTAGCTGTGGCTCATGGCACTCATTGGACATATGGATTCAGGGGCCATTCCATAAACTTATCTGGGCTGATATTTTAGTGTAGAAATTAGTGTGCCGCACAGTCACAGCTGACATGTTTCAGAAGACATTAAATCAAGATCCCGTTTGCCTGGGGTGTAAAATATTGCTTGGCATTATGCAAATTCCAGGGAGTTCCTCTGGCCAAAGTTTATTCGTCAACTCATATCAAACAATGATTACCTGGTTATTTTGTTCACCCCCCCACCCCACATTTTGACAGCTTCGCACAAATTAGTGGCCACATTAATGAATACACTTCAAAAGCATTTAATTGGTTATAATGCACTTTGGAATATCTTCAGGGCATGAAAGATATGACGAATTCAAATCTTTTAAAAAATAAATCAAAAAGCTCTGCATGCAATATACTTCAGAGCATATATCCACTAGAAAATGGAAAAAGTACTGCTAGTTAGAGCAAATGTGTTTGTTTCCAAATTGGCTTATGGCTGGAGGGAGGTTCTGAACATTTCAAAACACATGAATGAAGTTTGATTATTCACCAAACATTGGTGTGGTTATAAGAACAACTTCAGGTGACAAATTCTGATCACAAAACAACTGACTTGTTATCCTCACGTTCCCACCTTAATTTTTACTACTCGTATACAGAGGTACTAAATATGCTGACGATTGCTGAAGACAGCTCTTTGGTACCCTCTGAAGACACAGGAGTTACACAATACGAATGATAGTGGTTTTATCAGCGCCCAAGTACAGCATGCTCATCCAAATCCTTTCTTATTGGAGACTTTTTCTTACTGATTCTTTAGAGCTGGGCTGGCTAAATCTATTTCCAAATAGATTAATTTTCATGCCGATACTTGCATGCCAAATCCTCAGTGCATAGACAGAGGTCATGATGTGCTATATTTAAACTTTAAAAATCATTGGATAA
Source organism: Sphyrna mokarran (assembly GCA_024679065.1). Taxonomy (NCBI): domain Eukaryota; kingdom Metazoa; phylum Chordata; class Chondrichthyes; order Carcharhiniformes; family Carcharhinidae; genus Sphyrna; species Sphyrna mokarran. Next base: position 105,202,585 of record JAGIQG010000001.1, on the reverse strand, counting down.
AAGCTTTGTTATTGGAAACCAGGGCCCATTATATTAAAGCTTAAATAATGTAGATGCAGTGTTAGCTAAAGAATGCAAGACTAGAAAAAACAAAAATATGTCACAAACAGAATTACATCATCACTGCAATGAAGTTGTGAAAATCCACTAGACACCACACTCTGATGCCTATTTAGGTACAAAATTTCACATGGTCAATGCATCTAACCAGCACATCTTTTGGCCTGTGGGAGGAAACCCACGTAAATCCGGAGAACGAGGAGATGCCATACAGTCACCCAAGCTAGGAATTGAACCTAGGCCCCTGGTGCTGACAGACAGCAGTGCTAACCTGTGCCTCCATGCTGCCTAGTGTCAAACCCAGGATTTGTTAGTATTTCCTGTTTTTCAAACACAAATGACTTGAAATGTGCATAAAAGGTTAAATGACAAGTTACTTAAAAACTGAATTCAACATGACACCAATAAGAACAGGAAGTATGGGTTAGAAGATTTGGTGAATGCATTTCAATTGATGGTGGTTAAAGCAAAAATCTACCATAAGCAGTAACATTTAGAACAGAGCAACAATTACACAAAATCCATAATGAATACTTCAGGTTTGTTTTTAAATCAGAGAGCACAGATGATACTTAAGACAACAAATACACTCCCTTTCCAGTTAGTGAGTCAGTGGGCAACCTTCTTAAATCTTTAAAATTCGTAGGGATTGGGAGTTCAAGTTACAAGTCTAGCAATGATGCAATACATGATCTTACTCAACAGTGGAACAGACTGGAAGGCTAAACGACATTTCTATTCCTACAGTGATGTGATAAAAATTAAGAATTGGTTTAAATGATACACCAACAATTAGAGTTAAAATTACCCCTAACAAAATTAGAGTTTGCATTATATTGAATACTCTTTGTAAACGTGTTTACAATTAGGCAGATAAGCCGATTAGATTTTTCTTCTTGTTCCCATTCATTGTATAATTTTATTGCAAGGATCTTAAAACTTGTCATATGCTCAAATTTATGCACTACCGGAAGTAATTTGTAAATTGAAAAACATTTTGATACACTATCAAAACAAGTAACATAAATCGAAGTAACAGAAGCAATGGTTACAAAATAACACGATGATGAGCAAGGGAAACACCATTCAACAGTTTAAGACATTTCCGGGGGTGATTTTACTCGAAAAGAAATCATTCTTGCATTAGGTCACCGATTGACGAAAAAGTTTATTTGTTTAAAGTTTGTGTAATTGCAATCTACTGGAAATCTATTACACTTAATAAATCAAGATTAATATTAAAACAAGATGGTACAAAAAACGTGCAAGATTAGGTGGCTCCGAACTTTAATCTACATGAGGGTGGGGGTTGAGAAGCGATCTGTTGAATAAATCGCTACCTCTATTCTCTCCACAGAAGCTGCCAGACCTGATGGATTTTCTAACATTTTTTGTTTCAGATTTCAGCATCCGCAGTAATTTGAGTTTGTACTAAAATGTGTAACCATGCTCGGGAAATGAATCTCCGCCGAGTACATATAAGGCTACAAAAACGAATACATACAAGAGGAAAAAGGGACACTTGTTAACTCCCTAATCCCAGTATATTGAATTTGCTGACCAATCCAAAAGATACGCCCTGCTTTTCGGTTACTCCTGAATGAGCAGAAACCCAGCGGTGGCTGGAATGCACTGTCAACTCCCAACCAGTTTAAAACAAGGATGGGGGGGGGAGGAAATGAGGAAGGGCAGGGTAAACCCGCAGAGAGAGAGAGAGAGAAGGGGAGAGGGAGAGGTTCCATCCTCACGTTTGCCTTTCTCTCCTGGGAATCCCGGGCCCAGCATTGGGACACGGGCCAGGGTCAGCCTCGCCCCCACCTGAAGGCTCCGCTGTTCAGAAGCATCGCCAGACAGACAGACCCCAGGCCGGGGAGCAGCCGCCTGCAAACACTTACTCAGTTCGAAAGGCATCTCGGCTGCACGCACTGGGAGTAGTCGGCACTCAAGGCAGGGTTGGCAGCAGCGGGGTGGCTCGGTGCTGGCTGGCTCGGTCAGTCAATCGGTAACACTGAACACAACCTCTCTCCCCCCCCCTCCGCCTTCCCTGGGCACGGCCGCCTTCGCCTTTCGCAGGAATCACAGACAGGGCGGAGGCAGCAAGCACTGCAACCCGGAAACAGGCGCTGGCTCCCTCACTGCCTCGCCGCTTTGACCAAATATAGTCAAAGCCGCTGGAGCCGCCGCGGCTCCGAGCCCCAGCCACCGCCTCCTCCATGGCCTGACGCAGAGCGCCTGACGTCAGCGCGCACTGCAGCCGCGATCACCCGAGGGGGAGGGGGGAGGAGATGCCTCCTGCCCATTGGCTACCGCCGGACGGGGGGGGCGGGGCCAGCGCCTACCTGCGGCCGCCCCTCTCTGAGCCAGGTGGCTCTGGGCAGCTCCAGCCCGACTGGGGCAGTGCTTAAAGTTCATTCATGACTGACGCAAGTAGCCCCACGTTAACAGTGCAGTGACGTTACGGCGAGAATCCTCTCCGGGTCCTGTTCGGGTACACCTGGGAAGAATTTACAGCCCTGCATATTATGTCCAAACCCAGGATCAAGCTATCCCACTCCCTATCATTCTGGTGTATTTCATGTGCCTATCTAATATTCGCTATCACAGCAGGCAGTGCATTCCATATCCCAACCATTGTCTGAGTAAAAAATCTACCTCGGACATCCCTCCTATATCTCCCACCATGAGCCTCATAATTAGGCCCCCTGGTAACAGCTACATCCGCCCTAGGAAATAGAGTGGCTGGTCAGAGACTATCTATCCCTCTCATCATCTTATAAACTTCTATTAAGTCAATTTAGCATGGCTAATGCACATAACCAGCACTTCTTTCAGACTGTGGGAGGAAACTGGAGCATCCGGAGAAAATCCACGTAGACATGGGGAGAACATGGAGTCTCAGCTGTCTGTCTGAATGCACAGACAGTGATCCAAGCCAGGAGTAGGCCCTGGGTCCCTGGCACTGTGAGGCAGCAGTGCTAACCACTATGCCACCATGCCATCCCAGAGAGCAGCCCTAGGTGCAGCTGGCTCTGCTGCTTGGTGACTCAACTTGGTGGGATGTAGATCCCAAAAAGTGGGAAACTTAAGGATTCCTGCAGTCTCTTCCCAAGAGTTTCCTCCTTGTCTTTTATGGAACGCAAATTTCTGGTGCTCTAGTTAGACAGGTAACAGGACATGGATCCCTCCATAATTTCCACTTATAAACTGCACTCAGCAAGGCCCCTCATAATCAGAAAAAGGAGATTTTCACAGTAACTTCACTGCAGTATTAATGTAAATCTGCATCTGACTAATCATTTTTTAACTTTACTTTGGACAATTGACCAAAAGCTTTGCAAAGAGGTAACTCTTTAAGGAATATTTTAAAGGAGGAGAGAGACAGTGGGGCTTGCAAAGTTGATTCTCCTGAATTTACAGCTGGTGAGGTGGGGTGAGTCCAAGAGTCTAGAATTCCTGGAATGTACAAGTTCTCAGAGGGTAATAACACAGCAGATTATAGACTAAAGAGGTTCAGAGGACCAGAAGTTTGAAGTTAGGGCATTAGTTGACTGGACAAAGTCTGGATGAGATCCAAGTTTTGGGAGGGTAAAATATATTGAAATATTCATATCATAGAATACCTACAGTGCAGTGATTAAGATGGTAGATTGCCAATAAGATCTCTTCTTTGAGGGGATGAGCTAATTGGTGATGATTTAACCTGAAGATCATCACACTTCAGGTGAACAGCAAAGTTGAGAAAGCAGGCCTCAGTAAATAACCTCAACAGTGCATTCAACCAGCACTGTTGATGTCACTGTGAACAAGTTGTCCAGCCAACTGAACTAACTTGAACCCCAACTAAAAGAGCAATGTCTCTGTCCTGGATAGTCCCGGTTAATAGCCAAACACATTGACCAATTGTGCCACAGAAACTAAGATGCCAATACATTCTCAAGGGCAATTAGGGATGTTCACTTGTATAAATTTAACCTCCATTTATACAATTAACACTGGGACCTTTCAAAAATCTAGGGAATTTTGAACGATTATAATCAATGCAACCACTATCTTTACAGTCACTTTTTTAAGGTGGTAGGATCCAGAATATCAGGTCCAGGGAACTCTTGAGTTCGATTAATTTTCATGGTTATATTTTCTCTAGTAGTAGTTTTAATTTCCTTTCTCCCTTTGATCCTTAATTTACAAATATTCTTTGGATACATTTAATATTTTTACTATGAAAACAGGTGTTGAGAGATCCAATTTATCTTCTTTTGGAGTGGGGCTAAGAATTACAACCCGAGCATGCCTCTCCAAATTGTGTCATCTGGGCCTCAGCTCCTCCCTTTACAACTAGATCCTGAACTTCTGAACCCACAGACCACAATCAGTAAGGATAGGCAACACCACCTTCTCCACGATCATCCTCATCATCTGTGCCCCACAAGGCTATGTTCTCAGCCCCCTATTATACTCCTTATGCACCTATGACTGTGTAGCCAAATTTCCCTCCAATTCAATTTTCAAGTTTCATGACGATATCTCCATCGTGGGTCACATCTGAAATAATGATGAGACAAGAGTACAGGAATCAGTTAGAGAATCTAGTGAACTGGTGCGGCAACAATAATTTCTCCCTCAATATCAATAAAATTAAAGAGATTGTCATCGACAATCACAATGGAGAACATCGCCCCTGTATACATCAATGGAGATGAAGTAGAAATGGTCAAAAGCTTCAGGTTTTTAGGTGTCAAGATCACCAACAATCTGTCCTGGTCCTTCCATGCTGACACTATAGTTAAGAAAGCCTACAAATGCCTCTACGTTCCAGAAGAATAAGGAAATTTGGCGTGTCAGCTACAACTCTCACCAACTTTACTGATATACCATAGAAAGTATTCTTCCTGGTTGCATCACAGGTTGGTATAGCTCCTGCTTTGCCCAAGACCACAAGGAACTACAAGAGGTTATTAATGTAGTTCAATCGATCATGTAAACCAGCTTCCCATCCATTGACTCTGCCTACACTTCCTGCTGCCTTGGCAAAGTAGCCAGCATAATTAAAGGTCCTATGCACCCCAGACGTTCTCTCTTCCACCTATCAGGAGAAAGATACAAAAGTCTGAGGTCACATACCAATTGACTCAAGAACACCTTCTCTGCTGCTATCAGACTTTTGAATGGCCTACCTTGCATTAAGTTGATCTTTTTAGGTATGACTGTAACATTACATCCTGCATATTGTCCTTTCCTTCTCTGTGAACGGTATGCTTTGCCTGTATGGTGTGCAAGAAACAATACTTTTCACTCTATATTAATACATATGACAATAATAAATCAAACCAAATGCCTCAGGAATTGATACACATGTATGAACAAGAAGTGGCCTACATATGCACTGCATAATATGAAGTTCTTAGTGTGCCTATATGACGAGAGAAAATAAAAAATGATGTGAACATCTGATCTTGCGATGAGGACCAGAATGCTATAATGCAGTAGGAGAGAGGAAAGGGAGAGGCCCTAGTGAAGAAAAGGAGCGGAGAAAAAGGCTCCAAACAGAAAATGGACTATGGTTGACAGAATTTAAGTAATAAGGGCTCAGTTGAAAACACAGGAGAAGCCTTCTAATCTAAGAGGACCCTGGGGAAACCCTGAAGATCTAAGAAGACAGTAAAAAGTTAATGACACCATGCTATGGGCTGCAGGGACAAAGGTAACCTTTTGGAACAGTAGCATCCTACTTGACACAACAGAAGAACTGAGGTTGTACTTGTGAGTTGGTGTTAACATGCAGACTCAGGAATTCAGGTGAACAGAATCTTGGTAGACAAGACTGAAGTTCTCTGAGGTGGCTGTTATTGAGGCCATCTGAGTTGGAACAACCTCTGAGGAGAATTTCAAGACAGGATCTTGAAAAGCAAAGACTAGATTTCCTTGTGAAAGACAGAGTTGGTGAGACTTGTTGAGATATGGGACCCGCTCTTACTATCATGGTGTGCCTGTTTTCGGATGCGAAAATTTGGTAAAGTCGGGCATTAGGCAAGTAGCGTGATCCGCGCTTGCCTCCATTGGTAAAAGCTGGCCCTTTGAGATTCAGAATACTTGCTAAGAGAATAAAGCCACAAGATTCCATGGATTTTGAACAATAAACTTTACTAAACAAGGTCATAAAGATAAAACAATTTAAAATATTCACCTTATACACTTATCATTGATTGTTAATATGACATACATACGAATGGACAAGAGCTTTACCAAGGGCTGAAAATGGCTGTTGTCAGAATCACATCCGAAACAGGCGGGATGTCAATTTAACTGCATTTGCATGTATTTAAATTGACTTAATAGGCTACATGCCCAAATTTACCGGCACTTCCCTCTTTACCACCGTGTTCGCCTATCCAGATTTGGTACAAAACATATGTGGTCCACAAAGATCTGATTTGGGAGCTTCTGAGGAGGTAAGTTGCAAGTGTCCAGTGGCTCTCTTACTCAGAGTGGTGGGTGACTGGTTGCGGGGGGGGAGGCGGGTCAGATGGCTCTCAGAATGAGGGGCCATGAGCAGGGTGGGTGTTGAAAGGGACAGAGACATGGGGGCAAAGGGGTCTGCTGTGTCTCTGTGTGTGATTGGTGGGGGGGCAGGGGTTCCCTGCCACTTTGCTGTGATCGGTGGGGGGGAAGGGGAGGGGCCCATGTTCAGTTTGGATGATGGGAGTGGGGAGATAAGGGCATCAGTAATGTTTTGGGGATGGGACAATGTCTGTGGGGGTCACAGGGAGGCATTATCAGCCCAGGAGCAATGTGGCAGGGAGCATTTTTATATTTTTTTTCCTGCACATACACCAGTTGGAGGCATCGATCAGAGCTACGCAGTTTTGAGTGCGTTAAACCCCACCCACAGTCTTCTGCAGCGTGATTCAGAATTGCTGCTATTTTTTCAGGCAGAGTGCATTTGGGGGAGCCTAAGAACGTGTCTAGTCAGATCCAAAACACTCTTAGTTTCAAGTCTGTGCGGAACTTAGAACAAAATGGTAAAATGGGGCCCATAGGTTTTATTCATGTCTGATGCGACGTTGAGAAATCCATGGAGTCTGTCTTGGTCGCATCTGCAATTTATCATGTATCTACCTTCTTTTGTGTTTGGCCATTGTTTGCTTGTCCATTCACATTAACTCATACTAACAGTCAATGATGAGTGTATAAGATAAATATTTTAAATTGATTTATCTTTACGACCTTGTTTAGTAATTTATTGTTATTTGTTCAAAACCCATGGAATCTTGCGGCTTTATTCTCTTAGCAAGTATTGTGAGTCTCAAAGAGCCAAATTTTACCAATTGGAGGTGAAGAGCTGGATCCGGACATAAAACGGATACGAGAGCAGAATCCTCATCCCCCGGGTCTGTGAGCTTTTTGTCAGCTTCTATCCGGTCCGTGCTGTGGGCGGAGCTTATTGCTTCCGGAATGATTAGGGCTCCAAATTGCGCATGCGTAGTTTGAAAACATCTGAAACAGCACACCTGGGGCGCGAAAGACAAAAACAGAGAGCGAGCCGGGGGTGGGGGGATGAGGGAGGATGAGCTGCGATCGGACTCCCCTGGGAGGCAGCACCACCCCTCCCCCACCCCCCCGACCCCGATCAGTACTCCCCTGGGAGACAGGACCCTTCGGCAGATTCTACCACCGCCCCTCCCGCAACAGTCAGACCCTCTCCACAGGAGGCTGCCCCACCCCCCGTGATCCATTCTCCCCCCCCCCCCCCCCCCCCCGATCAGAAGCCCCTGGGAGGCAACATCCCCCACCCCAATCAGACCTGTCCGGGAGGCAGGTCCCCCCCCCCCCCCCCCACCTTTGGCAGAGCACACCCCCAACTTACCTGGATTGCTGCTCTTTCTCCATCAACCTTCTGACCTGCATTCATTAGTGTGGAGATACCGGCATTGAACTGGGGTGAACACAGTAAGGAGTCTCGCAACACCGAGTTAAAGTCCAACAGGTTTATTCGATGTCAATATAACTGCATTTGCTATCAAATAAACCTATTGGACTTTAACCTGGTGTTGTGAGACTTCTTACCGTGTTTATCCCAATCCAACGCCGGCATCTCCGCATCATTTCTTTCTTTCCCATTATTCATTCTCCAGTCTCATTCTTTATAAGACCAACATTTCTTTCAGCTTTCCCCTTTTTAGGTACTTGTAGAAGTGCTTATGATCTATTCTTATATCTCTTTGCTAGTTTCCTGTAATTCTAATTTCTTTTCTATTTCTTTAGTTATTCTTTGCTGGCTTCTAAAATTTTTCCAAACTTCTGGATGTATTATAAACAGTTAAAGTCTAAAGTGTTAATAGCTAGAGTGCATCATCAGTGATGTTAGTTGATGCCTGATCACACATAACTGATTCCTGAGGGAAGAAGGTTCTAATGTCATTCAGCTAAACTCTGTCTCTGTAAATAATGAATAAATGTTCACTTGTTTACAATAGCATGTTTTCCAGCTCTCTTCAAAGCCACCTGGAGCCCAGTTGTGGTATTAGTACACTTGTCTATCATTAATCTTCGTAGTACTATATGCTTTTTTATTCAAATTGATACATTAATATAAAATAAAAGTAAATTACAGTGAATTCGTTATCTAACAGGAAGGATTGGTTATCTAACAAGAAGCAGAGAGTTGGAATCAATTGGTGCTTTTCTGGTTGGCAGTTGGTGACTAGTGGAGTGCCACAGGGATCGGTGCTGGGGCGTCAACTGTTTACTATATACATTGATGATCTGGAAGAGGGGGCTAAGTGTAGGGTAACAAAATTTGCTGATGACATGAAGATGAGTGGAAAAGCAAATTGCATGGAGAATGCGAAAAGTCTGAAGAGAGATTTGGATAGACTGAGTGAGTGGGCGAGGACCTGGCAGATGGAGTATAACATTAACAAATGTGAGGTTATCTACTTTGGTAGAAATAATATTAGGAAGGAATATTATTTAAAGGGTGAAAAGTTGCAGCATGCTATTATACAGAGGGACCTGTCATCCTTGTGTATGAATTGCAAAAACTCTGTCTGCAGGTGCGGCAGATGATCAAGAAGGTGAATGGAATGTTGGCCTTTATTGTTAGGGGGATAGAATAAAAAAGTAGGGAGGTCTTGCTGCAACTGTACAAGGCACTGGAGAGGCCGCAACTGGAATACTGTGTGCAGTTTTAGTCCCTTTATTTGCATAAAGATATATTGGCCTTGGAGGGAGTACAGAGAAGGTTCACTGATAACGGAGATGAGGGTGTTAGCTTATAAGGAGAGATTGAATAGACTGGGCTTGAACTTATTGGAGATTAGAAGGCTGAGGGGGAATCTTATAGAGATTTACAAGATAATGAAGGGTTACATATAATAGAGATAGAGAGATTTTTTCTGCTTAGAAAGGAAAACAGAACTAGAGAGCACAGCCTCAAAATAAGGGGAGGGGGCAGTTTAGAACAGAGTTGAGGAGGAACTTCTTCACACAAAGTCTAGTGAATCTGTGGAATTCTCTGCCCATTGGAGTGGTGGAGGCTACCTTGTTGAATATATTTAAGTCATTGGTAGATAGATTTCTGATAGACAAGGGAATTAAGGGTTATGGGGAGAAAGCAGGAAAGTGGAACTGATCCACTTCAGTACAGCCATGATCTTATTGAATGGCGGAGCAGACTCAAAGAGCTAGATGGCCTACTCCTACTCCTATTTCTTGTGTTCTTATGGATGCAGGAATCTGAAACAAAAACAGAAAATGCTGGAAAATCTCAACATGTTTGACAGCATCTGTGGAGATAGAACGGAGCTAATATTTTGAGTCTGGATGACTCTTCATCAGAGCATACCTTCCTTAGTTAGCCACTGATGGTTTATCATCTCAATGTGTTTTTACCTGAATTGTAGGCCTGGGGGGAGTACGATTGCTAGGACTAGAAGCAGATGTGAATTAACTGCTCACCACTGAGAAACATGCAGTGAAACAGGCTCAGTGATATCAGCAAGGGCAGGAAGAGGATAGGTGCCAGGTATAAATGGAATATGGTTGCAGGTGCAGGGTTTAAATGGAACTCCCTGAAGTCTGGCATTCAGTGTTCAATGGCTTCTATGAACTAGTTTGAAATAGGAAACGTTTCACTAATTTCAGTTATTTTTGTCCTAATGGGACAATATCAAAAGCTTGGGTATCTGTTACAAGATCATAGCATAGGTACCAAAATGTTTCTTCTCTTTCTCTGCTATTTCCTTCATTTCAGTAAGAAGTCTCACAACACCAGGTTAAAGTCCAACTGGTATGCAGTATGTCATCCACACTTGAGGCTTTGACAGTGGGACGGAAATGCCCAGAATCAGTTATCTCCCCACTCCCCCCCCATATATTTTTAATAAGTGTCTGTGGGTCCTGCTGTGGATGCAGTCAGTGCCTGGCATAATATCATGCTGTTTGAGACCAGAACACCTCATTCACCTGACGAAGAGCACAGCCTTGAAACTTGTGAGTTTACTATCAAATAAATGGGTTGGACTTAAACCTGGTGTTGTCAGACTTCTTACTGTGATATCATACTGTCATGAGATGGAAAGAGGAGGCAAGCTAACCTAATAAAGGATGCCTGCATGAAGGTAGCTGGTCAGGTCAATGGACTTAATATGTGAAGGGCCTGCATACACGTGCTCTGCTACAGTGAGTACTGGATCCAGTTGCAGGCATGGATGTTCTCTTTGTGGCGGCAACACTGTGCTCTCAGGTATAAAATTTACATGTGACTATTCGGAATGGCTGGTATGTATGTATATATATATATACATAAAAGGGTGAGATGCAACAATGTGATGAGCACCTTACCTACATCTCTTGAGGTGTATGGGGAGCAGGTATGTTTAGATGAGGGATAGTGAAAGCATTTGTGTTCTTACAGGAGAAGAAGAATCACAATCCTCAGAGCCAAGGATGGATGGTTGGTGGAGTTCCAAATTTTCTGTTTTTAAGTCAGTTTCTGAAGATGGAGCCAGCTGCACTGGTCACGGAGAGGTAGTGGATCTCAGAGGAGAATAAGAATCTACTCAACAGGGAGAAATGTAGGGCAGTGGTTGTAAGGCTGACATGTGACATCCACTTATCCCCATTGCTCATCTGGACACCTTTGCTCAGCCAGATGTCCACACTGAGCAGCAACCAGTCTGCATGTACCCTGATTTCTTCATGCTATTTGAATCAGACATTTTTTCTTTCTCCTTCTAGATGGAACATTCTCACCACCCCTGAAAGACCCTAAGGTGCCTTGACCTCTGAGGATGGCGAGCAGCCAGATGCACCCACGTCACATCCTTCTCCTGCTCCATGTATCAACTCAGATACAGGCAAATTGACAAATTTCAGTGTTGGAGGGGTCCATGCAGAGTGTGAGCACTATGTTGGCCCACAGCTCAGAACGCACAGTTAGGAGAGTGGTGACTGTAATAGAGAGGCAGCTCCAGGATCTCAATCAGAGTTTTCTTGGGTTGCATGCAGACCTGTGACTCCACACACTGGCAGGGTCCTCAGTAGGCCACTGCCAGTGTGAGGATGAGATGAAGCTCCCAGCTCCCAGGAAGATTCCTAACTGCCTGTGTAACTGTGGAGAGGAGGGACATTCAAACCAAACTCCCGTTGAAGGACAATTTGCAGCTCCATGCATCTGGGGGCTCCTTTCAAGGGACCATTGCTCGTGGCAGCAGCTCCTCCATCTCTTTACCAGTGACTGTAGCATCTGTAGAAACTGCAATGATAGAGGAGTGACCAGCCATGACACCAGACTGTCTCACCCAGATAGGGCCTACGTAGGCCCGAACAACCACAGTATGGTCATTGTGGTAATCAAGGTTGACGGAGCATCAGAGTCAGCAGGCTGCCTCCAATTCAGCTGCCCACAAGGGGGACATAGCACTCACAAGTGCAAATTTAAGTTAGTATGATCTCATGGGTAATTACTTTTTCTTTGACATAGGTATAATGTACAGAGAGTCGTGGAAGAATCATAGGGGTTTACAGCATGGAATCAGACCCTTTGGCTCAACTTGTCCATGTGCCTTTTTTTAACCACCATGCTAGTCCCAATTGCCCATATTTGGTCAATATCCTTCGATATCCAACTTACTCAAATAATTGTCTAAATATTTCTTAAAAGACAAAGTTTTACCATTCTCTATTATTATCTCTGGCAGCTTGTTCCAGATACTCATTGGTAACACTGAAGAAACCCACACTTTTCACACTCTCAGAAGAAAAAGTTGCCAAGTCCTCTCTAGTAAAATGAAACATAGCTGATGGTATCCTCCTTGCAGCAGCAGTGATCTCCCTTGTGTTGGCTGTAATCTGTGGATTAGTTCTATACTGGAACTGTAAACAATTGCATCCGTCTTGAACTTGGAGTACTGTGTACAGTTTTGGTCTCCTTACTTGAGAAAGGATATGCTGGCACAGGGGGTGCAGAAGAGATTCATTAAGTTGATTCCAGAGTGCCTGGGTGGGATTGTGGTCAGTTGATGGCTTATGAGGAGACACTGAGTAGACAGAGGCTATACTCATTGGAATTCAGAAGAGTGAGGGGAGATCTTATAGAAACATATAAGATTGTGAAGGGAATAGATAAGATAGAAGCAGGGAAGTTGTTTCCACTGGTGAATGAAACTAGAACTAGGGGGCACAGCCTCAAAGTAAGGGGAAGCAGATTTAGGACTGAATTGAGGAGGAAATTTTTCACACAAAGGGTTGCGAATCTGTGGAATTCCCTGCCAGTGAAGCAGTTAAGGCTATCTCATTGAATGTTTTTAAGGCAAGGATAGATAAATTTTTGAACAGTAAAGGAATTAAGGGTTATGGTAAGCGGGTGGGTAAGTGAAGTTGAAAAGATCAGCCATGATCTTATTGAATGGCAGAGCAGGCTCGAGGGGCCATATGGCCTACTCCTGCTCCATGTTCTTACATTTTTATCAACTGCACAGCCTTCATCTACTTTCTTGGTTATCTCTTCAAAAAACTCGGTCAAATTTGTGAGATGTCATTTTCCACTCATAAAGCCATGCTGACGATCCCAAATCAGTCCTTACCTATCTAAATGCCAGTAGATCCTATTTCTCAGAATACCTTCCAACAACTTACCCACTACATATGTTAGGCTCACTAGCCTGTAGTTCCCAGGCTTTTCACTGCAACCTTTCTTAAGAAAGGCACATCATTTGCCACCCTCCAATCTTCAGGCACCTCACCTTTGGCTGTCAACGATTCAAATTTCTCTACTAGGGGACCTGCAATTTTCTCCCTAGCTTCTCACAAAGGCCTGAGATGCACTTCAGGTCCTGGGGATTTATCTACCATGATGTATTCTAAGACTTCCAGCACAGTGGGTGCATGATAGCACAGTTGTTGGCACTACTGCTTCACAGCTCCAGGGATCTAGGTTTGATTCCCGGCTTGGGTCACTGTCTAAGTAGAGTCTGCACATTCTGCCTGTGTCTGTGTGGGTTCCCTCCAGGTGCTTCACTTTCCTCCCACAGTCCAAAGATGTGTGGGTTAGGTTGATTGGCCATGCTAAAATTGCCCCTTAGTGTCCTGAGATGCATAGATTGGAGAGATTAGTGGATGGATATGGGGGCAGTGCCTGGGTGGGATTGTAGTCAGTGCAGACTCGATGGACCAAATGGCCTCTTTCTGCATTGTAGGGTTTCTATGATTTCTATGATTCACCTCATTATCTATGATATGTACACTCCTGAAAACATTGCTATTTATTTCTCCAAGTTCCCTAATATCCATGCCTTTCTCAACTGTAAGTACTGATGAGAAATATTCATTTAGGATCTCACGCATCTCTTACGGATCTGCACACAGATGATCTTGTTGATCTTTAAGAGTCCTACTCTCTCCCTATTTACTCTTTTGCCCTTTATGTATTTGTAGAAACTCTTTGGATTCTCCTTTGTCTCATCTGCCAAAGCAATCTTGTGTCCTCTTTTTGCCTTCCTGATTTCTCTCTTAATTTTATTCCTACACTCTCTACACTCTTCAAGGGATCTACTTGATCCCAGCTGCCTATGCATTCATGTGCCTCTTCTTCCTCTTGACCAGGGCCTCAACATCCCATACCATTCAGAGTTCCCTACTGCTACCAGCCTTACCTTCACTCTAAGAGGAATGTACTTTCTCTGAACCCAGGTTAACACACTCTTGAAAGCCTCTCAAAAGGCCATCCTTTTTCCTGCCAATAGACTCCCCCAATCAACTTTTGAAAGTTCCTGCCTGATATCATCAAAATTGGCCTTGCCCCAAATTAGAATTTTAACTTTTGGGCCAGCCCTATCTTTCTCCATAACTATCTTGAAACTAAAGCAATCATAGTCACTGGTCCAAAGTGATCCCTCACTAACAATCCTATCACCTTCCCTTCCTTATTTTTCAAGAGGAAATCAAGTTTTGCCCCTCTTCAGTTGGGTCATCCACATACTGAATGAAAAATTCCCCCTGAATACACTCAACAAATTTCTTTCCATCCAAGCCTCTAATATTACCGCTCTCCCAGTCAATGTTGGGAAGGTTAAAGTCCCCTACTGTTATCATCATATTTTTCTTGGAGCTGTCTGTAATCTTCATACATATTTGCTCCTCAATTTCCTGCTGACTATTTGGGGTCCTATAGTACGATCAAATCAAAGTGATTTTTCCCTTCTTATTTCTCAGTTTTACCCATATGGACTCAGTGAGTTAACCTTCAGTAATATCCTCTCTCAGTACTGCATGTATATCTCTCCAATGTTAAAATGTGATCATCTGCAACAGTCTTAGTATGCTTCATGCAATTGTTAGGGAACATGTGTAAAGAGATTGGGACTTGAGTGAAGGGAGTCCTTCATCAGCATCAACCAATAAGTTGGCATTTTCCTTGCCATCATGCTGACTCATTGCTTTAGATCCTAAGTAAAAGTCCTCTGAATCAAGGCATCCCTGATGCTCCTCAATCTTGGACCGTTCAGGTTCCTTCTCAGATTCAGCACAGAAATTATCCTCCGTGACCACTAGAACAGCAGCACTCTCTTCATCTTCCAGTGATTCCCCTTTATGAAAGCCAGATTATGGAGGGTGCAGCAGACTGAAATAGTGCATTCTGGGTGATATTGTACTGATACCCTTTGAGTAGTCCAGGATGTGAAACCACATCTCGAGTAGGGTTCTGATGAACCGTCATCCAGACTCAAAAAATTAATTCTAATCTCTCTCGACAGATGCTGTGAAACCTGTTGAGATTTTCCAGCATTGTCTGTTATTGTTGCTTGCTTTCAGTGACTGGTGTACTAAGACACCCAGGTCCTTTGTACATCAATATGTCTGAATCTATCATATTTAGGTAATATTGTGCCATTCTGTTTCTCCATTCGAAGTGGATAACTCCTGTTATCCATATTATAATGCATCTGCCATGTACTTGCCTCCTCAGTCAACTTCCTCCACTCACATTCCCACCAAGTTTCATGTTGTCAGCAAACTTGGAAGTATTACATTTGGTTCGCTCATCTAAATCATTGATGTACATTGTGAATCCATGTGGGACCCCACTTAGATTTCACTGTCACTTTGAAAAAGACCAATTTATACCTGCTTTCTGTTGGCTAACCAGTTCTCAATTCATACCAAAATATTATCCCTAAATTTATGTGCTTTAATTTTGTATGCTAATCTCTTATGTGATATTTTACCAAAAGCTTTTTGAAAATCCAAATACATCACATTCAATGGTTCACCCTTATCTATTCTGTTGGTTATGTCCTCAAAAATCTTTGGTGTATTTGTCAAATATGATTTCCCTTTCACAAATCCCTTTTGACTTTGCCTAATGCCATTGATATTTTATAAGTATTCTGTTATTGCATCCTTTATAATAATCTCAAGCATTTTCTCCACTATTGATATTAGGTTAACAAGTCTGTAATTGTTTATTTTCTCTGCTCCTTTTTTTAAATAGGGGGATTACATTTGTCACCCTTCTATAGGCTGGGACTGTTCCAGAATCTACAGAATTTTGCAAGATGATAACCAATGCATGCACTATTTCTAGTATCCTAGGATGTAGTTTATCCAGCTCTGAGAATTCATTAGCTTTCAGTCCAATTAATTTATTCAGCACTTTTTTTTAGTAATATTAATTTCCTTCAGTTTCTTCTTTTTACTAGATCCTTGGTTCTTTTGCATTTCTAGGGAGTTATTTATGTCTTCCTTAGTGAAGAAAGAACTAAATAGTTAGCTGCTCTGCAATTTCCTTGTTCTTTGTTATGAATTCTCCTGTTTCAGATTGTAAAGGACCTACATTTGTCTTCACTAATCTTTTTATTTTTATATACTTATAGAGGTTTTACAGTCCACTTTTCTGTTCCTTTCAAGTTTATTCTCACACTATTTTCCCCCTTTAATTAATCTCTTGGTTCTCTGCTGGATTCCGAACTGCTCTCAGTCCTTTTTATGGTAATTTTATTTGACTTTTCTTCGGATCTAATATTATCTTTAATTTATTTTGTAAGTCATGATTGGGCTGCTTTTCTTGTGATTTTGTACCTGAAAGGAATGTATGACTTGCACTTTCATTCATTCTTTGAAGATTAGCCATTGTCTATCTACCATCATGTCTTTTAATGAAATTCCCCAATCTATCTTAGTCAACTCATGCCTCTTGTTTTCATAGTTTCCTTTGTTTAGATTCAGGACCGTAGTTTTAGATCAGACTTCTTCACTTTTCTTCCTAATAAAGAATTAAATCATGTTCTGGACCCCGCACAGCAAGATTATTAATTAACCCCTTCTCATTGCATTATCATATCTAGTATAGCATGTTTCCATGTTGATTCCTCAACATATTGGCCCGAAATAACACTGAGTACATATTCATCCTCTAGAATATTACTGCGAATTTGGTTCGCCCAATCTATATGAAAATTGAAGTCAGCCATGAGTACTTAGCCCCCTTGTTATATGCATCTCTCATTTCCTGCCATCCTCTACTGTTTGGAGGCCTATAGGCAATTCACACAAATGATTTTTTACCTCGTATTGTTTCTTAGTTCCATCCAGATTGATTCTACATTTAGATTTTCTGAACCAAAATCCTCTCTCACTATTGCATTGATTTCATCCTTGACTATTAACATCACCCCATCTCTTTTTCCGTTTTGCTTGTCTTTCCTAAATAGCTTGGATATTCAGTTCCCAGCCTTTGTTACCTGCAGCCATGTCTCTGTCATCACAATCATATTGTACTAGTGTATACCAATTTGCGCTTAGTTTATCTACTTTATTGCGAATGCCTCATATATTCAAATAAAGTAGTCATAGACATTTCTTTTTAACATTTTTACACATAGCACAAATAACTGCGGTATTATTTGCTGATGGTCCTCATTTCCTCTGCCTTTCACTTTTGCTTTCTACTTTTCTGTCTTTCATTTCTAACTTTGTTTCCCTCTCTTGTCTCTCTGATTAGGTTCCCATCTCCCTGTCATTCTAGTTTAACTCCTCTCCAACAGCATTTGCAAATACCACTGCAAGGGTATTGGTTCCGGTTTTGTTGTGGTGCAATTCATTCAGTTTGTATAGATCCCATCTCCCCAGAATCTGTCACAATGTCTCAGAAATTCAAATCCCTCCTTCCTACACTATCTCTCAGCCACATATTCATCTGGTCTATTCTCCTATTCCTGCTCTTATTAGCAGGTGGCTCTGTTACACCCTTTAGATCCTGCTTTTTAATTTATTTTCCAGCTCTTTATAATCTGCTTTCAGGATTTCATCCCTTTTCTTACCTATGTCATTGATACACATATGGACCTCAATCTTCGGCTGTTCACTCTCTCCATTCGGAATATTCAGCCGACAGAATCCTTTATTATGAGGTCATTAATTAATCCTTCCTTATTACACATTACCAGATTTAAATTAGTCTGTTCTCCTGGTTGGTCCCACAACATATTATTCTAAGAAACTGTCCTCGGGGCTACTTTTCCCAATTTGATTAATCAGGTATATATAAATGTCAAAATTGGCCACAATTATTGCAATACCCTTCCTACCAGCCTCTATTTTTTTTTGATTTATGCTCCCTCTCCTACTATGTAGCTACTTCTTGGGAACTAATCCCACTAGTGATTCATTTCCAATGCTGTTTCTCATCTCCACCTAAACTAATTCTACATCTTGATCTTTTGTTCCAAGATAATTTGTCACTACTGATCTAATCTTTTATTAATAGAGCTACTCCTTGTCCTTTACCTTTTTTTAACCTTCTTTCTATTCCAGCTGAAGTGTCAAAAACTTTTTGAATATTCAGTTTCCAGTCTTGGTAAACTTGCAACTGTAGCTCTGTACTTGGCTCTCATAGACATTATTTCTATTTTGCTATAAATTAATCTATCTTGTTAAGAATTATGTGAGCATTCAGATAAAGAGTTTTTAATTTTATTTGCTTTTTTGATTTTATCCTATTCTAACCCTATTGGTTGGTGTACTCATATGTTTTTATGCTCTGTTACTTCCTGTTAGACTCTGGTTATCATTACCCATATCATTACCCTACACTATTGTCTTGTCTTTTCTCTATAACTTTCTAAATTTGAGGTGTTCAAGTCAGGTGACACTGACCTATACAAGAAAACCAGATACGATTTAAGGAGATCCATCAAAGATGCTAAAAGACAATACCAGACAAAGCTAGTCTCCCAGGTTAGCTACACTGACTCCCACTGAATATGGCAAGGTCCGCAAGACATAACAGGCTACAAGATGAAGGTAAGTAAAATCGTTGGCTCCAATACACTCCTCCCTGATGAGCTCAATACATTCTACGCCCGTTTTGAGCAAGATGTCAGCGAGACCATGCCCTTCACCCTGGAAGTCATGGATGAACCCATATCTGGGGTCACCATTGCAGATGTCAGAGCAGTTTTCTTGAAGGTCAACCCATGAAGAGCAACTGGTTCGGATGGGGTATCCAGATGTGCACTCAGATCCTGCACAGATCAGATGGTAGAGGTATTCAGAAACATCTTCAATCTGTCTTTACAACAATTTGAGGTCCATCATCAGAAGAAGATGACCATCATCCCAGTACCTAAGAAAAACCAAGCAGCATGCCTTAATGACTATCAGCCAGTGGCTCTGACATCCATCATCATGAAGTGCTTCAAAAGGTTAGTTATGGCACAAATCACTTCCAGCCTCTTGGACTATCTGGATCCACTACAGTTTACCTACCATTGCAATAGGTCCACAGCAGACCCCAATTCTGTGGTGCTGCACTCAACCTTGGAAAACCTAGATAATGAGGACACCTATATCAGACTCCTATTTATTGACTACAGCTCAGTTGTCAACACTATTATTCCCAAGAAACTCATCTCCAAACTCAGTGACTTGGGCCTTGGCATCTTCCTCTGTGAGTGGATCCTGAACTTCTTAACTCACAGACCACAATCAGTAAGAAAAGGCAACAACACTTCCTTCACAATCATTCTTAACATTAGTGCCCCACAAGGTTGTGTTCTCAGCCTCCTACTATACTGTAGGTATTCTATGATTTTGCTCTCCCAACTTGAATGGCCCCCTGTATCCCAAGTACATACAAATCTAAATCATCAATGTATATCAGAAACAGCAAGGATCAGAGCTGAGCTCTGCAATATCTCACTGGAAACATCCTTCCAGTCATGGAAACATTTGTGGATTCTTTGTTTCCAATCACTAAGCCAATTTGGATCCAACTTGGGTCACTTTCCTTTGAGTTCCATAAGCTTTAAATTTTCTAATCTGTCTGCCATGCAGGACTTTGTAAATTCCTTATTAAAATCCATGCAGACTGCATCAAACATGTTACTATCATTGATCTTCCTCAAAAAATCAGTCAAGTTTGTTGGACATGACTTTGCCTTAATGACTGCATGCTGACTCTGGTTGATTTCTGTGTTTTCCTGTGTGCACTATCTCTCGGATTTTTTTCTCAATCATTTTCCTAGCTGACTGGCCTGGAATTTCTTAGTCTATATCTTCTTTCTCATTTAAAGAACAGTGGCAGAGCTCCCTTCCTTTGGCACCAGACCTGCAGTGACAGAGGATTGGAAAATGATAGTTAAAGCTGCCATTTCTTCTCTTGCTTCCCTTAGGATACAACTCAACCATTCTTATGGTTTATCCACTTTCAAGGATGCTAAGTATGCCATCCAATATTTTTTAATTGAGATCTAGAAAAAGGTAAGATTAATAAAAGATTTACTGTCTAATGCCATATCTCTGTGACAAAGAAAAATCACTATGTTGATGCCAAAAATTCAGTAAGCATTCCTGATGACAACCTATATTAGTTATCAAGATAACCTCTGAGCAGTTTTTTGTATCAGCTGGCTTTGGGTTAGCAAGATTGCCTCATGGCACCAAGGACCCAAGTTCAACTCAGGCTTGGGTTACTGTCTGTGTGGAGTCTGCACGTTCTCCTTGTGTCTGTGTGGGTTCTCTCTGCGTGAGTTAGGTGCATTGGCCAAGCTAAGTTCTCCCTCAGTGTACCCAAACAGGCGTCAGAGTGTGGCGACTGGGAAATAACTTCATTGCAGAGTTAATATAAGCCTACTTATGATACTAATAAAAAACTTTTTATTGGCTGCATTGTTAACAGTGTCTGATGCAAACCCATATTTATAAATCCAGGCACAGTGTCTTCGCCTTTTTCATTCTCCCCAAAATAGCTCAAGAAGTTACCAACTATTTCACAAACAACAGTAAAAAAAACTATCTGCACTGTTTATCAAAAGACCATTGTAAGAAAAATCTTACAATGATACTGAAAATAGGTCAGTTAAAAGCTGCAATCAAGTCCGAACTCACAGTGCCGTTTTTTAATTTATCATTCCACTATTTGGATGTTGATGTTCTGGTGGGATCTTATTGCTTTACGACTAATTGAACTGATTCTACTACTGATTCAACGAGCTGACTGAAGGAGCTATTTATGGTACAGTTGCACATTTGACGAAGCGTTCATTCCTCCGCTTAGCTGTTGGACAATCTTTCACGTTTATCTTGACGCTTGCTTCCAAAGGAGAGCATTGGATAAACATTGAATTTTGTTTTGCAAGAATAGGGGGAAAGAAGAAGGAGTTGGGAGTTGTCGATGCAACAGTTCACTATCTCCTGCAGCCACTGGCCTTGTAAGGAGTGCAAAGAAGATCCCGCCCCTTAAAAGGCTCAAGAAGTTGAAACCTGGCATCTTGAGTCCTGACATAATTTCTGGCATGCATTCCCGCTCCGGAGTGACAGTTTTTCCTTTGGGCTCAATGTATTGAGATGTTGACGTTTCGATACAAATTCTTACTATTACCGCGAGTCCTATATGTGTCTTTCCAAGACATAGCCCCAGACAGTCTTTCTGGCATCCATAATATTTTATCAACTATTTAATTAAAAACATAATACAGACGAAGAAGTTCAATCAACGATTCTCCTCCTGGATTCTATTTTCTGCATCTATCTCATGGAAAGCCCGTCAAATTCAATTCGCAAATGCGCATTCAGGTTGCGAATAGTTTTAATTAACTTCTGAGTGTTGTGCCTTACCGTCCGCAATAAATTATTTCACCAAGAGCGTTGAAAATTGACATGTAAGTGTAAATGTATTTTTATGTGTTGATGTCAGAAATATAACCACAGGAAAATGCACTGCATAGATACACCGCGGGGTGGCCTCAGTGTACCTATGCTTTCATATTAAATTAACTGAAAATTACCATCTACAGAATATGCAATCAGATATCTGAGACATGAAGAGCGAATCTGGAGTCTGATCTGATTGAAGGGAACATCCAGCGAAGCAGACGGCGCTGTTTCTCTCAGCGTCTTGCCAGTTCTCCATCCAAGTTATCGCCGAGCCGGAGCCGGAGGACGCTGCCAAATTCGAGAGTACAGGGGCAGCAATTTCACCTCCCGGGCAGGGGCGAGCGGAAACCTACCCACCAAGAGGAGAACGACACCAACCCGTCCCCCCCCCCCACCATTTTGCAGGAGGCGGAATTGGCGGTTGATGTGTTTGCTTTTTCTAATCGGTATCAGGGGCCCTGGCACATTGCGAACAAGCCAACTGCCTGGAGGTTGCCTTCTGGTAGCAGCCCGGGATGCTAAGACTCCAGGCAGGCTCTGAAGCCTGTCTGCGTGTCCCCCTGCTCGCCCTTCCTGGCCACAGTTCACCCTCCACAATGGTGGCCAAGCTGGAGGCCTTTTCTCTCGTTTAAACGGTTGCAGAAAGGGTACCTCAAAATTAAAGTGATTTTTTTTCTTTCTCTTGAGTGCACTACTGCATTTTCCGTGCTGGAAATCCCATGATTACCCTCCCTTACTAACTTTAATATCTCTTCCAGGAGATTACATGATGGCAGGTGGGTGGAAAGCATTATATAGTGTGATGCACCAGGCATCACAATCTTATGGGACAGGATATATAGACGACAAGATACCTTTCCTGTAAATCAACTTTTTGTGGTTTTCTCCTCTCCTGACCAGCTTCCCATCCTTCAACATCTATAAATGTCATCTCATCAAAAATTCAGCTTCCTGTCTTCCATCCCATGTCAAATCCAATTGAACCATCATCCCACTCGCTGACCCACATTAGCTTTTGGTCTGTGAATGACTCCAACTTAACATTTTCATTTTACTGTTCAAACCCTTCATGGCCTTGTCCCTAAGCATTTCAGGAATCTTCTCCAGTAGCACAACCCTCCAGGAGCTCTGCATTTCTTCAACTCTGCTCCTACAATTGGCAATTGTACTTCCAATCATCTCAGGCCCAGTGCTCTTAACTTTCCCTCCATAATTTTGATTTGATTTTGTCACATGTATTAGCATATACAGAAAAAGGTATTGTTTCTTGCATGCCAAACAGACAAAGCATATGTACATAAGGAAGGAAAGGAGAGAGTTCAGAATGTGGTGTTCCAGTCATAGCTTGGGTGTAGAGAAAGATCAACTTAATGCGAGATTGGTCCATTCAAAAGTTTGACGGCTGTTCTTGGTATGTGTCCTCAGACACATACATTTATATCTTTTTCCCGGTGGAAGAAAGTGGAAGAGAGTATATCTGGTGTGTGTGGTTTCCTTAATTATGCTTTTCCAAGACAGTAGGAAGTGTTGAAAGAGTCAGTGGATAGGATGCTGGTTTGAGTGATGTACTGGACTTCGTTCACAATCCTTTGTAGTTTCTCTCCACCTCTTTCTTCTCCTTTAAGATCGACTTTAGTTGTTGACATCATTTTCAACAAATATTTATTCGGCCATCACCACCTTTGCTTGATTCTGATTACACATCTGTAAAGCACCATGGGATGTGTTTTTACATTAAAAGTACATGTGAATGTTAATTGTGGGTGTTGTTGTAAATTGGGCATTGGTGTTATCTTCTTTGGCCACAGTGGGGGAGACAATTTCTCGATGTGCTGTTGGAGTGAGGGAGTTCTGAAATTGTTTTGGAGAAGGATATTTTAGTAGATGTGATAAATTAGGCTTTGTGCTCAATGAGGTGGGGAAATGATGCATGGATAGATTAAGAATCTGGAGTCTTAATACTCCCTTCCAGTAAATGATACAATATCCGTTTTATCCCTTTGCCCGTGAGTATTTCATGCTGCCGTGTTGGGTTCAGATTCCCTCCACTCATTTTTCCCTCTGCCTTCTATTGTTCGTCACTTTCATCCACCTCTTTGTCCCTTTGTCTGCCACTATGAGCCCTCACCATTTCCCCACTCCCACATTGTACAGCCCTCAAATGAACATACAAAATAGGAGCAGAAGTGGATTCAGCTCCTTGAGCCTACTTCACCATTCACTAAGATCATTGCTTAGAAATTTGTGTTAGATTCTAAATTCTCCATATACCCCGATAACCTTTGATTCTTCTATCTAACAAGAATTATATACCTTTTCCATAGATAAGCTTGTTTGTAGACTTTAGAAAAATGACTCACTGGGAAGCTAGAAGGATTATAATTCATGCGAGAGGAGATGAATTTTAGGTTATTTGGCTGATTTTGATGTGATTAAATATTAGCAATTTCTGGGCCTTTATAGTTTGATTTTGCTCCCTCTTATTTCACTCTGCAAGCAAGAAGTAATTTTGGGATGTGGCTGTTTAAGGAGCACATATAGCAATAGGCTGCACCTAATTCATATGATTTAGAATGACTATGCACAGAATTATCCCATTTTGAGAATAAGTATGCTGGCGGTTGATGGCTCCAGCAGCATCTGCCCCGGGATTCTGCCTCAGATTCAACACTTGACACCTCATTAATTATGCACAGGTTAATTCCCCTCTGATGCTCCTGGCAGGCTGAGGTTGACTCGTCTGCCAGCCCTCAGCTGATGGCTCCGAGGGTCCAGGCGTCATATTTAAACACCAGTCCTGTACCCTGGTATCATTCTCTCCAGCTCACCAGTCTTCACCAGACTATACAGGATGTCAGCAACCCAAAGGAAAAAGACTAGCAGCCTCAAGAAGAAGTCTGTTCCTCTATTCAACCACGCAAGCCCATCACCTGTATGCTTCACTTGGACCTCTACCCAATGAATCTGGAGTCTTAATACTCCCTTCCAGTAAATGATACAATATCTGTTTTATCCCTTTGCCCGTGAGTATTTCATGCTGCTGTGTTGGGTTCAGATTCCCTCCACTCATTTTTCCCTCTGCCTTCTATTGTTCGTCACTTTCATCCACCTCTTTGCCCCTTTGTCTGCCACTATGAGCCCTCACCATTTCCCCACTCCCACATTGTACAGCCCTCAAATGAACATACAAAATAGGGGCAGAAGTGGATTCAGCTCCTTGAGCCTACTTCACCATTCACTAAGATCATTGCTTAGAAATTTGTGTTAGATTCTAAATTCTCCATATACCCCAATAACCTTTGATTCTTCTATCTAACAAGAATTTATATACCTTTTCCATAAAAAATTTTAATGATCCTGCTTCCAACACCTTCTGAGTCAGAGAGTTCCAAAGTTGCACAATGCTCTGAAAAAAAAAATTCTCCTCATCTCTGTTCTATAAGGGCAACTGCTAATTTTAAAAGTGTGCCCTGGCACCCACAACATCCATTTTGTCAATACCATTCAGGATCTTAAATACTTCAATCAAATCACCCCTCACTCTTTAAACTCTATGGAAACAAGCTCAGCCTTTCCAACTACCCTCTTAACAAAACCCACTCATTTCAGTTATCAATATAGTTAATATGCCTTCAGTGCATTTAATTCCTTCCTCACCTTTAGAGAGCAGGGAGCACTGGATCTGTGAGGACATTCTTCTTGGAGTGGAAGATAAAGGGAGTGTGAAGGTCAGGGACTTGCGGGACAGCACGCTCAGTTTAAAAATGATGTCACAGGAAAGCAGTAAGCTGATTGTTTGGTGAGTAACTTGATATTAGAGATGGTCTTTCAGTAGCTGAAACTTAAATAACTAAATAAGATAGCAGGGAACAAAGCCAGGAGAATAAATGAGTAAAGGAAAAGTGAATCTAAAAGCAGAAGCAGGTGGTTAAAAGACCGTAAGGAAGAGCAGAGCATAGAATTACATCTCCTACAGAAAGCTAAACAGCTGTTCCAGTAAGTACAGTTGAATAGATACTTATTACTATTATTGGTTATAATTGTTAAGATATCGTTCTGTGATTTATTGGACCAATTTTACCATCAAGTTTCATCTGTTTTCGTGCACAAAAACTTGATAAAGTCGGGGATGAGGTGAATAGTGTGATCTACACCTGCCACCATGCCCGTTCCTCCTTTCCCAAGAGCTGAAAACGGCCGCTGTTGGGACCACACCCAAAACGGGCGTGACGTCAATTTAAATGTATTTGCATACATTTAAATTGACTTAACAGGTTGCAGGCACAAACCTACCAGCATTTCCCCCTTTACCATTGTGTTCACCTGTCGAGATTCGGCATGAAATAGACATGCTCGGCAAGGATCTGATTTGGGCGCTCCAGCTTCTGTGGAGGTAAGTTCCAATCTTCCAGTGGCTCTCTGACTCAGATCAGTGTGGGGGTGGTGAGGAGGGGAGGGAGAGGGAGAGGAATCAGATGGTTCTCTGGTTGGGGTAGGGAGGGAGGCAGGTCAGATGGCTCTCTTTTTGGGGGAGGGAGGCAAATCAGACAGCTGTTCAGTGTGGGGAGAGGGAGGTGGGTCAGATAGCTCTCTGGTCAGGAGACAGGAGGGAGGTGGATCAGGTGGCTGTCTGGTGAGGGGAAGGGAGGCAGGCAGGTCAGATGAGTCTCTGCTGGGGGGGCAGGGAGATGGGTCAGATGGCTTTCTGGTGGGGAAGTTGGGGGGAGGGTTTAGGGACCGGGGTGGGGGGGTGGTGGGTGGTTCAGCTGCCATTCTGCATGTGATTAGTGGGGAGGAAGGAGGTTTCCGCTGCCACTCTGCGTGTGAGCAGTAGGGAAGAAGGAGGATCTGCTGTCATTCTGCATGGGAGTGGTTGAGGGGGGTGTAGCAGGGGGCCATGATCGTCTGCGCAGTAGGGGGTGGGGGGAATAAGGGGGTCATTAATGTTGTGGGAGTGGAGCAATGTCTGAGAGAGCCAAGGGGAAGGCAGGGGTGTTTTTCTATTTTCTTTTTCTGCGCACATGCAGTTGAAGGCTCCAATTAGAGCTGCAGGGTTTCGGGCGTGTTAAGCCCTATCCACAAGCTTCTGTAGCATGATGCAGAACAACTGCTATTTGCATATGGGAGATGCCTGAGAATGGGTCTAAAGGTTGGACCTGAAACAATCCCAGTTTCGATCCCACCCAGCGTTTAGAATTAAAATGGTAAAATAGGTCCCATTATTTGTGAGAAGTATTTTCTATAACAATGAGTGGAGAAGAAGGAACATAGAATCCTACAGTGCAGAAAGAGGCCCTTCAGCCCATCAAGTCTGCACCGAACACAAGCCCACCCAGTCCCTACCCCCATATCCCTACATATTATCCCCACTAATCTCTCTAACTTATGTATCCTGGACTCTAAGGGGCAATTTCATAGCACGGCCAATCAGCCTAACCTGCACATCTTTGGACTGTGGTAGGAAAGTGGAGTACCCAGAGGAAACTCACACAGATACAAGGAGAATGTGCAAACTCCACACAGACAATGATCTGATCCGGGAATCGAACCCTGGAGCTGTGAAGTAGCAGTGCTAACCACTGTGCTACGGTGCAGCTTGGCTGTGTTTGATATTATTGTTTGATATTAAGAAGAATAATTTAACTTAAAGGGGTAAGACATTGCTCTGAGCTATGATCTGCTCTTCTTGCTCTATATTGGACACCAGGAATATTTCGAGTTCCTAGGACCAGTGTGTTTGCAAGAAATGCCTCCAGCTGCAGCTCCTGGAAGCCTGAGTTTCGGAGCTGAAGCAGCGTTTAGGGTCACTGTGGAGCATCCATGAGACAGAGAGTATCATGAAAAGCACGTATAGAGAGGTGATCACACCATTGGCTCAGACTCCACAGGCAGCAAGGGAGTAGATAACCAGCAGACAGAGCAAGAGGACTAGGCAGGCAATGCAGAAAACTCCTGTGGCTAGTCCCTGATAAGAACTCAGTAAGAATTTAGCAACACCAATTTTAAATCCAACCGATTTATTTGATAGTAAATCTGCCAGCTTTCGACACTCTTGTGCCTTCGTCAGACAAATGCAGTGTTCTGGTCTGCAATCGCACACATATCAACACAGACAGTCACAGATTGCTGATTAGAATGCGAATCCTTACATCTAACCTGCTATTCAAGTGTTAGAGTGGCTAACAATGTGTGTGAAGGGAATCCTGAGCATTGGTTAAAGAATTGTATATTTTCTCCAGACAGCACAGTAAATGAGGTTTTTTGCTAACCCAGGCAAGTTACGGGGGTTACAGATAGTGTGTCATGAAGCCAAGATCCCTATTAAGACTGTCCTCATGTGTGCAGAACTTGGCTATCAGTCTCTGTTCAGCGACTCTGCACTGTCGTGTATCACGAAAGCCCCCTTGAAGAACATTTACCCACAGGTCGGAGGCCGAATGCCCATGATTGCTGAAGTGTTCGCCCACAGGAAGGGAACTGTTTTGCCTGGTGATTGTTGAGCGATGCTCATTCATCCGCTGTCGTAGTGTCTGCATGGTCTCCCCAATGTTCCATGCTTCGGGACATCCTTTCTTGCAACGTATTAGGTAGACAACGTTGGCCGAGTTGCAAGAGTATGTACCGTGTATCTGGTGAATGGTATCCTCACGTTTGATGATGTCGTCCATGTATATGATCCGGCATGTCTTGCAGAGGTTGCTGTGGCAGGGTTGTGTGGTATTGTGGTCACTGTTCTCCCGAAGGTTGGGTAGTTTGCTGCGAACAATGATCTGTTTGAGGTTGTGCGGTTGTCTGAAAGCAAGAAGTGGGGGGGTGGGGATGGCCACAGCAATAAACCGCACTGACCTCCTCAGAAGACGAACACGGGACAGAGTACCCTTTGTTGTTCAGTACTTCCCCGGAGTGGAGAAGCTACGACATCTTCTCCGGAGTCTTCAACATATCATTGATGACGATGAACATCTCGCTAGGGCCATCCCCACCCCCCCACTTCTTGCTTTCAGACAACCGCACAACCTCAAACAGATCATTGTTCGCAGCAAACTACCCAACCTTCAGGAGAACAGTGAACACAATACCACACAACCCTGCCACAGCAACCTCTGCAAGACATGCCAGATCATAGACATGAACGACATCATCAAACGTGAGGATACCATTCACCAGGTACACGGTACATACTCTTGCAACTCGGCCAACGTTGTCTACCTAATACGTTGCAAGAAAGGATGTCCCGAAGCATGGTACATTGGAGAGACCATGCAGACACTACGACAGCAGATGAATGAGCATCGCTCAACAATCTCCAGGCAAAACAGTTCCCTTCCTGTGGGCGAACACTTCAGCAGTCATGGGCATTCGGCCTCCGACCTACGGGTAAATGTTCTTCAAGGGGGCCTTCATGACACACGACAGCGCAGAGTCGCTGAGCAGAGACTTATAGCCAAGTTCTGCACACATGAGGACGGTCTTAATAGGGATCTTGGCTTCATGACACACTATCTATAACTCCCGTAACTTGCCTGGGTTAGCAAAAAACCTCACTTACTGTGCTGTCTGGAGAAAATACACAATTCTCTAACCAATGCTCAGGATTCCCTTCACACGCATTGTTAGCCACTTTAACACTTGAATAGCAAGTTAGATGTAAGGATTCGCATTCTAATCAGCAATCTGTGATTGTCTGTGTTGATATGTGTGCGATTGCAGACCAGAACACTGCAATTGCCTGACGAAGGCACAAGAGTGTTGAAAGCTGGCAGATTTACTATCAAATAAATCGGTTGGATTTAAAATTGGTGTTGCTAAATTCTTACTGAGTTCTTACTACCCCAATCCAATGCCGGCATCTCTACATCATAGTCCCTGATAAAACAGATATACTACTTTGGATACTGTTGAACGGAATGGCTTCTCAGCAGGTAACAACAGCGGCCAAATTTGTACCACCATGTTGGTTCTGCTGCACAGGGGAGGAGGAATAAAATGAATAGAAATACGATAATCATAGTGCATTCAGTTGTGAAGGGAATAGATAGATGTTTCTGTGGCTGCAAAGAATATTATGTTGCCTCCCTGGTGCTAGGGTCAAGAATGATTCCAAGCAGGTTGCAGGACATTCTGAAGGGGGACGATGTTGTAGCACACATTGTACAAATGACATAGGTTAAAAAAAAGGATGAGGTCCTAAAAGCAGAATGTAGAGAGCTAGGCAGCAAGTTGAAAAATAGGACCTCAAAAGTAGTCATCTGAGGATTACTACCAATGCCTTGTGTTAATCAGAGTAAGCACGGCAGTTTATGTCGGCTGAAAAGACGGTGTGAAGGGGAGGGTTTCAGATTTCTGATTCGGAGTAGTTCTGGGTAGGTAGAAGCTGTACAAAGTGGACAGATTAGAGCTGGGCAGGACTGGGATTGATGTTCTCGGGGAGGGAGGAGTGTGTGAGGTACTTGCTATAATGGTTGGGGAAGGTTTCATTAATGTGGCAAAGGGTTGGGAACTTAAGTAATGATTTAGAGCGGGAGAATCATGAACAAGGAAAAATTCAGCAAGGAGAATAAGGAAAGTGATAGGCAGAGAAATTAAGGGCTAGAATCAGATAAAAATTCAGCATAAAATAGTAGGGATGGGACAAGGAATGTTAGAAGGACTAGCCTTAAGGCTTTGTAAGTGAACTCTTGGAGCATTTGAAATAAAATGGATGAATTAGTTGCACAAATGGATGTAAAGGGGCATGCTATAGTTGGGATTATGGAAGCGTGGCTCCAAGGTGACCAAGGGGGAACCCAACATTGAGGGCATTCAGTGTTTCGGCAGGACAAGCAGAGAGAAGAAGGTGGCAGAGTTACACTCTTGATTAAAGAAGATATTGATACAATATTGAGGCAAGTTATTAGCACAGATGATGTGGAATCTGTATAGATTGAGTTAAGAAACACCAAAGAGCAAAAACTATTAGTGGGGGTGGTTTACAGACCGCCAAACTGCAGTGCTAATATTGGGAATAGCATTTGACAGGAAATCAGAGATGAATTTGGTAAAGAAACATCTGTGATTATGGATGGACTTTAATCTGCATATAGATTAGGAGAGTCAAATTAGTCACAGTACAATGGAGAAGGAATTTATGGAATATATACAGGATAGTTTTTTGGACCAATATGTTGAGGAACCAACAAAGGAACAGACCATTTTGGACGGGATATTGTGCAATGAGAAAGGATTAGTTGTGAGAGCTCCCTGGAGATGAGTGACCATAGGATGGTAAAGTCTTTATCAAGGTGGATTATGAGGCAGTTGATCCCAAGACCAGCATCCTGAACCTCAATAAAGGTATTTATGATGGTATGAGGCATGAATTGGCTGTGATGGACTGGGAAACATTACTGAAAGGAAGCTCAGTGAACATAACAACATAGGAGCAGGAATAGGCCATCTAGCCCTTCGAGCCTGCCCTGCCATTTAATAAAATCATGGCTGATCTGAAGTGGATCGGTTCCACTTTCCTGCTTTCTCCCCATAACCTTTAATTCTCTTGTCTACCAGAAATCTATCTACCCGTGACTTAAATATATCCAGCAAAGTAGCCTCCACCACTTCAATGGGCAGAGAAGTCCAAAGATTCACCATTCTTTGAGTGAAGAAGTTCCTCCTCAACTCCGTTCTAAACACCCCCCCCCACCCCTTATTTCGAGGCTGTGCCTTCTAGTTCTGCTATCCTTTCTAACCGGGAAGAATCTCTCTACCTTTACTCTATCTAGCCCCTTCATTATCTTATATGTCTCTATAAGATCCCCCCTCAGCCTTCTAAACTCTAACAAGTACAGACCCAGTCTATTCAATCTCTCTTCATAATCTAACCCCTGCATCAGTGGATAGGCAGTGGCAGGTATTCAAGGAACGAATAGATGAACTCCAAGAGTTGATTATTGTTTTTTGGTGCAAGAGTGAAAAGGGAACTCTGGCCAAATCATTGGATACAAAGGAGATTCAAGATAATAGATTCAAAGGAAAAGCTTACAAATTGGCAAGCAAAAACAATGGATCTGAGGATTGGGACCAATTTAAAATTCAGCATCGACGGATGACAGGATTGATTAAGAAAGTAAAAATAGAGTATGGAAGTAAGATGACATAAAAACTAACTATAAGTTTCTACTAATATGTAAAGAGAAAAAGATTGACAAGACAAATGTAGGCCTCTTACAATCATAAATGGGGGAATTCGCAACGGGGAACAAAGAAATGGTTGGTGGATAACGTTTGTATTTTGCTTCTGTCTTCATTAAGAAAGACATGAAAGACAACTGGAAGTTAAGGGGAACATAAATTTTAGTGAGGAGTTGAAGAAAATCAGTATTAGTAGATAAATAGTTTTGGGGAAATTAATGGGATTGAAAGTGCATACATCTCTAGGGCTTGATAATCTTCATCCCAGACTTCTGAAGGAAGTAACCCTAGAAATAGTAGAGACATTGCTGGTCATTTTCCAAAATTTTTTGGACTCTGGAATAGTTCTACAGATTGGAGGGATGGCACAGTAGTTAGCATGCTGCCTCACAACACCATGGACCCTGGTTCGATTCCCAACTTAGATCATTGTCTGTGCGGAGTTTACAAGTTCTCTCTGTGTCTGTCTGGGATTCTCTGGGTGCTGCAGTTTCCTTCCGCAGTCTGAAAGATGTGCTGCCTAGATGCATTGGCCACGCTAAATTCTCCCTCAGTGTACATGAATAGATGCAGTAGGGGACTAGGAGGTTTTCACAGGAACTTCATTGCAGTGTTAATAATGTAAGCCTACTTGTGATGCTAATAAATAGACTTTTAAACTTTTAAAAACTTTCAAACTTTAATGTAAGCCTGCTATTTAAAAGGGAGATAGAGAAAAAGTGGGGAATATTGACCAGTGAGCCTAATGTTGGTGGTAGGGAAGTTGCAAGAGTCCATTATCAAGAATTTCATAGTGCAGCATTTTATATAATCAGCCACATTATGGACTTACAAAATTAATCATGTTTGACAAGTCTACTGGAATTCTTTAGATGTAACTGATATAGTTGACCAGGGAGAACCAGAGGATGTACTTTATTAAGACTTTCAGAAGGCTTTTGACAAGGGCTCACATAGCAGATTACTGCATAAGGTTAAAATGCGTGGGACTGCAAGTAATGCCTTGAGATATATAAAGAGCTGGTTAGCAAATAGGAAGCAAAAAGTTGGAATAAATGGATCCTTTTCCAATTGACAGGCAGCAACTAATGATGTACCACAGAGATCTGTACTACATCCCAACTATTCACATTATATATTAATGATTTGGATGAGGGAATGAAATGTATTATCTCCAAATTTATAAATGATACAAAGTTGGCTGGTACGATGAGCTATGAGGAGGATGTAGAGATGCTTCAGAATGATTTGGACAGATTGAGTGAGTGGGCATATGAATGATGAATATAGTATAATGTGGATAATTGTGTTTAAAACCATTCTATACTTCCCTAATACCTTGAGCTTGTCTAAATATCCATCTCTAACCTCTTTAATAATTCATTTTAACACCTTCCACATGACAAATGTCAAGGTAAGTAGCTTATAATTTCTTTCTCTTTGCCTCCCTCCTGGAATACATGGGTCACATTTGCTATTTTCCAGTCTGATAGAACATTACCAGAATCTAATGAATTTTGGAAAATTAACATATCTAACATCTCATTAGCCTTAGGATGAAGTCCATCAGGGTCTTGAGACTTGTCAGCCTGCAGCTTCATATGAAAAGGAAATAATTTAACTAATTTACTAGAGTTCCTTGAAGGAGTAACATGTTCTGTGGATAGAGAGGAACCTATAGGTGTACTGTATTTGAATTTCCAGAAGGCATTTGATAGGTGCTATATCAAGGGTTACTGCAAAACATAAAAATTCATGTTGTAGGGGGTAACATATTAGCCTGGATCAAAGATTGACTGGCTGGCAGAAACAGAGAATATGCATGAAAGAATCTGTGTCTGATTGGCAGGATGTGACTTTTGGACGGGTCTGCCAAGATCTGCTTAGTGATTGTAATTTCACCAAGTTCTTATCTCTCTTCCATCCTTTGATTTACAGCTGTTACTGGAATGTTTCTACTGTCCTTTATAGTGAATACAGACACAAAATATTCACTCATTTTATCAACCATTTCCTTATTATCTATTATTAACTCCTCATTCTCAATTTCTAGAAGAAGAGCACTCACTTTACTTACACTTTTCTTGTTTAAATATCTGTTGAAACTTTTACCTTCTGTTTTAACATTCCTGGTCACCTTCCTCTCGTACTTTAACTTCTTTTTCTTGACAAACCTTTTAGTCATTCTCTTCTGTTCTTTGTATCCTGACCAGTCATCTGATCTGCCACTCATCTTTACGTAGTTATGTTTTTTCTTTAAGTTTGATATTTTCCTTAACTTCTTTAGTTAACCATGGACAGTGGCTCCTCCCTTTAGATATTTTCTTTACAACAATAATATATTTATTCTGAAATATTCTTTTAATTGTTGGCCTTTGCTCCTCTATAGGTCTATCATCTCGCCTAGGATCCCAGTTTATTTCACCTAGTTCAGTTTTCATGCCCACAAAGCTGCCTTTATTTAAGTTTAAAATACTAGCCTTAAATTCAATCTTCTCACTTTCAAACTGGATGTAAAATTAAATCATATGTGGCCATTGCTACCTAGGGATACTTTTACTCTGAGGTCATTTATTAATCCTGTCACATTACACAATGCCAAGTTTAAAAATAAACTTGCTTGCCGGCTCATTCCAGAACATGCTGCTTAAAGAAACTATCTCAAAAGCACTCTAAGAGCTCCTCATTAAGGTTACTACTGCCAATCTGATTTTTTTCAGTTTATACGTAGATTAAAGTTACCCATGCTTACTGCCATTCCTTCATCTCAAGCAACCAGCACTTTTTCTTGTGTACTTCTCCTCACATTTCCACATTGTCCCCTTTGTCTTCATCAGGGCTGGCCCACCTTGTTCATTTTTCACTGTACCTCCGTTTGAATTTAGATTTTTACTGCAGCGGCTGCATGAGTCCCACAGCACGCTGCTGTCCAGATAGATGTTGGTCTGTGGCATCAGGTGGGAAGAAGATACCTGTACTCTCCAACGCAGGTGAAGTACAGATCCAAGACAGGAGCCAGTCTGCGCTGGTAGAGTGGTATACAGTGCATCAAGAGCAATGCAGCACAATGGCAGAGTTGCACGCACCTCAAATTCTGTTGCTAACCGAGGGCAGCTTTGTGCGTGCCATTCATTAGCAATCAGACGCCAATGTGATTTCCCGCTGGTGTGAAGCAGGATTGAAAGGCCTGATGGGACACTGGCAAACAGCTGTTTTATTGAGCATTCATGAGATGTTAGCGAATGCAAATGGTGTACCCACCACCTGCTAGTGGGAAGAGTGACACCACCACACCACCACCACACCCCCCCCCCACTCCTCCTCCAAATTGGGAGAAACACAATGTGAATTTCTGACTTTTTGACCCCCACTGGATTCTCCATTCCCACCTGACACCAAACCTGCTGCAGGCAGATTTTAAGAATTCAGCCTTGTGTTTGTATTAAACATATTTTGTGTTTTGCATGATCATTTTTAATAGTGATGAATGTGCGCAAAATTTTGCATTTTAGAATTGGGAAACTTTGCTGTTTATATTTGTAAACAGTATTCAAGTTAATTTTTTTATTATTTGATCATGGGATGATGGGCATCACTGACTGGGCTAGCATTCATTGCCCATCCCTAATTGCCATTGAACTGAACTAGATCAGTTAACATTTAAGAATCAACCACATTGTTGGGGATCTGGAGTCTCATGTAGGCCTTTACCAAGTAAGGGTGGCAGATTTGCTTCCCTAAGTGGAATTGGTGAACCGGATAGGTTTCTATAACAATCAGCAATGGCTTCGTGATCGTCATTAGACTTAGATTTCAGATTTCCTTTATTGGATTCAAATTTCACCATCTGCCATGGTGGAATTTGAACTTGAGTCCTCAGAGCATGTGGATTACCAATCTAGTGACAATGCCACTATGCCACCATGCCCCTGTAGTAATTATAGGGGTGGATTTACAATACATATGTCTAAAGCTTAAGCATAGTTCCTGATGTACATGAAAAGCAGTTTTTCTAAGATCATATTACCAGCAGGGAAGCTCATGCAGCACTTGTGATGCTGATGATCGCCCACAGAATTTGGTTAGAACACCACCAACAATGTGCCCCTAATTTCCCAAAATGTGCAGTGATTGGCTGAGTCTCTCTCTGGTGATACATGCTCAGGAAATTACCCCAGAGACCTTTTTGCATAATTAGCAGTTTTCATTTGGTGGCAAAGCTGTTATCCACGATGTTGTTAAAAACATATTGTAGCAGCAGACTTTGCTCTCACTTTTAAATTTATTTTTAAAATAAGATTATTTTTCTCTTGCAAACTAGAGGCATCATGAAATGGAACAATTTACACTACATATGATTACAATTCTTCAAAATCAACCATTGAGTTTCACATTAAACAGCATCCAGTTATTTCATGGCTGAATAAAAGCATCAACTTGATCCATGGCAGATGGCCCCAAGCAATTTCTATGTAGTTGCAAACAAATTTGCTGTGGAGTAATGAAACCATAGTCATTAACTCTGTTCAGACTAAATGAACATCACAATAATTCACAATAAAGAATCAGTCCTGGGGATAACTTGTGTTGAAAAAGATTCCTTTATTACTTGAACATCTGATGTATTGTATCTGCAATTACTTGCTACTGTGTAACATTTCACTTCCAATAATGTCACGGTGGAATTTTTTGGGTGAAAAAATTACTGTGACATGTGCTGGACATACTGATATGAATCAGATTGCAGTTTTCCCAAACTTAGTAATTTTTGAGAGAAGGGCAAGTTTTGCACTGGTGCTGAAAGGGCAGGGCCTAAACACACTGGTGGGCACCATTTTTAAAGGGCATCCTGATTTCAAAGTGAAATTGAAGACCCTCTCTCTCCTTCCATGGATATTGGAACTCCCCCGCCCCCGGAGAGGCAGGTTTGAAGGCAGGTTTCCCCACCAGCCCTTCCCAACAAAGATTGCCGGCACTGGAACATCTAAATGAATCCTTCTAAATGGCTCCCTTCATGACCTCCATACATGCCCCTCTCCATCAGGCCCCACCTCCACAGGCCACACTCCCTCAGCATTGTTCCCATCATCCTTGCAGTCACCATCTAGCAGTGCAAACCTGGCAGTATCACCTGGCACCCTGTTATTGCCCACTTGACTATATCCACTTAGCTCTGCCAGGTTAGCATGTCAGGTGGGCATTGCCCAACTATGTTTTCAACCACCAAGGGCTTCAGTGGCCTCTGAGCCCCCTGGTATGGCCATTTTATCTAGTGTACATTTGTGGAGACTAATTGTGATTCTCACCAGTTTCCTGCTGCGCTAGAGAGTTGGAGAATCCAGCCTCAAATGGACTCATCACATACCCTCACCAGGCAGGAACCAGATTATGCCTGGGAATGGTGGCTGGAAGCATTGCAATGGGTTTTTGTGCCTGCAGTGAATATGCTAGATCCCTCACCTGTGATTCTCCAACCCTGTGCCATTCCAATGTCATCTGTGGCTAGAAATCGCAGCTCACATTTCTACCAAACCGCAGCTTCCATCCACAATGATGCTGGAATACAGAATCCTACAGCTCCCAACCACAGAGTGGTGCCAGCTCACAGGACAAAGAACAAAGAACAAAACAGCACGGGAAACAGGCCCTTGAACCCTACGAGCCTGCACCGCCATCCCGATGTTCCTACCTGTACCCGTGATCCCTGTCTATGTTTATAGATCTATGGATTGAAACCAAATTTGAGACAATTTAGGGAGAATTTGTTCTGCCAATTAGCCTAAGAGCACATCTTTGGGATGTGGGAGGAAACCAGAGCACCCGGAGAAAACCCACGCAAGCATGGGGAGAATGCGCAAACTCCCACAGACACAGGCCCAAATCCACGTATCTGCACAGCATAGCGATAGACATTGTGTGTTGCCCCTCAAATGGTCCAGGTCAAGTGTACACTAACGATGTGAAGCACTAGGATACTCTCAAAATCCAAGAGCAACATTCCCCCTCCTCCCAGTGGTGGCAGGGTGTCTGGATCTGACTGACTACCAGCATGTTTCTCTCCAGTTCTTATGGCACTTCGTCAAAAAAAGGGGGGGAGGAGTTGTGTTTCACACCATCATTTTGAGGGGCGAGGCCTGAACATGCAGGTAAAGCCTAGCTGCCCTGAGATCGGGGAATGCTTTTTTAAAGAGTCAGAGATGGAAATACCCGCCTTTTCCCCACCCCACCATGGAGATCTCAGGGGCCCCACCCCCTCACCCTCTATGCTCAACATTGGCAACCCCCCACAATCAAAGCCGCCATCACTCTCTCTCTTCTCCTCACCCCACCAGTAGTCATCACTCTCCCCTCCATTACACACATATGCACACTCCCCCATGAGACAGTGCTGCCATATGATCTCTCCAGAGAGAATTGTGTTTCCTGATTCTCTCTGGGTTTTCCACTTGCATCGCCATTCTCTCTGCTGATGAATGTGGCTGAACATTACCCACTTTGTATCTTTGGAAACAAGTTTGGGTCACACTGTCTATTTCACATCAGTAAGCAGTGCAAGTTGAATTTCTTTCTTCTTTATACCAATTCGACACTCGCTGTTTAAATTTCAGCCTGCTGTCACTGAAGATCTTTCTACTTATTTTAGTTTGAAATGATTTTATATCAGAAACAAAGTGATAGTTTTGAAATCTGGTGCGAAATCCTCCAGCCTCTGAGCTGTGTGTTTCCTGCCGGCGGGAAGTGGTGCTTGTTTTTTAGCGGCAGGATTGTTTTGTCCTGTTGCTGTCAGTGGGAATTCCCATTGATGTCATCCAGGCCAGTGGGAAACCCACAGGTGTGGCTGCAATGCAGGGGGACTGGAAAATCAGCTTGAATGGCTGGAAAATTCCATCTCTAGTGCCTTACATGTGAGGGCTGGTTCCCTGATCAGTTGCTACTGCTGAGGAGTAACTCTTACTGATTGAGAAATTATGAACACCTCTTTTCAATTTTTCCATCTGTTCACTTAACTAGTCAGAGAATTTGCAAATTGGAATATGCCTGTAAAATGCAGGCTTCAGCTGGGAGGCTTGAAGCATTTTATGATTGTTTAGCAACTCTAACAAAGTGTGACACTGGAAGATGATAGTTATGTGCTGTAATGTACATGTAAAAATAGACTGGAGGATTTTCCACAGTGTTGCTCATAGTGAATTCAGTAAGAAGTCTGACAACACTAGGTTTAAGTCCAACCGATTTATTTGATAGTAAACTCACAAGCTTTCGAGATTCTCCTCTTTATCTGGTGAGTGAGGTGTTCTGGTCTCAGACAGCAATATAACAGCACAGACAGTTTA
The DNA here is from genome assembly GCA_024679065.1 of Sphyrna mokarran. Lineage (NCBI taxonomy): Eukaryota > Metazoa > Chordata > Chondrichthyes > Carcharhiniformes > Carcharhinidae > Sphyrna > Sphyrna mokarran. The sequence continues at coordinate 105,163,367 of JAGIQG010000001.1, read as the reverse complement.
CAGATTGCTAATTAAAATGCAAATCTTTACATCTAACCTGCTATTCAAGTCTTAAAGTGGCTAACAATGTGACTGGGATGAGCACTGAGCACAGGTTAAAGAGATGTGTATTGTCTTCAAACAGCACAGTAAGTGAGGTTTTGCAAAGCCAGGCAAGTCATGGGGGTTACAGATAGTGTGACATGAACCCAAGATCCCTGTTGAGACCATCCTCATGTTGCGGAACTTGGCTATCAGGCGTCTGGAGGTGTCTGTCACGATCCTCCTCATCTGAGCAAATTCTGTGCATACGGAGAGCTTGTCTGTAGGGGATGGCTTCTTTAACATGTTTAGGTTGGAAACTGGAGAAGTGGAGCCTTGTGAGACCTGGTGTTGTCAGACTTCTTACTGTGTTTCCCCCAGTCCAACGCCGACATCTCTACATCATGACTACTATCAACACTGCAAACTGCCGGATCCAAGTGGATTTCCAAGAAGATTGCACATATCAACACAGACATCAAGTGCTGTTTTATGTGCTGTCTGAGAACAGAACACTTCATTCACCTGACGAAGAGGAAAACCTTGAAAACTTGTGAGTTTACTATCAAATAAATAGGTTGGACTTAAACCTGATGTTGTCAGACTTCTTACTGTGTTTACCCCAGTCCAACAGCGGCATCTCTACGTCATACACAGTGAATTTTCAGACATGCAGTTTTATAGTATTTCAGCAAGTAATATTTTGCCAGGAGAACTCTCAGAGAAACTCCATCACAAATGGAATTCATGCTTCCTCATGTGCTTCTCCAGAACTCTTTCAACCAGGCACACACCTGTCATTCAGCCACACACATCCCAACCACCCCAGGATACTAAGCATCATCCATCCCAATATTGCTGAATTTCTGGAGAAAAAGCATGAGTATCAATTTTAACTATTTTTGTCATCTGTCCAAAGATTCCATCATTCAGAGGCTGCAGTTTTGGAAGGCAATTAGTAACATTTCCATTAGAAATTTAGGTCCAATTTACCAATCACAACTGTCTTTTTAGCTTTCAGAATGAGAAAAATATATAAAAAAAAGACATCCCTTTAATGGACCGGAAAAATTTCATGGCAGTTTTTTGAAGAAGTGCAGAAGACTTATACCTAGTATCCTGGCCAATGATTATCTCACTATCAACAGCACAAAAATATATAATGTGGTCATTGTCATATTGCTGTCTGTGGGAGCTAATTGTGCACAAATTGATTGCTTTATTTCTTACACTACAACAGTGGCTACACTATTTTTTTATTCATTCATAGGTGTTGCTGACTGACCAACATTTACTGTCCATCCCCTATTTGCCCAAGGACAGTTGAGAGTCAACCACATTGTTGTGGTTCTGGAGTCACATGTAGACCAAACCAGATAAAAATGGCAGTTTTCTTTCCCTAAAGGACATTAGTGAACCAATGGATTTTTACAATAATGAACAATGATTTCATTCAAAAATACTGAAGTGCTTTGAGATATCTAATACTTGTGAAAGGCAGTATATAAATGCAAGTTTTATTTTTCTTTATGTAAAAACAAAAGATAGAGACTTGGGAATTGATCTTTGAGAAAGGTTGCAGATCTTGCTGTCAACACCAGAAGCAGGTACTTATGGTGCTTGGGCCATTGCGGGGGATTGTGCAGATTCAGTCACAGCCTGGAGGCAGAGGAGTCACCACATAGTACATAGACGTATAAGGAACAGAAATAAGTAATTTAGCCCTTTGAGCCTGCTCTACCATTCAATATGATCATGGCTGATGTCAGCTCAGCTTCATCTCTACCCACCTGCTTGCTCCCATGACTCTTCATCCAGCTACTAATTGAAAACCTATCTAGCTTCTCCTTAAGTTTGTTCAGTGTTTCAGTGTCCTCTGCACTTTGAGTAGAGAATTCCACAGATTCACGACACTTTGAATGAAATAATTCCTCCTAATTTCTGTCCTAAATCTGCCATCCCTTAGCCTCTCATTCTAGAATGTCCAACAAAGGGTAAAATCCACTCTCTATCTGTCAATCCCCTTTAGCACTTTGATCACCATTCATTCTTCTAAACTCCAGTGAATATCAATATGAACTGTTCAAACTCTCATCATAAGACAGGGCTTTCATCCCATGTTACGTTCTCTGAACTGCCTCAAATGCATTTACATCTTTCCTCAAATAAGGAGACCAAAACTGGGTGCAATACTCCAGGTGTGATATTGCAATGTCCTACACAACTGCAATAGTACTTCCCTACTTTTATATGTTAGCAATTTTACTTTATTTTTCATTCGTAATGAATGCCAAAATTCCACTTATCTTCCTTGTTACGTATTACACCTGCATTCTATGCCAGAGGACACCCAGATCCTTTTTCACCAAGCATTTCTCCATTTAGATAATAGGTTGCTTTTTCATTTCTCTGACTAAAATGGATAACCTCACATTTATCCATGTAAATACAATTTTACCAAAAGTTTTGGTCCAGTCATCTAATCTATTCATATCTATTTGTAAATTTCTTATCCTCACAATGCAACTATCTTTCCCAACTATTTTAGTGTCATCTGCCAATGTTGCTATAGTACATTCTTTCCCTAGTCATCATATAGATTGTAAACAGTTAGGGCCCAAGGGCTGATCCCACGAGTTACAGCTTGCCATCCAGAAAAATACCCATTTATCCCCACTTACTGCTTTCTGCTGGTTAGCCAATCCTCTAGCCAAGCTAATATATTGTGACAAACACAATGGAATCTTACCTTGTGTATTAACATTTTGTTTGACATTTTATTAAATGCGTTCTGGAAGTACAGATACACTGCATCTACAGGACCTTTATTATCTACACATCTTCGAAGAACTCCAGCAAATTAGCTAAACATGATTTATTCTTCAAAACACCATGCTGACTCTGATGAATTTCATTTCGACTTTACAAATGTCCTGTTACTACTTCATAATAATGGATTCCAACAATTTCAAAATGATAAACATTAAACTAACTGGTCTATAGTTTCCTACTTCCTGTCTTTCTCTTTTTTTGAACTGGAGCATTATATTAGCCTTTTCCCAATTCATTGGAACCTTTCCAGATTCCAGGGAATTTTGGATTACAACCAATGCCTCCACTATCTCTGCTGCTATTTCCTATAATAAACTAGGATGTAAATCATCAGGCTTTGGGGACTTGTCTAGCTTTAATTCCAATAGCTTGTTCAGTAATTTTTCCTCAGATTGTTTTAAGTTCCTTGATTTCAACAGCCTCTGTATTACTTATTACAATTGGGATGGTTCTAGTGTCCTCCACTGTAAAAACCAAGGCAAAATATTAATTTAGTTTTTCTGCTGTTTTTGTGTATATCATTATTAACACCCCAGTCTTGTCCTGTAAGGAATCAAAGTTGACTTTAACTACCCTCTTCCTTTTCATATATAATCTTTTGCTATCTGTTTTCATATTTTCTTTATAATTTACCTTTGCTTTTTTGATTACTTTTTTAGAAACTCTCTGCTGGTCTTTAAATTTTCTAGCCTGTCAGTGACATATGCAATATGGTATGTCTTAGTTACTTTTATGACTTTTATGATATCATAAAAGTTTTTGCTTTTATGATATCATTAATCTCCTTGCTTAGCCATGGATGCTATTCCCCCTCTTACAATCTCCCTTCCTCTCTGGAGTGTATTTTAGTTGGGAGAATTGAATATTTCTTGAATTATTTGGCACTGTTCATCAACTGTCCTATCTTTTAGTCTGTCTGCCCAGCTCAGTAAGGCTAAAACTGTTCTCACATCTATGTTATCATATTGGTTTAACACCTGAACACTAGTGTGGGACTCAAGTTTATTTCCATGAAATCGAATTTGAAATTCTATCATGCAATCACTTCCCTGGAGGATCATTTACTATAAAATGATTAATTAATATTCCATCTGATTACACAATAGTAAATCCAAAACAGTTTGCTTGTACTACATATTGTTCTAAGAAACAATCTCTAATATATTTTATGAACTTTCTCTCAAAGGCTACCTTTGCCAATTTGATTAATTCAGTCACCTCACTTCACAAGTGGATGTACAACATTGTACTTAAAGAGCTATCGGCCATCTGTTAATTAGATCTATCCACAAAAGCAGCAAGAATTGAAGTCTGAAGAAAAAGGCAAGTAGGAAATCATTGAAGGAAGATCGAGATGTTCTTATGATTCAGTGTTGCTTTCCTGCAGTTTTTCCACCAGGTTGCTTAGATGAAGACCTCTTTCCCCGGATAGATGGAGGAGAGATGTCTGCCTGCTCAAGTGAACGTGTACTGAAATGACAGAGGAGAACAATAACCAAGGGGTTGTTTCTTGAATCTGGCTTTAGTGCTGCAAGAGTTTTAATGATGTCATGCAATCTAACAAGGTAGATGCACCACATATTGCTGTCCTTACAGCCTGACACGTGACTATGTATAAATGTGAGGTTGGTAGAAAGATCAAGCCCACCCCGCACAGGCAATAGTGAGGCAGCATGATTGCAGAATTGATTCCTACACTTCTGTTTCTGTGAGGCAACATGCACACATCATTTCTGTAGCACCATCTTGGACAATCAGGCTGCCACCAGCATAAGCATTGCATATGATTTTCACAAATTCTCAGAATCTTTAAAGTGCAGACAGACCATTCAGCCCATTGAGTCCTCACTGGCTTTTTGAAAGAGCGTTCTATCTTGTCCCACTCCCCTGCCTTATTCCCGTAACCTTGCGCACTCTTTGTTTTCAGATAGCAATTCAATTCCCTTTTGAATACCTCGACCAAACCTGCCTCCACCAATACCTCAGTGTAGACTCCAAACGGTCTCTGAGTGAAATAATGGGGTCAATTTTCCCAAAAGTGTTGAATTGGCAGGAAAACTCCTAAATCTCGACTGTTCCATCAGTTCAGTTTCTCACCTGCATCTGAACACTCTGTGCACCAAAGAGATCCCAGTTGTGAATATCATTAAAAACCCAGGGATGGGGGGTGGGGGGGCCTATTCGCACCGTGGTTTGACAGTTCAGGAATTTTTGCGCATGTGCTGTGGCCCCAAACTGTCAACCTCTCGTCCGGGACCCCTGCAGCACAGCCCCTCCAGCCCCTCCCATGGTCCGATCGCAGGGTCTACAGCAATTCCCAGGCTAGCTTGTCTTGGAGTACCCCGATGTCCAGGCCCCAGCCTCCAGCAGTGGCTATTCCCCCCCCCATCTTATGGGGCAGCCCCCCCCCTTTAGAGACAGGGTCCACCCCCTCCCCACCACCGCCCCCCCCCCCCCCCCCCCCCCACCCCCAGCAGACCACACTCCTCAGCCTGCACCAATCTCTCCATCCCAGACCAATTCTGTATGCAGAGTGGCAGCAGGAACCTTCCTACACCCACCAATTGCCCCTAGGCCCCTCTGTCTTGGCACTGCCCGATGCCCAATGAGCAATACCATGGGCATTTTGCCCCTTGGGCAGTGCCAGGGGCACAGGCTGGCAGTGCCAGTGTAACCATGTCCAGTGGCACCACCCCACCGCCTAACCCCCTGAGGGACCCCAATTGCCCTCCCTTCATTCTGGTGGCATCTCCCGGTAGTTCCCGACTGTGGGGAGCTAGTCTGAACCTCCCCAGAATGAAGTACTCCTGGCAGGGTAGAAAATTTGATTGGGACCTGAAAGTTCAAGGCCATAGACATGAGCTTCCCACCGAGACCCAACAGAAAAGTTGTGGGTCACAATGGGAGAATTGCGTCCTGTATTTCCTCACATCACTTTTACTTCTTTTGCCAATTATTCTGAATCAGAGCCCACTAATTCTTGATCTTTCTTGGGTAGGAACAGTTTCTCACTATTTACCCTGTACCATACTTCTCAAGAATTTGAACACTTCTACATCTCAGCTTTATTTTCTCCAAGGAAAATAACTCCACCTCTCCAATCTATTATCATAACTTCAGTTTTTCTTTATCCCTAGAATCATTCTTGTGAATCCCCTCTGTAATCTCTCCAATCTATTATCATAACTTCAGTTTTTCTTTATCCCTAGAATCATTCTTGTGAATCCCCTCTGTAATCTCTCCAATGCTTACACATCCTTTCTCAAGTATGGTGCCCAGAACTGGATACAGCATTCCAGATGAGGCATTACTGATGTTGTTCACAAGTTCAACGTGACCTTCTTGGTCTTGTACACAGTGTCTCAATTAATAAAGCCTAGGATACTATATGCTTTACTACTGCTCTCTCAACTTATTGTCTCAATGACATGTACCAATGTATAAAGGACCCTCTCTTGTGCACTTCCTTTGGAGTTTCTCCTTTTATTTCATACTGTCTCTCAATATTCTTCTTGTCAAAAATGAGTCACCTCACACTTCTCTGCATTGAACTTCATCTGCCTCTTGACTGCCAAATTCATCAATATGTTTATGTCCTTTTGAAGTTAAAGACTAACCTTATCACAATTGACAAGGTTTCCAATCTTCCTATCATCTGCAAATTCTGAAATCATGCCTGAACACCACAGTTTAGGTCATTAATATATATCAGGAAGGGCAAAGAACTCCACTACAACCTTACTCCAAACTGAAAAACAACTATTTATCACTATTCTCTGCTTTCTGTTACTCAGCCAATGTCTTATCCAAGTGTTTACTTTCCCTTTTATTCCATGAGCTAGAATTTTGTTCACAAAATTGTGAACAAAATCACACAATTTTGTTGTGTGGCACTGCATCAAATGCCTTTTGAAAATCCACATACACTACATCAACAACATTGCCCTTATCAACCTTCTCTGCTACCTCTTCAAAAATCTTAAGCAATGTATTTAAACATGATTTTCCCTTAATAAATTAATGCTATCTTTCCCCAATTATCCTGCACTTGTCCAAGTGACTATAGATTTTGTCCTGAACTATAGCTTTCAGAAGTTTCCCTAGCACTGAAGTCAAACTGATTGATCTGTGTCTTTATCATTACAAATCTTTTTAAACAAAGGTGTAAAATTCACATTTCTCTGGCACACTACTCCACTGGATGGCTAACATGGACATTTATCTGCTTGCAGGAAAAGGCAGTCTGTAAGGATAAGGGAAGATCCAAGACAGATGGCAGCATCCATTACTGTGACACCCTGTTGTCAATAGAGAAAGAGATGATGGACCACAGAGGGCACCAGTGGGATGCTGGAGCTCAAGGAGAGTCGGGGGCACAGATGAGTGTAGTGGCCATTACTAAGGAGAACATTCTGGGATACTGAAAGGTCTGAAGGTGGATAAATCACTTGGACAGGTTGGACTACACCCCAGGATTCTAAAAGAGATAGGTAAGGAAATTGTGGAGGCATTGGTGATGATTTTTCAGGAATCACTGGAGGCAGGGAGGGTACCAAAGGATTGGAAAGTAGCTAATATAACACCGCTGTTTAAGAAAGGAGGGAGGCAGCAAATGGGAAATTATAGGCCAGTTAGCCTGACTTCTGTCATTGGCAAGATTTTAGAGTCCATTACCAGAGATGAGATCACAGAGTACTTGGAAGTGCATGATAAAGTAGGACTGAATCAGCAGCTTTGTCAAGGGGAGGTCATGTCTGACAAATCTGTTAGAGTTCTTTAAGGAAATAACAAGGAAGTTAAATAAAGGAGAACTAATGCACGTGATTTATTTAGATTTCCAAAAGACCTTTAACAAGATGCCACAACGGAGGCTATTAAATAAGTTAAGTGCCCATGGTGGTAAGGTCAAGATCCTGGCATGGATACAGGATTGGCTGATTGGCAAAGGCAGAGTGTGGGGATAAAGGACCTTTCTCAGGATGGCAGTAGTGATTAGTGGTGTGCCTCAGAGGTCAATATTGGGACCACAACTTTTCATAGTGTATATTAACAATTTGGAGGAACGAACTGAGGCACTGTTGCTAATTTTGCAGATGCTACAAAGATATGTGGAGGGACAGGTAGTATTGAGGAAGTGGGGGCTGCAGAAGTTCTTGGACAGGTTAGGAGCATGGGCAAAAAAGTGGCAGAATACAATGTGGAAAAGTATGAGGTTATGCATTTTGGAAGGAGGAATGGAGGCATAGACTATTTTCTAAATGGGAAAATGCTTAAGAAATTAGAAACACAAAGAGACATGAGAGTTATTGTTCAAGATTCTCTTAAGGTTAATGTGAAAGTTCAGTCAGCAGTTAGGAAGGCAAATGCAATGTCAGCATTTGCGTTGAGAGGGCCAAAATACAAGAGCAGCGATTCTGAGGCTGTATAAAATTCTGATCAAACCCCATTTAGAGTATTGTGAGCAGTTTTGAGCCCCATATCTAAGGAAAGGATCCAAAGGAAGTTCACAAGAATGATCCCTCGAATGAAGAGCTTGTCATATGACAATCAGTTGAGAGTTCTGGGTCTGTACTTGTTAGAGTTTATAAGGATGAGAGGGGGATCTTGTTGAAACTTACAGAATACTGCGAGGCCTGGATAGAATGGACATGTAGAGGATGTTTCCACTAGTCGGAAAAACTAGAACCAGAGGGCACAACCACAGGCTAAAGGGACGATCTTTAAAACAAAGCTGAGAGGAATTTCTTCAGCCAGAGAATGGTGAATGTGTGAAACTCTTTGCCTCAGAAAGCTGCGGAAACCAAGTCATAGGATCACAATCAATCCCGAGTATAGGACAGGCAGTCCAAGCAGTTGATGGAGATTTTGAGAGCTGAGGCCACTGAGATTTGGAGCCCTGTAAGACTTGCAGAACAATGCTGACTTCTAGAATCAGGTCATGTAGAGCACAGCACATCACTATGATATGGAAAATCCCTGCTGAGGCATACAAAGATTTATCAAGGCAATTAAATTGCATCTTCTGAATCCCTGTAGCCTGCTTTATAGTAAGTCACATTGAACTCAGATAGCTGTTGTATCTTGCCTTTGCATCTGTGCCTGACTTTCTCACAAACATCAGTAGCCAAGTCCTCAGCTGGTAACACTCCTCATCTAGTATCCACCCCTGTAGACACATCAGAGCTCCAAAAAGGTCTGATGTCTGACATACAGAGACATCGTGGCTACTTCCTGAGAACTGTGCACACATCTGGAGGATTCATTTGCAGTGTTTACAGAGCAATTGTGTACTAAGCAAGTGGAAGCCATTTCAATTGATGAAGACCGCTGTTTGGTCTGCGGGAGACTTGTCGACCACATGAGTGCAAGTAATTATACTCTGCATCTGGGGCAAACTCAGCAACGACCCTGAATGTTTGGGATTGGTGTAAAAGTGCACATATCACAAGTCCCCCTGAACATAGCATTGGTGACAAAGCATGGCTTTGCCAACGGAAAATCATATTTCACAAATTTGATTGAGTTTATTGATGGAGTAATCAAGAAGGTAGATGAGGACAGTGCAGTTTGATGTTGTATACATGGACTTTAGCAAGGCCTTTGACAAAGTACTGCATGATAAGTTGTTGCATAAGCTTAAATTTCACCAGATTCAGTGTGAGGTATTTAAACGGATACATAATTGGCTTCTTGACAGAAGTCAAAGGTGGTTTTAGAGAGTTGTTTTTCAAACTGGAAGCCTGTGATCAGTGGTGTGCCTCAGGGATCAGTGATGGGTCCACTGCTATTTGCCATTTATATTAATGATTTGAATGAGAATATAGGAGAAATGGTTAGTAAATTTGCAGATGACACTAAGATTGGTGGCATAGTGGACAATGAAGAAAATTATCTCTAATTGCAACAGGATGTTGATTAACTGGGCCAGTGGGCTGACGAATGGCAGATGGAGTTTAATTTAGACAAATGTGAGGTGATGCATTTTGATAGCTTGAACCAGGGCAGGACTTACTTAGTAAATGATAGGGCATTGGAGAAAGTTACAAAACAAAGAGATCTAGGGGTGCAGATTCATAGCTCCTAGAAAGTGGAGTCACTGGTGGACAGAGTGGTGAGGAAGGCATTCGGCATGCTTACTTTCATCAGTCAGAACATTGAATACAGGAGTTGGAATATCTTGTTGAAGTTATACAAAACATTGGTACGGCCACTTTGGAATACTGTGTGCAATTTTGGTCACTCTATTATAGAAAGGATATTATTAAGCTAGAAAGAGTGCAGAAAAGATTTACTAGGATGTTACTGGGATTTGGCTGAATAGACTGGGACTTTTTTCTCTGGAGCTGAGGGGTGATCTTATAGAGGTCTATAAAATAGTGAGGGATGCAGATCAGCTAGATAGTCGATATCTTTTTCTAACGGTAGGGGAGTCTAAAATTAGAGGTCATAGGTTTAAGGTGAGAGGAGAGAAATACAAAAGTGTCCAGAGGGGCAATTTTTTCACATGGAGGGTAGTGACTGTCTGGAACAAGCTGCCAGAGGTAGTATTAGAGGCGGGTACAATTTTGTCTTTTAAATCAGATTTAGATAGTTACATGGGTACAGTAGGTATAGACGGATATGGGCCAAATGCAGGCAATTGGGATTAGCTTATGGATTTAAAAAAAAAAGTTGGCATAGACAAGTTTGGGCCAAAGGGTCTGTTTCCATGCTGTAAACCTCTATGATTCTATAACTCTATGACCAGATTGATGCAGTGATGAATTGCAGATTGGGAGGGCCCAAATATTTCTGAAGATCCATGGAATGATCTGGAGATGCAGAAATTCACACCGCGGGGACTTTCAGCCTCACAAGCATTGGATGGCCACCAATTTCCGCAGGGCTCAGTTCATCTGCCCTCATGGCATACAAATCTGTAACAGAAGCAAGTTATTCAGTAACACTGCTGCTCCAACATTAACAGGAAGCTGAGCTTCTGATGGTAGACTTTGTCTGGTTAGTAATCTCTTCTGCCCACAAGCAGCTGGTTGTGTGCTGTCTGTATCTTCTTCCTCATTAACCGCTGAGGTTTCAGCTCTCTCCCTTTATGATGCTCATCCTATCATGAGATATTGAAAAAGCTGAATTGTCTTCTTCTGCACTGTAAAGATTCTGTGATTCTAATGAGGCCCATGGTAAATACCTGCTTTCAATTCCAGGGTCTCCCATACTCCTGCTCTAGTTACACAACTGCCACTTCAGAGATGGCACAGAAGTAGTATAGCCCCATTGTCTTGGCAGGTTTGTTGCTGCTCCTGCCTACCATATCAGCGTTCCACACTGTTCCACCTTCCCCACCAAGCCACATTGGCATTCATAACAGCTGGGATCTAAAAGAACTACTGCTGCCTCTCACTAATCCATCATCTCATTGTACCTTGCAAGTCTCTGAATTGTGTTGCTTCCTTGCATGCTTTATAAACTTTGAAATTCCTGATAAAGTAGCAGCTAAGTGCCTGTCAAGTGGGTTTAATTACCTTTCTGTCACATTTCAGCATGAGATCTTTTTACCATGCTGGACACATTTCAAAATATTCAGTTGTAATATAAAGACACTGGGCTTCCTCACTAATGCCTTCATTACAACATTAAAGCTCCTTCCTCCTAAGGGGCAGCAAGGTGGTGCAATGATTAACATTGCTGCCTCACAGCACCAGGGACCAGGGTTCAGTTCTGGCCTCGTGTGACTGTGAGGAGTGTGCTCACATATTCTCCCCATATCTGCATGATTTCCTCCACATACTCTGGTTTCCTCCCACATGCCAAAGATGTGCGGATTAGGTTGATTGACCATGCTAGATTGCCCCTTAGACTTGGGGGGATTTACAAAGTAAATATGTGGGATTGTTGTCATTGCAGACTTGTTGGGCTGAATGGATTCCTTCTGCACTATAGGGATTCTATGATTCTGATTTTGGGTACTAAAATCTAGCTCATGGAATTTAATTCAGTAGTTATAAAAATTACTGAATGTCTTATCTGGTCACAATAAATCAATAGTGTGTGAATGTTATTTGGGATAACAATGACTACTGTTAAATTGTCACTTGTCCTTGAGTTTTGCAAACAGCAAATAAAAGCATAGTAGCCAAGAAAAAAGCTTACAAACTCACAAATTCCCTAAAAGAAAAGAGATCTAACTGCAACTGAAGACCTATTTAAATTTCACTGACATGGCCTACTTGCTGACTGTTGACAAGAATTCCTGAACAGATTTTAAGATTTCATGAATCCAGTGCATCAATAGTTTACTTGGGAAAAGGGGCCTTCAAAAGACAAAGGACCAGTAATACCTCAATGACGGTTGTAGCGCTTACAGACTGCCCTCCAGGGATAATCAAGTAGATACACTGAGCCTGTCAAGAATGCAACTGGTGTAATTCTTGGGCTAGTGCACGAATGCATTACAAACTGTTGCTGGCAAGTTGGTAGGGAGACAGACAGACGTGCCTGTCAACTCCTGCCTCTGATTGGATTTTCTATAAACTAATCCAATGTATTTGGATCCCTCCCCAAATTCCCACATTTTTCTTTCCCAACACAACTCTGTGTGAATTCCACACCCGGGTAAATTTACAAATTGCGTGGTTTAGTAGAGAATCTTGCTCGAAGTGAGAAGATTCAGTGCTATGGTATTTATAGCTTTATCAGTGAGCTGAGCTCCCTCAAACCACAGCTGTCCATTGGGAGTGAAGAATTATTCAAGCACAAAATGAACTCCACATTGAAGCAAACAATATTTATAACACAAGGGACTAATTAATGTACTAATAGTCTAATTAGGTGGCTTTGATTGTGTTTGCAAATTCAAGTTATTTATATGTTCCCATTGCACATTAATCCAGACACACAGAAAGTACTAATGGAAGTGTCAGGATACTTAAAAGGATGCAACTATTTAAACTAAGAAATAACATGAATGTTGGGAAGGAAACAAACATTCTCCTGCATTTTAGGGAGACTGAAAATATATTTAAAATTGCTGGGAAAGGAGACATTTTTTGTCAAAGCTATAATGTGTGGAAAGAGATTACTGATTGGTTGGCTGTGGGTTCCTAACTGGATCTTGCAATGGACAAGATACAGATCATACTTAGCCAGTCTATGCTTCCAAAACCTAAAACACAGGTGGTGGTGCTGGTGACGGTGGCGGTGACAGCGGTATCTTCCGACATGGTTATGCACCGATCCCAACAAATAGCACGTGCACCTAAAAATAGGTTCCATGCCCGGTGCCAAACAACGTACAACTGTTCTTAACTGAGAACCCACTGGAATAAAGGCAATCTCTTGGGATACATGGAACATATTCTTAAGTTCTACACAAGTGACAAGTCCCAATCTAACAAACTACAGCGAGGATGATGCTTGGCAAAGTCTGTTCGACACATTTGTACAGTGGGAAATAAAAAGAAGAAGAAAGGAAGTTCTTGCTAAAGAAGTATTGCATACCTTTCAACTGGCACAAGCTTGACTGCAATCAGAAAAAACATGAAGCTGATTAGCATGAGATTGACTTGATTTCAATCTCATTAATGAGTTTGCCATGGAATCTTTCCTCTCTCTTGAAATATTTCCACCTTTCCGGTGGGATGTAGCACGGCACGAATCACTACTAGTCTTCACTAGCGAGATTAGTTAGGGAGGCTCAATAAAGCCAGGGTGGTCGAAGGCATGGCTGGCAGTGCCTATCTGTCAGTGCTCACCAGATACCCTTGCAGTTCCAGCTGGGCAGTGTGCTGGGGCAGTGCCAAAGGGGTGGGGCCTTAGTGGGGGTGGGGCTTGAGTGAGGGTTATGAAGGAGCTGGGAACTACATGTGGTCTATACAGTTGGAAAGCTGTGTTATCGGGTATACAGTAGGAAGCGGGGGGGGGGGGGTGGTGTTGTTCAGAGGAATATGAATGGATCATGATGGGCAATATGTCAGGAATCATGATGAAGGGGGCATATTGGAATTCAGCCAGGGTGACCCATTGGATGGAACCTGATGCCAGCGACCTGTGTCAGGAAAGGGATGGAGGAACATGTGCTGATAGTGGGGTGGGGGGTCTGTCCCAAAGTCTGTGTGGGGAAGATACGGGTTTCCCAGTGCTCTGAGTGTTTGGGTCACAGTGCTTGAACACTTTGCTGCTGCTTTTATTCAGAATTATTACAATTACCCAGCTATTCCTTGAGGCTTTTCACTACTTGGTTTGATGCTAGATTGTGTTGCTCTTGAAGGGACAATCATGCCATAGACCATAAGACGTAGGAGCAAAAGTAGGCTATTCAATCCATCAAGTTTGCTCCCCCATTCAATGAAAACATAACTTATGTGACATGCTAAGATGTTCTGTAACTACAAAACTGAAACAAAAATGTTTTTGATAAGAGTTTTCATCTCACTGAGGAAGTTAATGCACACCCAGTAACCTGCTGCAAAAACTCTGATCACAATTTAACAGCTGTGATGAATTCCACTGCAGCAGTTGAGACAATACGTAACATTTTAAAATAACGCGTAATATTCTAAATAAAAGTTAATTCATCCGATCTCCTACTGTTGAGAGGCCATTTAAAGAATCCCATGATTCATATCAGCATCTTTGCCAAAAAACTAATCAGTTTTTCTTTTGGCTATACCCTCTGTGTAAAGTTTTTAGTTTTTAACAGGCAAACAGGAGGGAAAAAAAATTACTTCCACCCACCTCCAGCGGAAAGAAAATCAGAAACTTGCATGTCACGGTGAATATCTTGGCATAGATAATCCTGAAGTATTACAGTTGCAAGTTAAGATTTGCAAATTCACTCCATTGCTAAAACCATTCTGTCAGTGACAATGTAAATGACGGCAGTCCGCAGCTTACATGCTGGTCCACAGCTTCCCAGGCTGCCAGAGGAACCCTGTGTAATGTACCATGCAGCTGACAGATGCATTCTTTCACAAAACAACCAAATTCTTCCATAGGAACATTTTCCCTGGAAGCAAAAGCACAGAGCTAAGCACTTCTAAAGGATAGCCAGATTTCCTAACGTGGAGACATGCTGAATTGCTGGTGATGTATGTGAACAGAATATACTTTGATTTTGCAGAATGCCCAGCTGATCTGTGATGTAAAGTGCCCGTTTCCTTGCTCATTGCGCAGAACAAATTCTGGAGGACATCTTCGGTCATTGATTGAGCTGGCCCCTTAGCTACACTTTTTTCTACTCACTCGAACAAAGGAAACCACAGCAGACCTTTTGGAGCAACAGGAGTTTGGTATGAAGCATCAACTGAATGAAAATGGCCACATCAAATGATTGCTCTCTTTACTGAAAGACTGTAATAACTACACATAACGAAGCACAAGTGAACTGCACCGTTTATCATCACAAACAAAAATACTTCATAGAAAAAAATATATTTTTGTCCAAACTATAAAGCTTCTAATTCTTCAGCACTGTATTTCCCTCTGGTGTCTACCATGTTTCCTACCTCCAAAGCTAGTGCAGCACCTAAATGTTCCTGTTTGTGTGTTGCTTAAAGGATAATTGGCTCCTTGTGATCACAGAATCAAAGAATCATTTTAGCATAGAAGCAGTCCATTCAACCTTTTGGATCTGTGCTCACAGGAACAACTCAACTAGCCCCACTCCTCTGCCTTTTTACTGTAGTCCTATAACTTTTTCTCTTCAGATAGTTAGCTAATTCTCTTTTGAAAGCATCAATTGAATTGGTTTTCACCACAATCAGATACAGTGCATTCCAAATCACAAACACAAGCTGTATAAAAAGGATTTTCCTCATATTGACATTGCTTATCTTGCTAATCACATTAAATCAGTGTACAAAATGGTCAATGGACTGTAGCTCTTTACTCTCTTCTGAGAGTAAGCCAGTGCTGGCTGCATTTACTGGAGGGTTCTTTTGAGAAATCTGTGCTTTCTGTCACTCAGAAACTGATGTGAAACCAGACAACGGATTGGGAGTGGTAACAGCAAATTCTGGTATGTGCACTGGAACATCAGCCATTACTATTCTGCTGGGTACTGGATTGACAATTCCACTGATTAATAGAATATCTGGTCAAATAGAAACATCTGTCCTGCACTGGCCACAGTTTGGAAGCATGAGTAATGCTGCACTCCAATCTGTCCCAATTCCTTCCAAGCTGCAGTTTGTGCTTCCATGTCAATGGAGGACCCAACTGGTCTCTGGCTGGTTGACTGTTACCTATTTCAGATGTCATTGTAGCTGTCACTTGCTATGTGGGACTAACTATGACTCTCTTACTCTGCAGTGGGAGTTTCATGGTTACAGTAGCTGTGCAAATTTTGTCGCTTCTGTAGCACAGTGAGCTGCGCCTCCACGATGATCCCGCCGGTCAACATCGCCACTACTCCATCGCGGTGATGGCTAAATCAGCTGTCTAAGAAGTGACGTGGATGTAGTTGTATGTCTGGCTGCAATGCGGTCACACTGCAATTACAAACAGGTGTTTGGGATCGGCTAGTCTCCATTCACGCGTAAGGGCTCGATTTTAGCCGATCCCCGTAGCTGTGTGATTCTTCTGGTTTCTAGCGCACAGTGAGTCAATCCCTTCCACGGGAGCCACCTGGTATCGTCTCCATGGGCACAGGAGATGGTATTCCATGACTGGCCGAGAAACTAATAGCGGGGGCGACGCATGTTGGGTCCACGAGCACTACCACTGGACTGCCAGCCAGGAGTGGTATTGCTGGAATGGTCTCTGACATGTTTCGCATAGCTGTGGTATTCTTGGCATTCTAGACCACAGTGAGTCAATCCTGACTGAGGTCCCGCAGGGTGTTCAGGCCTTCAAGCTGGCAGGTGAATGGTCCTGAAGGGAATTTGACTGGCCGAGAACAGCCAACATGCTTCTATACCTATAAACCCGGTAATTTGTGAAAGAAACGTTTTGTCTTGACAGGTTTCGGCTTGTCCCGGTGATAGTTGGTGATTTGCTGACGGATGCGGTCACGCCTATCTAGGTAGTAGAAAGCACCTCCATGACCTCCTGCCCACACGATCGGCACTCAGGAAAAGACGTATACATCTGACCTGGTGTGACGCAGAGAAGGGACGTAGTGCCCTGTCTTGTTCCTGATGATCGCTGCCAGGCATTGACAAAAATATTACTGACTTAGACATGTCTTCCATGCCCCAGGGGCTGGGGGTGGTAGACAGCGATGGGCGCAGCTCCTGGTGTTGCGTGAGCAATTTTCATGCCACAGTCGCGTTTTCGGCAATGTAGTTTGTTCATTGCGCAGGCGTGTCTCCTAATAAATAAAGGTTCATTTTTGTATCAAATGATGATTTATAGGTAAACGGCTCGAGGCTGACGAGCAAAAACTAACCTGCACGTCAGGCGCTCCCAAAGGTGTGATTCAATCTGCTTATCTGCAAACATGGTAGTTGTTGCCGCATCATTTTGATCATTTCCCCATTTCCACCTTGGCCCTACAGCTGTGTAACATCAGGTGGATGTCACTCTGATTCCATTCAGAAGTGCATGACACAAGTCGACGAGCGACTATAAAACTCGGATAAGACGCTCTCACGAGTGTCTCTTAAAATTGCCTGCAAAGAAAACAAATGTTCTGAGATGCTGCCACAAAGACATGATAAAAGATAAAATTGCCGTAGACTGAGATGACCAGAAGCTGTTTTCCCCATTAAGCGGGAGAACTAACTGATTTAATCTGAGAATCGCCATATCTCAGGTAAGGGGCAAGGTTGAGAAGGCAGGGCCTTCATGAATAACCTTACCCAGTACGAGAATTAAACCCATGCTACATCACTAAGCAGCTATCCATCCAACTGAGCTAACCAACTGCTGATAAAGATGAGATGAAAACTATTTGACAGTCAAATCTACCCTGGAATAGTTTACAAATGTGCAAAATTGACAGGTGGCAAAATGCCAGCTGGTTAAGCCTTTCCTAGATTTGTACATCATGACAAGAGACTTTGAACCCTGTGTAGCCATGTCACAGAATCATGGAATCACAGAATCATATATTGCAGGAAAGGTCCTTTGGCTCATCAAATCTGCACCAACACGTGAGAAACACCTGACCTACCTGCCTAATCCCATTTGCTAGCATTTAGTTCATAGCCTTGAATGTTATTATGGGCTAAATGCTCATCCAGATATTTTTTAAAGGATGTGAGATAACACCCTCCAGGCAGTGTAATCCAGGCCTTCGCGGCAAAAAGATTTTTCCTCACATCCACTCTAAACCTCCTGCCCCTTGAACTTGTGTTCCCTCATGACTCTTCAAACTCCCTATCCACCCTGTCCATGTCACTTATAATCTTGTACACTTTTGAACAGGTGGCCCCTCAGTGTTCCCTGCTCCAATTAAAAAAAATACAAGTCTATCCAACCTCTCTTTGTAATTTAAATGCTCCATCCCAGGTGGCGTGCTGGTGAATCTCGTCTGCATCTTATAGAGGTCTTTAAAATAACAAGGGGCATAGATCAGCTGGATAGTCAATATATTTTCCCAAAGATAGGGAGTCTAAAACTAGAGGGCATAGGTTTAAGTTGAGAGAAGAGAAATACAAAAGAGTCCAGAGTGGCATTTTTTTCACACAGAGGGTGGTGAGCATTTGGAAAATCTGCTGGGATAGTAGTAGAGGCAGGTACAACTTTGTATTTTAAAAAGCATATAGACAGTTACATGGGTAAAATGGGAATAGAGGGATATGAGTCATATGCGGGAAATTGGAACTACCTTAGGGGTTTAAAAAAAAGGTGGCATGGACAAATTGGGCCGTAGATCCTTTTTCCATGCTGCAAATCTCTATGACTCTTTGACTCGAAGACCTTCAGGTTTTTAGGTTTCTGATCACCAACAACAAGCTGTCCCGATTCCTCCATGCTAATGGTATAATTAAGAAAGCCTCTACTTTCTTAGGTGACTAAGGAAATTTGGCACATCCACTACAACTCTCACCAATGTTTACAGATGCACCATAGAAAGCATTCTTTTTAGTTGTATCACAGCTTGTATGGCTCCTGCTCTATCCAAGACTGCAATAAACTATAAAGGGTCATGAAAGAAGCCCAATCTATCACACAAACCACCCTCCCATCCACTGATACTGTCTGTTCTTCCCGCTGCCTTGGAAAAGCAGCCAACATTATCAAGGATCCCACGCACTCTAGACGTACTCTCTTCCACCTTCTTCCATTAGGAAGAAGATACGAAGTCTGAGGACACATATCAACCAACTCAAGGACAGCTTCTTCCCTGCTGCCATCAGACTTTTGAATGGACTTACCTCGCATAAGCTGATCTTTCTCTATACCCTAGCTAAGAATGTAATGCTATATTTTGCACTCCTGCCTTTCCTTCTTATGAATGGTATGCTTTGTCAGTCTAGTGCACAAGAAACAACACTTCGCTGTACACTAATACATGTGGCATAAATCAAATCAAGTCCAAAACTTACCAATCCTACCTCACACAAAGTCATCTATGTTGTTTATCTAAATGGTAAATAACTGGGGACCCAACAAAGATCGATGAGGTACACCTTGGAAGAGCAAAAAAAAGACAAAAACCATAGGACCAATTAAAAAAAATTGGAAATTTCCTCTCCGATCCTTTCAAAATTCAAAGCAGCCTTGGGGATCAAATGGATCATATCTTCTGGCTAAAGCCATTGTATGATACAATCCCTATCTCAACATTCTGGGATTAAGCACTTTGCCAAATTTAAAAAAAAGTGCCATCCAGAAATTTCTCTGTAAAATTAAAATAAATTTAGAAAAATGCCTAATTAAACATTACTGTGCCAGAAAAATACAGCAAACACAGCAACAAAAAACCCACACACAAAATTCTGTGGTAAAATAAAAACTGTTTCTTTGATGCATGGTTTCTTGCTGTCATTTTAAACACAAGGAAAGATACTAACTCTGGACAAAGCCTGTAAAATTATATTAGGTGTTCATTTAATCAAATCTGGCACCTTAAAAGAAAAATAATTTGATATATCACAGACAATAAACTTGTCTGTGATATATCAAATTAAATGATATCTGAATTCTGTGATCTATCCATGTTGTTGCACAATACTCACTTTCCCATAGGACAGTATTGTTGGACACATCTAACCTGTTGATTGGCAACTTTCTAAGCCAAATCAAAGCAGTTGTGACAATTTGGACTCATAGTTCTGTGCAGACTCTGCTATTTGGAGGCTAGCTATAACAATGTCCATTTGAGATGACATGCATGATATTACCAAGAACAACGAACAAAAAAAATTCTAATGTTTCTAGCATGTAGAGCATGGAAAAGTGTTTGATGTATTTTGCTCATTCTTGTAAATATCTTGGTTGTGTATTCATATGTACCCAGGGATGGCCATAGTTTAATCTCTTAAGATTCAATTGTTTTCTTTCTTTTTATATATAAATGGCCTGTGGGTTTTGCAATGCAGTTAGAAATAATCAAATGGTTGAAATTGGGCATGTAACATTCTGTCGTACGCTTCACTGGGGAGTTTAGGAGACTGAACACAGGGAGATTGAACAGAGAATTAGAATAACAGATTACCAGAAACAAGGGGTCATTCATACAATTGAATGTGAGACTGTGGAGGTTTAGAAAACCTACCACTTAACATAATCATTGTGTCCTTTTTTGCTTCTGCATCATTTCAATGTGGACAACAATAAAGAGTTTTCTCCTCATTAGCAAGGATTCTGTTATTTTTTGGATGCATCAGCACAGAAAACTCAACAGAGGACCTCAGGAACCAGAATACATCATAGCCCGTTGAACATGTTCTGCCATTCAAGGGCAACATGATTGACCTGCAACCAAATTATATATAGCCAATTTTGTTATATATCCTTAACACCTTTGCTTAACAAACAGCATTCAATCTCAAATTTCAAATTAACAAGTGATCCAGCATTAATAGCAGCTTGCAAAAGTACACTCCAAAAACCTACCCTCTCTTTGTGCAAAAGAGATTTTAGAATTTTAGACAATGCTCCCTGAATACTAGACTCCTCATTCAGCACAAAATGTTTCTCACTATTTGCTCTAATTTTTTCCCTTCACACCTTAAAATCTTCAATCAAATCACTATCACCCTTTTGTGGTCAGTGATGTCTAGCAGCTTTTAAAAATGGCTCCTAGATATGATTGTGGGTCATGCACCATTAAGCCTGTCACACCAGAGAGAGTAGCATAAAAACTCCGAATGCAAAAGTAATTACACTTTTGTAATGGAAGATATGGTCTGATTGCCCATTACCCTCTGCAGTGGTAAATATTTACTGTACCTGCGCCTACTATGGGTCTTGGTCCCAGATGGGAGAATTCTGCCCACTGTTTTGAAACACTCGTATTCTTCTCCTCTGACATTCCGTTAGTTTTTGGATTATTTTATGTACATGTCCACAGCATTTTAACTACCTGTGTGCTTGGAACCCCAGGTCATTTTGGACCTCCACTATTTCAAACTTTTAAATATTTAGAAGATACCCTGTATTATCCTTTTTAAGTCCAGATGGAGAATCTCGATTTGTCTTCATTGAAATCTACTTGCCACAGTTTTGTCCATTCACTTAAATGATCAATATTTCTTCGTAAAGTATACTTCCATTTACACTGCTTACAATGCTACCTATCTTTGTGTTATCTGCAAAATTGGGTATGAAGCTTTCTGCCCCATTCCCTAAGTTGTTAATAAATTCAACTAATAATTGATGCCCCAATACTGATCCTTCTGCGATACCAATCGCCTGTTGTCGCTACTCCCTATCTCCTGTGCTCATGATGTGGAGATGCCGATGTTGGACTGGGGTAAACACGGTAAGAAGTCTTACAACACCAGGTTTGGACTTTAACCTGGTATTGTGAGACTTCTTCCTGCTGCTCAACCAGATTCCTAATAGGTCAGTAATTTGCCTTCAGTTTTATGAACTTTGACTTAACCAAATATTTCTTATGAGGTGACTTCTAGAAAACTTCTTTTGTTCAGTAGTTAAATTGTGAAGTCGTTGAATTGGAGCTTCTGTTTGCTGTTTACTGAGATGGACAGAGGTGACATTCCTGAAATATGTAATTATGTCTCTTCTTATAAATGAGCTCAGATGCCATGTATTCGGGTTTTGACTGGGGATTAGGTTTTACCAATGCCATTCTTCCAAAGGTATTTCTGACACTGAATTACTTCAAAGATATCACAGGATTTGTTGCAGCTTGGGATTTAAAAAAAGCTTACTCTTGAAGGTTCTATCAACTTTGCCTCTGAAGCTGGACTTAAGAAGATTCAGTAAAGTTTTCATTGCAGTATAGAAGTTCAAGAATCTGGCTTCAAAAATCTTTCTTTGGAAATTTGCCTGGCTATTTCCCTCTGAGCCTTCACTTCTTCCACCAGGTCAGGATACTTTGTTGAATTTTTCTTTGTCTTCCAGTTCAATTTGTCTCTGTATTTTAGAGAGGTTCTTGGTTTTTATCCCACTTTTGACATCATGTTGTGGGATGTTGATTTCAGATTTGTTTATCTTAAAGAAGTCTCCACAGTTTTCAATAGGTTAACAGAAAGTCTTCATTAACTGCTAGAAATATTTACACATGTACAGTAAAGGTCACAACCGCACAAGCTGGGTCTACACACGTCTCTGCTCAACACCACACTGATCTCTGTGGTCTTCTGACCTTATGTGTCTTCTTACTATGCTATGTGGATGGCAATGTATTCAGTCCAACATTAACCTTTTAAGTGCCAAACATTTATAATACACAAAAAACATCCATGGATAATCACAATTCACAATCAGATTCATCAAGCATGATCTTTTTGCAAATCCATATGTCTCTTTCAGGTCAGATGAAATTTTTTTCAACATGTTTGGTCACGCTTTCCTTAATTATACATTCCAACAATTTCCTGAAACAGATATTAAGCCAACAGGTCTATAATGTTTTGGTTTTCCTCTCTCATTTTCTTAGGTAGTGCATGTATTCACTTTAACCACATCATGTGGCAGCATGAAACACATTCATACACTCTTGGGTAAATATCCTGTTGGATTTCTTGGTGACTATCTTACATTGATGGACTCCAGTTATGCTGTTCCCCACATGAGAAAATGTTTTCTCTATGTAGTTGGTCAAAACCTTTCATAATTTTAAAGACCACTATTAAGTCACCTTTTTTCAAAAGAGAAGGAAACCAGCCTCTCAATCCTATCCTGATGTATATAACCTCACACTTCTGTGATCATCCTTGTAAATCTTTTCTGACTTCTCTCCAGTGACTCCCTATCCTTTTTATAATATGGCAATCAGAAATGACTGCAGTATTTTAAATGTAGTTGAACAGAGATTGAATACAAATTTAACATAACTTCCCTATTTTTCATTTCTAACGGTGTTGATATAAAACTGAAAACTTGGCTTACTTTTTTATGACCATGCTAATCTGCAGCAAACTTTTAGAGATGGACATATTTGTACACAAAGATTTCCTTTTTCCTCTACTTCATCTAACCTTGCACCTTTTTATTTTTATTTTATTTATTAGTGTCACAAGTAGGCTTACATTAACACTGCAACAAAGTTACTGTGAAAGACACCTAGTAGTCACACTCTGATGTCTGCTCGGGAACACTGAGGGAGAATTTAGCATGGCCAATGCACCAACCCACACAATATTTGGACTATGGGAGAAAACCAAAACATCCACAGGGAATTCACACAGGCATGGGGAGAACGAGCAAGCTCCACACAGACAGTGATCCATGCTGAGAATTCTGGTCCTTGGCAACAAAGCGAACCACAGTGCAACTGTGCCACCTATCTTCAAATAATAGGAGATCCCTGTTCTTCCTATGAAAATGTGCCATCTCACATTTATCTGTATTGACTACATTTGCCAATTATATGTCCATTCTACAAGTTTATTAATGTTGTCTTGTAATTTGTTACAGTTGACCTCAATTTGCCATTTCCCCCATTTGGTGTTATTTCCAAATTTAGAAATTGTGTTAATTTCAATGTCCAATTTATTGATGTAAAACATCAGAATTTGTTGATGTAAATCAAGATTGATCCTTGTGGAACACTGCTTCTCAGCTTCTGCCACTCTTACTAATTCTGTTTTGTTACCGCTCATTGCTTTCTGTCTTGAATCTAGCTAGCAATCCATTCAGCCATTTTTCCTTGACTCCACATTCTCTGACCTTATTTATTTGTCTATAAAAGCTATATTATCAAATGTCTTTTAAAATCCAAATAAATTTCATCTATTGCATTACCTCGTCTATTACTTTTGTTATTTACTCAACAAAAATTGAATAAAACCTGGTTAAACAAGATACCTATTTTTGAAATTCATGCTATTTGCTATAATAATTCTCATTTTTAAATGTTCTTCTATTTCTCCTTTAGCCAGGATTCCATCATTTTCCCAACCATTGATGTTAATCTGACTAATCCTTAATTCCCTGGACAAGTTCTGCCTCCTTTCTTAAAGCAAGGAGCCTGATATTATACCTTTTTAAAATTAATTATTGAAAATGAATAGTAATGTCTCTGCCATCTCTTCTTTAGTTTCTTTCAAAAGACATGCATATAATCATGTGGACTAGGAGCTCTATCCTCTTGGAGTTTGTTTAGTTATTCAGTATGTCCCTTTTTAAAATTTCAATGCATTTATATAATTTCTTATCTCATCATTCAATATCTGTCTACTTGTTGTATTTTCTTCATAAATGCCAAAGTGAAATAATTATTTCATAATTGTCTCTATATTATCTGTACTATTATCCTGCCTATCATTTAATGATTCCTTTCCCATCTCTGACTTTCATTTTTGTGATATGCCTGTAAAATATTTTAGCTTTTTGTTTTATTTCTCATGTTAAATTAATTTCATGGTTCTGTTTTGTTTTCCCAATTGTTTGTTGACTTTTCACCTAAGGTCTTTGTATTTTCCTTTATCATATACTTATCTGCTGTCTTCATATTTAATATGTGCTTCTTTCCTGACTGTGAATTGTTCCTTTATTCAGCGATGGAGTTCTAAGAGTATTTAAGTTGTTCTTTCCTTTCAATAGAATATAGTTTCCTGCAATCTTTTGAAACCTTTTTAAATGTTTCTCCTGTTGTTCACCAATATAATGGCCCATTTTGTTTTCCCAAGTTCTATTCTTAGCTTCTCAAAATCAGTTTTTGTCCAATCTGATAATTCAGTATTCGTCCTATTTATATCCTTCTCTATCATCATGTTTCCTATGAGAATTAATGTCAGTTAAAAATTAAGGGGGTTGTTCTAGTAGCCATTAATTTAGTTGCATAGTGACTAAGGAAGGGAATTAAATATTCCAGGAAAATTGACTTTTAGGAGGGATAGAAAAATTTAAAAAAAGGATTGCTTTGATAATAGTGGATGGGGTAAAGACAAGGGAAAGGATCTTAGCTCGGAAAATCAAGATGCAGAATCAGCTTGCATAATGCTAAGCAACAACAAAGAGCAGAAAATACCGTGGGAGTAGTTAATAGGCCTCTTGACTACTTGCAGTGTTGGACAGAATATAAATGAGAAAATTATCGATGCAAATAACAAGAATATTATGATATTGATGTGAGGAGCTTTAATCTTCATTTGGGCAAACCATATTTGCTGTAACTGTGTTGAGAATGAGTTCATGGAATGCATACAAAATCTTTGTATTTTCTAGATCATACAGCCAATTATGGAACAGGCTGTTTTGGATCTCATACTGTGCAATAAAGCAGAAGTAATTAATAACCTTGTGATAAAAGAGCTTCTGGAGAGTAGGGATCATAACCTAATAGAATTTTACATAGAGTTTGTGAATGATTTAGTTAGATCTGATGCTAGAATCTTAAATCTACTATTAAGCAAACTATTTAGGCACAAGGTGCAAGTTGGTGATAGTAGATTGAGAAAATGGGCTGATAGATATAATAATTTATAATTTATATGCATCCCCTTACGAAATGAAAATCCCATGAGAAAG
Organism: Sphyrna mokarran; assembly: GCA_024679065.1. Classification (NCBI taxonomy): domain Eukaryota; kingdom Metazoa; phylum Chordata; class Chondrichthyes; order Carcharhiniformes; family Carcharhinidae; genus Sphyrna; species Sphyrna mokarran. The sequence goes on along the minus strand of JAGIQG010000001.1, from coordinate 105,137,468 downwards.
GTAGTCCAGGCATGGCTAACAAAATAAGTTAAAGATAATATTAGATTAAAGGAAGAGGCTTATACTTCAGAAGGTGAAAACACAAAATTCAGCAAAAGAAGACAAATAAATCATAGAATAGAAGTATCATAGAGTCCCAGCAGTGCAGAAGGAAGTCATTTGGTCCATTGAGCCTGCATCAACAATGATTCTAACTAGTCCCTATCCCCCTAACCATATATATTTATCCTGAATCTAAGGGACAATTTAGCATGGCCAATCAACCTAACATCTTAGGAATGTGGGAGGAAACCAGAGCATCCAGAGCAAATCCATGCAGACATAGGGAGAACGTATAAAATCCGCAGTCATTGAAGATGGAATTGAACCCGAGTCCACAATTTCAAACAAGCAAATCAACTTTATTATGCAAAGTCAGTGAAATAAAAGACTCTACAACATATACCATATATACTAACATTCAGAATTAAATTTAAGTAAATATGAATTAACAAACAAACTACAGTTAAATACGCCACACTGTACATTAATAGCAGATGTAATCAAGACGAATTCTACAGATCTCTTAACAACCCAGCTAGACATGGGTAACAATCATGAGTCACAAACTGTCATTAACTTTATGTCTTCCTCAAAAGGTATTCAATCACTTCACTTTTGAAGATCTAGGCTGTGATTCTCCATTGCGTTAATTTTTTAGTGCAGTTGGCCAAGAGATTCTCACGTCAGCTGATTTGCAGAGTTTGATTGTGCGTTTGTGCCCCTATATAGCATCTTCCCGTGCTAGATTTCCAGTGGCATGAGATCTGTGCTGGAAATTGGTAGGGAGGTGTAAAGATCAATTAAATGATTATTTGCAAAGAATTTAAATGTGATTAGTAGACTCAGGACTGAAGACTCTAGGCCTGCTAGCATTTCCCCTCACCAGAGTGGTTCACTCCAAAGGGGTTTAGAGTAGGTCCCCACTTATGGGGATCTAGTGGTCTGACCCCACTGGAGTGAAGAGGGAGCAATTGAACTCCCCCCTCCACAGAGGGTCAGGTAGCAGGGGATACACTAGGCATTGGCACCTCGGCAGTGTCCCTAGCACTGCCCAAAGACAAAGTGCCAATGTCCAGGGGGCACCTTGACACTGTCTTTTGGGCATGGGGAAGTGCCAATGGGGCAGAGCATAGGGGGATAGGACCTTATGGGAACAGGGCAAGGGGGCGATCGGGGTGGGTTAGGGAGTGGTCAGCCAAGGAGGGCAATCAATCTGCTGGGTGGGTCAGCAATGTGGGGCCGGTCGATACTGTGGGAGGAGGCTCAGGATTGTGGGGGTGGGAAATCGGGGGAGGAGGGAGGCTGGAGGTCAGGGTGGGCCAGGAAGAGGTGGTTTGGGGCTGGCCTAGAAAAGGTTGGGGGTCAAGAAGCTGGCCAGCAATCAAACTGGCCAGCAACTGGGAGGCCATTAGTGCAGGGCAACAGCGCATGCACAGTAGCACGCTCAACATGCTGATTTCAGCCTCTCTCGCAGGGATAAACACCTCCCCATAGTTTTTAAAGAAATTCACACTTGTGACCTTGCAGTGCACAGCATATGGGAGATTCTCCTGTGAACTCCCACTGGAAAAAAAATCAGCATGAATTACTCCAATTTTCTTGTGAATTTGACACTTAGAATCTTTTTGGGAGAATTCCCTAGCCCTAGCTTTAGTATTCCCTCAAAAGATGCTCTGACTTGGGCTGCTTCTTCTGACACTGTGTTCCAAAAGATTCACAAAGTTTCACTCTCATCTCTAAATACTGGCATAGTTCAAACTCCTCATCCCAGGAAGCAGTGCTGTGAACATCCATTGCACTCCCCTGAGGAGAAGTGTATTCTTCCAGGTAAGGAGACCAAAACTATACAAATATTCCAGGTGTGGTTTCATCAGGGCCTTATACAATTGCAATGATGATCCTTTACCCTTATACTTCAATACCTTCTGTAATAAAGGCTAACATACTGTCTGATTTTCTAATTGCTTGTCACATCTACATGTTAACTTTCTGTTATTTGTGCACCAGTATACCCGGGTCCCACTGAATACCAATATTTCCCATTCATGTATGATTTATAAATATATTGCTTTTCTATTTATTCTACCAAAATGAATAATTCCATATTTCTCATAATCAGCTTTAATGAGCTGGCACTGTGCCTGTCTTTTTTTGAACTCCTGTCTTCTGGCTTCACAGAGTTATAAATGGCTTCAAGGGCTTCCTCTTGGAATGCCAGTGCAGCCACCATGGGTCAAATGGCTCCTTCTGCAGTGCAACAGTTCTGTGATTCTGAAGTTTAAATGCCTGGTACAGAACTAGTGATCTTCCATCACCTTTTCTGGACTGCCACTGCCTGCAGCCTGCTAACAGGTCTCAGGCCTTTTTGTGCAATGCCTACCATACAAGTTCCAATTGTAACCAACTCCCTCTCCCGCAAGTAGACTGAAACCAGAGAACCATATTGAGCTCCACCCATCTCCATGACAATGCAGCATTTATGAGTTCACTGATTGCTTTCAAACTAATTTCATTTTAACTCTCAAAGCAAAACATCTCTCTGGACTGCACTTCTTTGCAAACAGTGTTGAAAGTATATCACCAGTTTTCCAGCAAAACAAGCCCATTTGCTGTTTTATGGCTCTACCTCATCTGATCTTACTCAATTAAGCACAAGGCTAACATTCTGTACAGTCATTTCTTGAGATGTTTTGGCAATCTCTAAACTCAGCGTTTAATTACCTTAACGTTTACAACTTTAGTCTTTCTGGAGCTAAAACATTACCTCTACTATGTTAACATAAACTATGAACTAGATATTGTCACATCTCCTCTCCAAAAGAAAATGAAATGTGTCATTGATATTCATTAGCTGCAGCCATAATTCATTCTTAAGTCTATTTTCTAGGGTCAAACATTTTAAATTATTTTTTTGAAATTATGAGCCGGAATTTATGACCTTGTTTGTCCCAAAACCACAAAATCCTGCCCAAGGTCAACAGACCTTCGCATTGTCCACTCCTTGCCCACTCCAATTCCCGTGATGGGTAGGATAGTAAAATTCCAGACAACATGTTCAAAATGGCTTCTGTTTGTACAACAACTTATTCATCCTTACTCACTTTAAGAATATAATTCAATTTTTTTTTAAGCAGAAAGATTTGAAGTTCTTGTTTGGTCTGATCTTTAAACAATTTGTAATCTTTTGGCCTAATCAAATCAGATTTTATTAAATACTTTTCAAGCAAAGTCAACAGCCTCTTCATTTCAGATCTTGAATTTTCTTACTCTTCTGTACAATTCAAAAACTACTTTATTCCAATTATTTTGAGGATGTAACTGATCTTTTTAACAAAGTTCAATTGCCTGGATTTGTTCTGCTGTATTTGGCATGGGTAATTTTCGTGCTGTCTCATCACTGACAGGAACATTTATCGCAGTGTAACTGTCATTAACTGTTTATGATTCAGCAACTTTGTGAGAAAAGGTCTAAATCTTTTATTAATAATAGGCTCTGAGCAATCCAAATTCTCTCAGGATGACAATCTTTCTGGGTTCTTCCTTGGACAAAAGTGGAATGACGTCCCTTCAAATATAAACTCATTAAAATTATTTGCACCTGAATCCATTTCCAAGATAAAAATATTAGATGCAATGGATTTCTCATAATCTTCCCTTCGTAGTACAATTTTATCTGAGGACATTCCTGTCACTTGTACCACTATCATTGATTTAGCACCCATTTTCTTTTCTAGTATAATATTTTCTGAAGACTCCTTAAGTATTCCTATTACTGCCACTAGTTTACCATTCAGCATCCAACAACTAGCTTTTACTGTTCTGTGAAAATAAAAGTCTACTGGTTTATTCTTTATACTAATATTTTTATTGGCTAGAACAATTTTTGATTTCTCCCCAAAGCTAAACTTTTTTACATTCCTCAAGCTCCCCTTTGGTTATACAAATGGCAATCTACTGCCCTTAGCTGCTGTGGTAATACATTATACTCAGCAGCGACATTGCTAGTTCCCTTAAATTAGAAACCTTACAACCTTCCAGGTGTGACCTGAAAGATATTGGGATGCTATTTTGATCACTTCCCATACTTTGCCTGTCATCTCTTTTAAAATGTCACGATCAGTGAGAAGATTCAACATTGGACCAGCTGAAGGGTTCAGCCTTCTGTAAACTATGACAGTGAGGGTTCAACAGGTAAAACCTCTGAAAGTCAACAGAAGTTCCTATGTACAAAGTGGTATTTGTCACACACTGCAATGAGACCTGAATTATGTATCAGTGTTACCTAAGAATGCTAGAGAAATTCTATCAGCAATATCTCTGCTGCATCCTCTGGATTAGATGGGATGACCTCTGAACAAATGTTAGAGTCCTTCTTGAAGCCAGCTCCATAAACATTCAGGTAAAACTCCTGCATAATTAACTTTGATGGACTGAACACTGGGTCCAAATGACTGAAAAGCATCTCTCTTTCCAAATTGTTTTCTCAACACTCAAATGGCCTACGTTTCAGGAAAACACTGTAATTATCCTTGAAACATGTCTGCATTGACTTGAATGACTGGGAAGAGCTTGCTACCAATTGATCCAAATAGCAACAGTCTGTCCATCAAGTTACATCATGCTTTGAGTCACAATGTCCTAATGATAAACGAGACAGACAACAAAGGAAGCAAATCGTACACTGTGGATCCCACAACCTCACAAGACATTCTACTCCATGTGTCCAAGAATCTGACCAGGAATGGGCTGGTTTACTCACATGAAGACCCATGGCAGAAACTTATAACCCTGCGTAGACATTCTCCTTGGATTGAGGGACAGATGCCGTTGTCTCAACATTGTGCTACTGGCAGGCATGAATATACAATTCTCTAGTGTGTTATCTGAGCCATTAATAAAGTGAATAGCAGCACAGATTCTTGTGGGATGTCACAAGTCTCTTCCACCGACATGTACATGCAAACCCAGTATTCCTAATTTTTCTGTTTGCAGCCTAACTAATTTACTAACCAAGTCAATAACTCATCTTCAATTGTATAAAATGTAATTTTAATTTGCAATGAAACATTATTGGATGATTTCTGGAAATCCATATAAATAAATTACATTAGTGGAGAATCCCCCGTCTACTACTTTTATGACTTCTAGGAAAAATATCAGTTTGGTTCATGAGCCTTGATCTTCCCTTTACAAATCCATGCTAACTCTGTCTATTCAACTATAATTTCAAGTGTTCAGACATTTCCCTTAATTATAGATGTCAATAACTTCTGCAAGGATGTGCAAATAACGAGTCCACAATTTAGGTGTTTCTCTCACAGATTTCATAAGTAACAGTATACAATTTTAAATCTAAAGAGATATAAAGTGGAGTTTTGGAATATTACAGATAAGTACATTGAAGTAGGAGTTGCATTTTTGACTCATATGAAATCTATCCACAGCTATTACAAATATACTATACAGGTTTTAATGTGTTCAGAATACACCTTCTGGAAAACAAAATAAAATCTCAAGCTTACATGCTATATGATACATCAAAAGTTTTCGCATAATAATTAGGCAAAGAACAAAAATAGTTATGAACTGTAAGATGCAGTGTTTATAGTATTATATTTTTAGTAAAAATGCCTATATATCTAATACATATTGCAGCATTTATGGATTAAAAGAGAAATGCTAGAAATATTCATTTGTGTGCATTTGTGCAGAAAGAAACTGGGTTCATTCAAGTCCATGAGCTTTCATCCAGGATGTTTATGTACAGTTCTAAAAGGCTGTAAAATGTTGCGGGAAGTCTGAACTAAACTTGTCGCTACTTGGAAGTATTTTAATAAAGGGTTGATTTCATCTTTATTCAGCATTTAACAGCAGGGGATGTAAAATTAACAATATTTCGGCCAAATTGAACATAACCCAAAATCCAAAGAAATAGGGAAATAAACTTGTTTCTATTTGGGGAAAGTCCAGAATTCTTCAGTGAGCGTTTTTAACTAAAGCATAAACTTTTAACGGACAAACGAGATGTTCTTTCCTACTCAGGTATAAATTTAAGAAGAAGTCGGTTATCAATTTAACAATTTGATGTGAATAAAGGTTAAATTTCTTTGTATAAAATCTTCCGATTTCGCGATTATAATTGTTAAATTTAACACGCAGCAGATAAAAAATGGGGTATACTGAAAAACTAAACATGTATGCATTGCATACTTTCAAAGAACAAACTGATTGTATTGCCTACATTAATGCGAGATGTAAAAAATATCTTAATGACAGGATGAAATTAAAGCAGTCCCTCAGTTTGAATGTTGTGATGTATAAGGTATATATATTAAATGAAATAATTGCTTTCAATTATGGAACAGTGCCCCAGCGTAAGAAATTTATTTCTCAATGATCGCGTAGTACTTTTTTAAATTGCTAGGTGATAGTCGTGAAGGTTTTACGAAATCAGCAAAATTTGCATATTCATCAAGTGTGCAATTGGTAAAACAACAGACACCGTGCTTACTGAATTCAATTCCATTTTATGTATAAACGTCAGAGTTGAGTTACTTTCTACCAGCAACCCAAGAAACAAAACTACTTTCCGAAAATATGTGACAAAGTCTAAATCGGACTCTTTAAAGATTTAAAATCTATTTTTCTTATACGCGGAGGCTAATTTTATTCAGATAAACAGGTTTTGAACTTAGGAGACTGTAATTGAAACGGACTTGGCTTTTCTGGAAATATTAATTCCCGAAGTTCATACTTTAATAAACAAAGAACAATAAAACACACGATGAAACCAAAGCTGTGAGAATCGTAGATTGTCCGCACGGCTCTCGGTGCTACTGTTATTTTTATTAACCTTAATCATTACATCTACATGGCTGGATATTATAGTCATGTCAATGAATCAGATTCGGAGCCCACTTTGCAGGGAAAAGTAACTATTCTCAATGCAATCAGTTGCTTCGGTAAATAAAACATTGCCATTTTGTGAGTATTACGGGGTATTAGCACCAGCTATTACCCTCTGAACATTTCCACAGTTCGCCGCAGATTATGCCAAAGCTTTCCTTTTGTTTCCGGCAAGTTGTTTTTCCAGTAGTTGGTGATATGTTTTGTTTTATTTCTGCAGGAGGAGCAATTGCTCAATTTATTATCAAATGCGTTGATTTGGGTTTTCCTCCAATTTATTTTTCAATATTTAAGCAGTACAATAGCAAAATATAATGAAATCTTTACGTCTTACATAAAAGATGAACAACAGTAAATAACAAAACAGTAGAGTCTGACAAGTTTCTTGTCAAATTTCCGGAGCTATGAATTAGATAATTAGTAAGGGTTTTCCAAGCAGGGAAATAAGAGAATGTATCCATCATTCATTAAAATATAAAAATAAATTACTTCGGATGCTGGAATCTGAAAAAGAAACAGAAAATGCTGGAAAATCTCAGCAGATCTGACAGCATCTGTGAGGAAAGAACAGAGCAAACGTTGACCATTGCTCATTAAACTCTAACCGATTGTGCTACCTTTATACAACGAGTGTACAATCCCGAATTTGGGGGCTAATTTGTTGGAGAGAAACTCAAGACACCCTTACTGCAACTGTTCAATAGTCTTTATTTTCTTCCCTATTAAAATTTCAATTCAGCGCTTAATATTTGAAATCTCGTCGAAATGTCAACATAATAATTCTGATAACTTTTAAATTCAAATCTTGGTTTATTCAACTAACGGTTTTTATATTTCAGTGTCGAACATATCATCAATTTATTTGATTCAACTCCATACATATTGTTGGCAATTATTTATGAATAGCAACAGATTCCACACTGACTTTTGTGAATTGCTTAGGTAAGTAAGTGAACAAAAATGGGAAATAAAGGGATGTGGGAAAAGGCAGTCGGGAAGGCATTATCATTTATGTTATAAGCAGAATGAACAACACCTCCTAATTGGGGTCAATAACGTATTTCTATGTTGTAATTCCTATATAAAGGAAGGTAAGAAAGACTTGTATTTATATATTACCTCGACAAGCTTAAGGTGTTTTGAAGATACAACATGATACAAAGATAGGTAGGAGAACAGTTCTGAGGAGGACACAAGAATCTGTGAAGAGATATGGATAAAGTGAGTGGACAAAAGTGCAGCAGATGGATATATGTGGGAAAATATGAGGCTGTCCACTATGGCAGGAGGAACTGAGAAGCAGAATGTTATCTAAAGGGAGAAAGACTGCAAAATGCTGTGGTACAGAAGGATCTAGAAATTTTCCTTCCATAAATCACAGAAAGATAGCATCTGAATACAGCAAGCAATTAGGAAGACAAATGGAATTTTGGGCTTTATTGCAAGAAGCATGGAATATGAAAGAATGGGGCAACTCTTTGTGGCATTGATGAGATTACATTGATGAGATTACACTGGGATACTTTATGTAGTTTTGGTCCTATTATTTAAGAGGGATTATACATGCATTGAAGAGACTTTGGAGAAGGTACACTGGACTGTTTCCTGAAATGAAGATATTATCCTACAGGGATGGCTTCAGCGGATGTGCTTGTATTCTTTGAAGTTTAGAAGAATGGAAGATGATCTTATTAAAAAAATAAGATACTGAGATGGTTTGAAAAGGTGGATATTGAAAATATTTCACCTCATGGAGGAATCAATGACTTGAGAACACAATTTTGAAATTAGTGTCTCCCCTTTAAGACAGAAACCAGGAAGAATTTCTTCCCTCTGAGGTTCATTAATCTTTGGATAATTTTCATTATCCTATCAGCAGCAGGGATTTGATTATTGAACATATTCAAGGCTGAGTTGGAAACATAGAAACATAAAAATTCAAAGCAAGAAAAGACCATTGGGCCCTTCAAGCCTGCTCTGCTATTCACTTTTATCATGATTAATCATCAAATTCAATATCCTGATCCCCACTTTCCTCTTCCCATATCCCTTGGCCCTTTTAGCTCCAAAAGCTATAGGTAATTCCTTTTTGAAATCAGACAATGCTTTGGCTTCAACTATCTTCTGTGGTAGTGAGTTCTACACATTCACCATCTTCTTGGTGAAGAAATTTCTCCTCAGTTCTAAAAGGTTTACCCCTTATTCTCAAACTATGATTCTAATTCTGGACAATGGTTCCCCACCATTGGGAACATTCTTCCTGAGTCTACCCTTTCTAACCATGTCAGAATTTTATATGTTTCTATGAGATTCCCTCTTACTCTTCTAAACTCTAATGAATATAATTCTAACCGACTTAGTTCCCCCCTCATATGACAAACCTACCATCCCATGGATCAACCAGGTAAAACTTCGCTGTAGTCCCTCTATAGCAAATCATCTTTCCTCAGGTAAGAAAACTAAAATTGCACACAATACACTGGATGTGTCCTCACCAATGCCCTGTACAATTGCAGAAAAACATTCCTATCCCTATATTCAAATCTTGCTATGAAGGCCAACATATTTCTTGCTTTCTTTACTGCCTAACATACCCGCACCCTTACTTTCAGCAACTGATGCACGAGAACTCAAAGGTCTCATTGAGTATCCACCTCTCTCAATTTGCACCCATGCAATTAACAATCTGCCTTCCTATTATTGCTACCAAAGTGGATAACCTCACAATTATTCACATTATCCTGCATCTGCATCTGCCATGCATATGCTCACACACTCAGCCTGTCCAAATCACACTGAACCATCTCTGCATCCTTCTCACTGCTTACTCTCCCATCCAACTTTGTATCATTTGCAAATTTGCAAATCATTAATACATGAGGGATCTTGGTGTATATGTGCATAGATCCCTGAAAGTAGGCAGTCAAGTCGATAAGGTTGTTAAGAAGGCATATGGAGTCTTAGCTTTTATTGGTAGGGGATTGAATTTCAGAGCCGCAACGTCATGTTGCAACTGTACAAAACTCTAGTGCGGCCGCACTTGGAGTATTGTGTGCAGTTCTGGTCCCCACATTATAAGAAAGATGTGGAGGCATTGGAGAGGTACAGAGGAGGTTTACCAGGATGTTGCCTGGTATGGAGGGCAGGTCTTATGAAGAGAGGCTGAGGGATTTGAGGTTGTTTTCGTTAGAAAGGAGGCGGCTAAGAGGGGACCTTAGCGAAACATATAAGATGATTAGAGGTTTAGATAGGGTGGACAGTGATAGCCTTTTTCCTAGGATGGAGAAAGCTAGCACGAGGGGACACAGCTTTAAATTAAGGGGTGATAGTTATAGGACGGATATCAGAGGTAGGTTCTTTACCCAAAGGGTGGTTCGGGAGTGGAATGCCCTGCCTGCCACAGTTGTAGATGCACCAAGTTTGGTGGCATTTAAGAGGTTAGTTGATAAGTATGTGGAAGAGAAGGGAATGGTTTAGTTTGGAGGGACATTGCTTTTTATATTGGTCGGCGCAACATCGAAGGCTGAAGGGCCTGTTCTGTGCTGTAATGTTCTATGTTCTATGTTCTATAATGTGAACATTTAGGGTCCTAGCACAAATCCCTGTGAAACACCACTAGTCACTGACTGCCACTCAGAAAAAGATGCATTTATGCCAATTCTTTGCTTCCTATCTGCTAACCAGCTTTCTATCCATCTCAAGAATTACCTACAGTCCCATGTGCTTTAACTTTACATAATAGTCTGTTATGTGAGACCTTAGTGGAAACCTTCTGAAAATCGAACTAAGCCACATTCACTCATTCTCCTCAGTCAACTCTACTAGTTACATTCCTGTCAAAAGAGATACTAGCTACATCCTTAAAAATTCCAATAGATTTGTCAAGCATGATTTCTCTTTTGTGAATCTATGCCAACTTTGTCTGGTTATACTACTGCCTTCCAAATGGCAAGATATGAAATCCTTGATAATAGATTCAAACAACTTCCCCAGTACTGACATTAGGCTCATTAGTCTACAGTTCCCTGTTTTCTCTCTACCTCCCTTTTTAAATAGTGAATTTGTATTAGCTACCTTCAATCTGTAGGAATTATTCCAGAATCCAAAGAATTTTTGAAAATAACCACCAGTGGATCTACTATTTTCAGGACCATTTCCTTAAGTACCTGGAGATTTAGCCACCTTCTATCCCATCAATTTCCTCCAAACCATTTCTCAACAAATGTTGATTTCCTTCAGCTCCTCACAAAAACATATTTCTCTCAGTACTTCTGGCACATTATTCATGTTTTCATTTGTGAAGACTGAAGCAAAGTACAAATTTAATTCCTCACCCTTTTTTTGTTCCCTGTTATGAATTCTCCCTTTTTTGACTGTAAAGAGCCTACATTCATTTTTATCAATTTTTTCCCTTTATATATCACAGAAACTTTTATAGTCAGATTTTATGTCCCCCGCTAGCTTGCTTTCATACTCTACTTTTCCCTTCTTAATCGATCCCTTGGTCTCCTTTACTGAATTTTAAACTTTTCTCAATCCACAGGCCTATTGCTTTTTTTTGCCTATTTCTATGTTTCTCTCTTGAATCTGACACTATCTCTAATTTCTCTTGTAAGCCATGATTCCCGCTACAATTCCCTTGACATTCTTGTGCCAAACAGGAATAATTAACTTCTGGTGTTCACTTATTCATTCTTTAAATTAATTCTGTTGTTTGTCCTTTCAGTAATGTTTCCCAGTCCATTGTGGCCAATTCATGTCTCATACCATCATTGTTACCTTTATTGAAATTCATGACCCTGGCTTCAGAATCAACTACATCATTTCCACCTTCACAAAGAATTCCACTATTTTATGGTCACTTGTTGCAAAGTGTTCTCTCACAGCTAGATTTCCAATTAATCCTTTTTCATTGCACAACACCCAGTCCAAGGTAGCCTGCTTCTTTGTTGCTTCCTCAATATATTGATCCAGAAAACCATCCTGCATGCACTCTAGAAATTCCTTCTCTGTTGTACTATGACTATTTTGACTTTCTCAATCTATATCTAAGTCACCCATAATCACAGGCCTACCTTTAACACACACATCTATCATTTCCTGTCTAATGCATTTCCCAACATTACCACAACAGTTTTGTGGTCTGTTTTTTGCCCCTCGTTGCTTCTTAAGTCAACCCATATAGATTCCACATCAACTATGCTAATATATTTCTCAGTGTCATTGTATTAGTATCATTTTTAATCAACAATGCAATTCCACAACCTTTTCCTTTCTTTCTGTCCTTGCTAAATGCTGAGTGGCCCTCAATATTTAGTTCCCATCCTTGATCACCTTGGAGCCACGTCTCTGTAATACTAACTATATTGTACTTCTTTACATTATCTTTGTAACTAATTCAACCATTTTGTTTCAAATACTCCAAGCATTCAGGTGCAAAACTTAAGATATGTACTTTTAACATTTCTTTTCTCTTTCCGACTATTTTTTACTCATTATCTGACTCTGACGTTTGATTTCTCTGCTTATCACTTTTTTTATGTTCCTTACAGTCTTTTCTTCTTGATTTAATTCCCCCTGTTCTAAATCTTTGCAAAGGTTCCCATTCCCCTGCTACATTAGTTTAAATCCTCCCCAACCACTCTATCATGTTTCCCCCCAGGACATCTGGCTCGATCCTGCCCAGCTGTAATCTGTCCAGTTTGTATAGGTCCTACCCAATGCCCCAGAAGGCTGAAACCCTCCCCCTTACTCCATCTTTGCAGCCACATATTCATCTTACGTATCCTGCTCTTCTATTCTGCATGTGGCACAGGTAGTAAACCTGGGATCACTACCTTTGAGGTCCTATTTTTCAGCTTGCTTCTTGATTCCCTATATGCTGCTTTTAGGACTTCATCTTTTTTTATAACCTATTCATTTGTACTAATGTGTCCTATGATCACTGGCTGTTCATCCTCCTCCTTCAGAATGTTCTGCAGTTGCTCCAAGACATTCTTGACCTTAGCACTAGGGAGGAAACATACCATCCTGGAGTCTCATTTGAAGCCACAGAAATGCCTACCTATTTTCCCAAAAATGAAATCCTCTATATTGTCCACACTTTTTACTCCTTTCCTCTGCAGCAGGATCAACTGAGGTGTAACAGATTTGGCTTTTGCTGTTTTCCCTTGAAAGGCCATTCCCCCCAACTATTTCCAAAATGGTATATCAGTTTTGTGCGGGAACAGCCACAGGAGATTCTCGCACTGCCTGCCTAACTCTCTTGATCTGTCTGGTGGTCACCCATAACAGAAGTTAGAGAGGTTTTGGTCTTCCAGTGAGTTGATGATTATGGGCTAGGCAGGAAAGTGGAGTTAAGGTTACCATCATTTCAGCCAAGATCTTACTGCATGGTGGAATAGGCTTTCATGTGGGCAACTGGTCTATTCCTGCTTCTATTCCTTACATTTTAAACACTTTGTGGTCAATAAATATGGTTAAAGTGTAATCACATTGTACTTAATTATATGTTGTTTTCTTGGAATGTGAATTTCACAGGCTAGGCCGGCATTTGTTGTCCATCTCTGATTGCCTTCAAGTGAATTGACTTTGTGAACTTTGGCTGTCCAAGCAGTATAGGTACATCCAAGGTACAATTGGAAAAGAATTCCTTGATTTTACTCAGCGATTAAAAATGAATTAGCCATGACAATAAAAGAACAACAATGTGGTTCTAAATCAGCATGATGCCTTGCTTGGAAGGGAACTTGAAGGAATGGATCTGCTGCTTTTGTTTTACTAAGTAGTAACAATCTTGTGTTTGAAAGGTGCTATCAAAGGAGGCTTGCTGAATTGCTGCATCTTGTAAATGGTACACCAATGTGTGCTAGTGGTAAAAGGATTAAATATTTAATGTGCTGATGAGTTGCTTTATCCTGGATACTGTTGATCTTCTTCAGCATTGTCACAACTGCACTCATCCAGGCAAGTGTTACATCACACTCTCGACTTCTGTCTTATACATGGTGAACAGACTCTAGGGAATCAGGAGGTAAGTCGCTACAAAATTCCCAACTTTGACCTGCTTTTGTAGCAACCTATTTATATAGTTGGTGCAGTTAAGCTTTTGGTTAATGGTGATGCTCAGGATTTTCATTTGAGATTCAGGGGTGGTAATGTGATTGAAAATCAAGTAGAGATGGTTAGATGCCCTCTTGTTGAAGATGGTCATTGTCTGGAATTTATATAGCATGAATTATTCTTGTCACATATCCAGTCATACCTGAATACTTTCCAGGTTTTTCTGCAAATGGACATGGATTGCTTCAGTAGCTGAGGAGTTATGAATGGTATTGAACATTGTGCAATCACCAGTGGAAATCTCCACTTCTGATATTATGACCAATAAAATATTACTGATAAAGCAACTGAAGGTGGTTGAGATAAGGGCAACATCACAGCTACAATAACTTTAAGCAAAATCTGTCTTGCATGATCTAATTTGTCTCAGTCAAGAAAGGACGAGGCAAAGTATTGGAACTCAAGCCTCAAAACCACAATGCCAATTATTTTGCTGGTGTGTTGCTGCACCGAAAAGAATAACAGGCTAATCTATGTAATATGGAACATTTTTACTTTATTTCTTTATTGGCGTAAAAATCTTGTAAATAGCAAGGAATGTTGAGCAAAACAGGTTTGGAAGTAGACACTGATTCATATTTAGCGGCGCAGTGAAAACAAGCCACTATTCGTGCCTGGATCTACATAAGTTAAAATAATATCCAAACTCAAGTTACTTTGCTGGTATTAAAGAGTTTTATCACATTGTTTTGTGAAACATCATTAGATTTCACATCGGAACTTATTATCTAAAAGAAGGCAGGATATGCTGGAAATGAAACGACTAAGTAATCTGCTCACAACGAATAGAAGTGACAGACTCAATCCACAAACTCTGTTTCAGACGGCCTTTATTTGGAGAAGCAGTTGATCTAGAACCTGGAGTACAGTTCATTTCCATAGTGCATAAAAAACTGATTGAGACAGATCAAATCATGGAGGATACACTTTGCTTAAATTGCTTGTAGCTAAGGTGTTTTGTACGCATTGATTATTCACATAGCCTGGCCTGCAAGTTTATATGTATAGAAAATAAACATACACAGGAAAATGACAGCTGAGTTACGGAAAGAATGCAGAATGGTATCCCTGCGCCCATGAAATAGTGCAACTAGTTGTTGCATTCCTCGCAAGGATGATTTCCTGAGATAGTGCATATTTTGTATTGCACTGCTGTATATTTGTTTCCAGTTTAGGCGAGTTTTTATTGCCGAGTCGACGCACTCTGCCGGCGGGGGCTGAACCGACCAGCCGTCGCCAGGGACCAGAGGCAGTTGTGGGGGGGTTAAAACCCTTCCCGTTACCGTGCCAGGAGAAACGGGAGTTAAAATGGCGCGAGAGGCGGACTGCTTCCTTTGGGTTTCTGCTTGAATTGAAGGCAGAGTGATGCGGTGTGTTTTTTTTGCCGGCTGTCTACGGGACGGGGTGAGTAATTTGTGAGGCTCTGTGTAAGGAGCTGGCTGCTCAGAGTAGCAGCAGCTTTATTTCTGATACTCGGCCACCGTCCAGTGACAAGAGGCTTTGGTTCAAGAAACAACAAGAAGGCTAGTTCTTGAAGAAAGGCTAGTTCTTGGAGAAAGCGTTACTGATTGCTGCTTGAAGTTGTGTTGGCGCCACCACACTGCTCTCTCTCTCTCTCTCTCCCTGTTTCTATGCCTCAGCGGTAGAAATCTACTTGTTTTTGCAAGAGTCACGAGGCAGCCAATCGGATCCTCGTGTTCCAGCGCAAAGTTTCGGGAGTGTCTGAATGTGTCAGTGCCCAGTCATCCGGACAACTGATCAATAATTCACCCTCGTTTCGCGCCAGTTTGTTATCAGAGGTCTATTTCTAAGGCAAATATTCCAAGGTCAATGGTCGAGCAGATGCAGTACTGGAAAGACATATCAGAAGATAGTTTTGCAAAACTGTGCGATTTTAATCGCAGTTGTCCATTGAATGCCCCAAGTTTCCCTCACTTTATTGTTCCTTAGGATTAGCAGTTATTTTGTACATTTGAAACGAGATTGAAAATTTGGAACGGAAAGCTATGAGATTGCAGTTCGGCCTCCGGTGTTTATCAATCCAGGAGTAATGCAGCTTCGTAAACACTATTTTATATTGATTCTCTCATTTGTCACTTGAAGATTGCCTTTTGTGAAATAATTTTCCCTAAGAGATTTGGGTTGATTTAATGCGTTTAGGATACAGATTGAAATGCCTTGTAAATACGTCCAAAGATTAGATAATAATGTTATCAAACTCATTGGATGCGACGCGTCAAGGAAACACTAGGATAAAATTGAGTCCGTGCATGTATCCTCGATTAGATTTGGGGTACATGTATTCTATTTTAGATATTTCTGATGCCTAATGACATACAACACATTCACAATCATTGCTACACATGGAAGAACTATCAGTTTTATTTTGATGAGTGAGTGTGATGTATATTGATGTTTTCCGTTGATTTGAACAATGTTTGGCTTATAATTGGTTATTTCTGGAATCAGTATTCTGATATTATGTGACCAGTGCAAATAACCCTTTAAACTGACCTTCATCATACACATTCTATTTCATTCTCAGTCCTTCCTGAAGGCAGCTCAATTCCATGGGTAGATCTCGATTGCTCAAATAGTAATTCTTTGGTTGTGAACTCACAACCAAAATGCAGAAGGAAGCCATTCAGCCCATTGAGTCAGCACTATCCACAATCCCACCCAGGCCACACCCCTCCAATCCTACATATTTACTCTGCCAATTCCTCTAACCCATACATCCTGGCATATTAAGGGACAATTTAGCATGGCCAGTGCAGCTAACCTGCATATCTTTGGACTGTGGGAGGAAGCCGGAGCACCCAAAGGAATTCAGCGCAAACACAATGAGAATGTGCAAACTCCACACACACACTAACCACTGTACTGTGACGCCTCAATGAACTCATCCAGTGAATGTTGAAAAATGTATTGGTCGATGAGAGAAGAGAAATAGTTTTGGTAAAATCTGCCCTTCTTTGTCACTTACATACACAAATAAGATGTGTATTTTGCTCCTTTTCTCTTTGTCAGTCCAGAAATAATGCAGCTATTTATATACTATTTTATACTTGCATTCTCTCATTTGTCATTGAAAATAGCTTTTTGTAAGCTGTTTCTTTTAACTGTTTCATCTTTCACAAGCCAACAGGTTTCTACAGTATAAGGTTAAGCCAGAACTATCACTAAAAATGCTAAATCATTTTGATTTCTAAGCTTTCATTGTTGCAATTTTAAATTATTGACTCTTCAAACTCTCCAGTTACGAGAATTACAACAGAACGCATGGTGGCACAGTGGTTAGCACCCAGATTCGATTCCCAACTCGGATCGCTGTCTGTGTGAAGTTTGCATGTTCTCCTTGTGTCTGCATTGATTTCCTCTGGGTGCTGTGGTTTCCACCCACAGTCCAAAAGGTGTGCTGGTTAGGTGGATTGGTCATGCTAAATTCTCCCTCAGTGTACCCAAGTAGGTGCTGTAATGTGGCGTCTATGGGAGTTTCACAGTAACTTCATTGCAGTTAATATAAGCCTACTTGTGATTAATAAATAAACTTTCACTATTGATTATGTCAAAACCTTTCATTATTTTGCTAACTCCTGATGAGTCACATCTTGGTTTTAAGGCCCCTTGACCCTGCTCTGGCTTCCCTGCTCTTTTAGCAATTGTCTCACTTATACTAATAAAATGTAGTTTCTAATCTCACATACAATGTTTATTAATATTATGGGAAAAAAGTTCACCTTGTCATACATTTCATTGGCAGATTTCCCTCAATAATGCCTTCAACATATTGAGTGTTATCAAACAGCATTTGATTCTGAGTCATGTAAGAAGACTTTGGGGCAAATGCCCAAAGCCTTGGTAAAAGAAGTGAATTCTAAGAAGCAGCTTAAACAAAGAGTTGAAAAGATTTTGGGAGGGAATTCCACAGCTTTGGGACTTGACACCTGAAGGCATAATGAAGTGATTGAAATCCACAATGCACAGAGGAGTACAGATACCTTGGAGGGTTGTAGAACTGTAGGAAATTTCAGAAAGTCCAGAACATGGAAGGAATTTAAAATAAGGAAGAGAATTTAAAATCAAGGCATTGCTTAGCTAGGAACCAATGTATATCAGTGAGCACAGGGTAATGGATGAAGAGGTCTTTATCTCAATTAGGACTCAGGTAATGGAGTTTTGGATCACTTCAAGTTTAAGGGATAAAATAAGAAGACTGGCCGGAGTACCTTGGAAGAGGCCTCATGGAGCCAGAGATCAGGGTTTAGTTTTGCACTAAGCTGACTATATGGAGTTTGCACGTTCTCCCTGTGTCTGTGTGGCTTTCCTCTAAGAGCTCTGGTTTCCTTCTATTGTCGAAAGATGTGGAAATTAGGTGGATTGGCCATTGCTAAATTGCTTCTTAGTGTCCAAAGATATTAGTTAGGTGAATTAGCCATGGTAAGTATCTAGGGTTATGGGGATCAGGCAGAGGGGAAGTTTTGCAATGTACTGTCAAATATGGATATGCCAACTCAAGAGATCTTTGTGGGCTATGTGTTACTATAGTTACAATTGGAACTTGCTGCTCCTTGTAGGACACAGCTGTTTTATTCTTTGAATATCTTTGCAAATTATTTAAATATTTAGCTATTTGTTAACTTGTTAGCGAGCAGCATAGAACTTGATTTTGTTTGTTGCTGACTTCATTGCTAAAGCTATGGACAGAAAAAATTCCACCTTTTGTTATGATACACAGCTCTAGTTGCTAGATGCTGCTCCAGATGCTGAATGCAATTGTGTTCCCACTCCCAGCTGATTTTCGTAAGTATCATGAATTTACCAGATTATGGAAAAACTAGAGAAGAGGAATTCTTCTCATTCATGGTCAATGGTAAGTGCAAGAGTCTGTTTGTGTGTGGAAAAAAGTAGTCATACTGGACAAGCTATAAAATTATTAAAAATATCTTTAACCAAAAATTGTAATGCATTGAATGACTTCATTGACCATATGAATTCAATAAATGAGTACTTTTTTGTATTAGAGCAGTCCTGTAGGGTGGAGATGTAGGATATGAGTATGTTCACTATTTGCTGAACGATCAGACTGTTCCACAGATTTCTTAATTGACAGGTTAAGAATTTTAAGCTGAACCCTAGAACAGTAAGATTGACAACTTGCATTATTTATATTGCACTCTTGAAGCATGACAAAATGTCCCAAGGCATTTGAAACAGCAAAGGAACAAAAAGTGCCCACTGCAAAAGAGGAACAGTCAAGTTAGATGTGAGGGCCAGAAGTATCATTGAACAGATTTTAGAAGACTTTTGAAGTTGGGAATCATTGTTAGTGACAGAAAGGCTGGGTTTTAGTGATGCAGCAGAGGAAATAGGGAATGTGAAATATGCTGATGTCAGAAAATGTCTGTAGGACACTGTCCCCTCAGAAAAACTAAGTACCATTTAAAAATTGAGAAAACCACAAACTCAAATTTCTTGGTTTAAATTGTAACTTTCACTTATAATCAAAGACTACAAATGAAATTGATCTGTCTCCCATTGTAAAAGAAGCTGTGATTGAATTCCAGTACTAACAATTGAGAACATTATATTTCAGTGTCAGAAGGAAGTTTCATTTACTCACCACACCGTTTTATAGTACATGATTTATTTTCTCCTTTGAAGGTAAATTTTATGGTCAGAACATTTATAGAAATAAATATGTGTAAAAGCAGCTTAATTGCTTGTACAAGTACTTTGAGGATTAGTACGAGGATATTTTTTACAGTTTGTATTGCTAGTTCTGATTTTATTTTTATGGAAATTGACCTTTTAAAAATGTGCTACTGATTCAGCAATTGAAATATCAAAATTTGATAGTCATATCTAGATGGTGCTAGAACTCTCTATAATTTTAACTAACAATGACTTATCATCTAGCATCATTTTACTTCTAAATATCAGTTACAAATCTGCTAATATTGCAGTGAACTGAAACTGGCCAAATAAGAATTAGCTGGAGACTGCATTTATTGTAAGGAACAATTGGAAGTTTGTACTGTTCTTACAGCTACGCAGTTAATTGCAGGTGCACTTCACTACTTAAGTTATGTATATATAATGAATCTGAGATAGGCATGTGATAATTAGCTGTTCTAATACTGGCTTAACATGAGAATAGGTTTTATGCCCATCCATGATTTAGGTAAGAAGTAGAGTCTATGACTCCCAAATTAATCAAGTTGATTACTTTATTTGGGGTCCAGGCAGATGACATAACTGCCCTGAGCCTGCAAGATTATGATGCAAAGCTGTTTTTACTGGTTGTAACTGAAGCCTCTGAAACCAAAGAGAGCACACTGATCTCCTGAAGATTGAGGGTGTTCAGCACTGTGATAAAACAGAGTTTACTTGGGCAAGAGATGTGCAAAGAACAGCACTATCACTCCTGATAGTAAACCAGATTCCTATCATTTGATATGAAGTGAAATAGGAAACAAAGGCATGGTGTATGCCAAGTTCAGCAGTAACCTGCCCACTAAGACTATTGGGCACAGGATTCATGTAATGCTGTACCCATGAAGGGTTTAAAGCATAGCTGTACATAAATTGACATAAGAGTAAAATGATTTTGGTAAAGGATTTCATTCACACAAACTGGACAGATAATGATGGAAATGTCTCCTCATCTTCATTCAACACACGAGCCACAAATAGTTGACACCTAAAATGTTTTGGTAAAATAACATTCCATGAGAATAGATATTTTAAATAAACAAAAACTGTAATTTTGAATATTGTAACGTAAGGCAATTCCTGCTATCTTGTGCTGGCATCCAGTTTAGATCAAGGGAATTAATTTAATGTGGATTTTCAATAAGATCCAAGTCTTAGGAAGTATTGGCAAGTTTTCATGAATAATAATAGTTAAACTATGAGAAAAGGACCACACTCAGTGCTTTTATCTCATTGTAAGATGAATCTTAAATCACCAAGCTTTGATCTGTTAGTAGAGGCAACTGGGAATGTACAGATTAGTGGATTTAAACTTTATCTGGCTCCTAAATGTTAAGATATCCATCCTATGAAGACTGTGGGACATTTCTTAACCATTTGCTACATGATAAAGCTTCTTCCCCTGTCTCCTTTTGCAAATTACCTCTTGTTCTCAATCCTTTCTACAGTGTGAACAGTTTTTCCCTATCTACTCTGTCCAGCCACCTCATGATTGTTGATTTTTGTCATAGAGTTATCTCCTGCATAAAACAAATGAGCTTTTTACTGTAATAGAGCTTATTGGGAGTCTTGGGATTAAGGGAACAGCACACTTAGCTGCAAGCAGGAAATCTGGAAGGGTAAATTGTGTTAAATGGAATAATAATACTTTAATTGAATCTATCCATTTACAATGGAAGAATTTTATTAGGCCTTGGAACTTAGGACTTATTGTATCTAAATTCAGAATCAATCAAAACAATGGCACAAATACAAAGAACTTTTTTTGCTTTATTGGATCATTGTTGATTACTAACAAATCAGTGTAAATTTGTAGGATGCCAGAGTATCTCAGAGTTAAAGATACTAACATTTAAAAATACCACAGAAGTAAATAGCTCAAATTTGTTTTTTTGTTTAAATATTTCTAATTGTTAAATTTGTGCCTAGCTATGTACGATCAGATTATTTTGATGTAAAATTACATCAACATTCCTGTTGTTTCTAATAGGATGTTTTGAATAGTTGATTATTTTTCAGTTTTCTTATAGATGGTATTGCAAACATTTGGTCTAGTATACTCCTTAATTTCAATGAATTGAGACATTGAAGAATTGAGATTAAAAAAAATTATATTTTTCAGAGAGACTTAATTCCTTTCAACATTGGTATACATCCCCGAGTAATAATCTGAATCACACATGCCTTCATTTATTTTCAAGTACCAATCGAACCTTTCTAAAATATTGACATGAACACAGCTTCAAATGTTTACGCTGATGGTACATTTAACAATCCTAATACTTTAAGAAATCCTGCTGTTGTCCTAAATCTCTAACCCTGTCCTTCAAAATTATAAGCATTTCATCAAATCACCCTATACTTAACTATACCATAATAAAGATGCCCCAATTGAGCAAAGTGTGATTAATTAAAAAAAAGTTTAATTACATTGAAATATGACCTGTCCAGCAGTATTACATCTTTGAAGTCAATCAAAAAAAAATGCATGTCACACACATTTTAAGTACTGATAAGTTTTCTTGGGACATGAAATGTCAATGTTTTATGCTAACTTTTTTTATTTCAATTCAATCAAATCAAGTCCAATTTATAGTCTCAACAAGTTGAGACATTCCCCATCCAAGATGACAAGACAGGGCTCTCACCTCCTGTCTTGGGCTTGATCTATATGATCCAAGCTGATCGCATTAGGCACAGCTCTTCCTTCAAGGCTTGATCTCATTCGCATCTTAGCCAAAAGGCCGAGATGTTGTTTTTAAAAACTGCTTCAAATGAAACTGAAATATAAGCTAATGACTTCAACCAAGCATAGCATGTCGATACTACACTTGATCTTAGCAAAAGACCGAGAAGCATATACTTGATCTAACTCAAATGTTAGAACATTAAAATCCAATGATACAGCCAGGCAGGCACTCGGTGAACTGATGATGATCGCAATACCCAATCTGATCAAGAGCTCTCATAAATTTTTTTAAAAAGTTAATTAACTAAAAGAATCATAGAAAATATTGTAAAGCTCTATCTTGGCACAGTGACATTTGTCAATATTTCTTCAGGCATGTGTTTAGATTATTCCAATTTGCCATCAGGATCTTTGTATCGGTGAATGCTATTTTGGATTAGCTTGAGATGGAACACCTGACCTTTGGAATAAACCATTCATTCTGGACAGTAGGTCATCTTTAAAAAAACACAATCTCTCGGGATGGATTTAATTGTTTTTAATCATGAGGAATACCATTATATCTATTTGACTAATCACTGAAGATCTTCCTATCCTGTTGTCCCCTCCCCCCCCCCGGTACCCAGCACAGTCAATGCATGATGTAATCTGAAAGCTCTGCTTTTATGAGGGTGATCTTTCCTGACCATTGCCGTGACTTCAGAAAAGGAATGGAAATTCCGAAGGAGGGTTGCGGGCCACCTGAACGGGTTGATTTAGTTTAAATTCAGCTCTATCCTTGCTGGAGTCTAAATTGAAGAAGTCCAGAGATGGCGAAGACATGATGTGCCTTTAAAGCATTGGCAAGGATAGATCGTAATAATCCTTGTTATTGCGAATCATTTAAATAAAGTTACAGAACCGCAATATAAATAATGGCCAATTTTGAGAAGCGCGGGTTTCTATTTAAATGACACACGCAGACTTTTGTAAACACCACGATGGGTATAAAATGTTTAGTTTCTACGCCGTGTCTTTACACGCTTTTCTAGCCTCTTATTGCGGTAGGTTATTAGCAGTTTTTTGTGTTGGTTAGGATGATCGATTATTCAACTTGTCACTTTAAAAAATCCTGTTTCACTGCTAATAAACTGCAATTTCAAAAGGCAAAATTATCACTTATAAGTTGCTAAAGGCTGTTCAATACGATTACAAGCATTTCGAGATAAATAATTACATGTCTGCGGCTTCTCGTAAAACATAAAATCCTGTTTAATCTTCTACATAAAATTTTGCGTGAAGACATATTATGAACATTTAGATGCATTTCGTAGCAAACCCCTTGTTGTCGCCATGCATTCAAAACATCTGTTTCAGTGAAAACACTGGTCGCTGAAAACTAGCCATGGGAGATCATATGGCAAACCAAAAGCTGCTCCATCGCAGCATTTCGAGTTTATTCGCCCAACTACATAGGAAAATGGTAGAATCTTTTCACCGGCGTCAATGCATCCGATTTCCATTTTGGTTTGATGGCTTTGGGAGGGAAGAGTTAAGTCACTGTATTTTGGAAGTTATGATGGTGAAAAAAAGTCTCTTCGACTTTTCTAATGTACCTCACAAAATGGACTGTGAAGTCTTTGCAAAATAGAGGAATGAAGGTTAGGTTTTGAACTATTTTAAAGCTTTTTTTTACTATGTTGCTTTATAAGATTTTAACATGCAGAGAAGAAATGCAATACAGAAGGACAGCGTGTCGAAAGACGGCTATAGAGTTTGGTTCGAGTCCGACTCCTTGTGTGTGGGGGGGGGGGGGGGCTGATGATTACCACAGTTTGGTTCCAGTCCTTCCTCCCTTAGGATGAGGGCTCTCTCTCAGGAGGATGAGGATTATTAAAGTAGGGTTTGGTCATAGTTGGAATCTCTCTATCTGTCTCTTGCGGGATGAGGATTATTAGAGCTTGGTCTCCGTCAGGGAATGAAGATTATTAGAGCAGAGTTTGTTCTCTCTCTCTGTCGGGTCATGAGGATTATCAGAATAGAGTTTGTTCTCTCTTTGTCAGATTATGAGAGCAGTTTGTTTTCTCTCTTACTCTCTGTCAGGGTATGAGGATTATCAGAGTAGAATTTATTCTCTCTCTCTCACTCTCTGTCAGGATATGAGGATTATCAAAGTAGAATTTATTCTCTCTCTCTCTCTCACTCTCTGTCAGGATATGAGGATTATCAGAGTAGAATTTATTCTCTGTCAGGAGATGAGGATTATTAGGTAGAGTTTGTTCTCTGTCAGGACATGAAGATTATTAGAGCAGTTTGTTTTCTCTCTCTCTGTCAGGGTATGAGGATTATCAGTAGAATTTATTCTCTCTCTCTCTGTCAGGGTATGAGGATTATTAGAGTAGAATTTATTCTCTCTCTCTGTCAAGAGATGAGGATTATTAGGGTAGAGTTTGTTCTCTGTCAGGAGATGAGGATTGCCAGTAGATTTCTATACTCCAGCCGGATAGCCAATAGGAGCAGCCAGCGGCGGGACACAATGCTGAGCCGCCAGTGAGCCGCCGCCGATGGAGTCAGCGCTGAGGCGGCCAAATAGTCCCCCGGGACTACTTGTCCATCAGCGGGTTTGAGGGAATTTGACAGTGAAGGATAGCGGGAAGGGAGTGTCGCTTCTTGAAGGAGCTGAGCCAGTTGTAAGTCTCTCTTCCTCTCTCTTTGTCTTTTGTTTGGATCGGTGTTGGTTGGTAAGCCGCGAGTCGAGCTCTCCTTGCTTTATTGGAAGGGTTCCGTTATAAAGAAACCGATGGTTGTTGTTACGGATTTCGACACCGCCGCGATGTTTTGTAATTTGAGGGGAATGAGCGAAGGGCGGATAGTTCCTCAGCCCCGGCTCCCGCCGCCTCCGGCTCCAACCGCGCAGAGGGCGCGACGGCGAGCAACGGTTGGTGCTGCGGGTCACGGGGGTTTACAGCTCCTCCCCCTATGGGGGGAGAAAACAGCCCCTTCACTGGGGGAGAGGAGAGACGCAGACCTCGTCCCTCTCCATTTCCTTCTCCCTCCCCTCTATTCCCCATCCCCATTTTCCCCCTCCCCATTTCGCCCCTCCCCGCCCCTTTCTCCTACCCCCCATACATACACAAACTATCATATTTTCCTCAACTCAGAATTCCACATCCCTCCCCATTGCCAACCTGACCCCTGACCAGTGTTTGTCTCATTTCCCCATTTTGGTTCTATCTAATTCAAACCAATCAAAGTCCAATTCAAAGTTTCAACAAGTGAGACATCCCAGATCCAAGATGACAAGACAGGCAAACCTCTTCTTGTCTTGGGCTTGATTTACATGATCCAAGCTGATTGGCACAGGCATTCCACCTCCTTCAAGGTTTGACCTCATTTGCATCTCAGATGCTGTTTTAAAAAATTGCTTCCAATGAAGCTTTAATGTAACCTCATGACTTCAGAATAGCAAAACAAAACTGCACTCTTTTTTGTTTATGTATTCAATTCAATCCAATCAAAGTCCAAATCCAAGTCTCAGCAAGTGAGACATTCCCCATGCAAGCTGACAAGACAGGGCTCTCACGTCCTGCCTCGGTCTTGACCTACATGATCCAAACTGGTTGGAGCAGGCATAGCACCTCCTGCAAAGCTTGATCTTATTTGCATCTTAGTCAGAAGGTCAAGATGCCATTTAAAAATTGCTTCAAATGAAGGCTTAGTGTAATCTCATGACTTCAGTCAAGTGCAGCATGTCGATACTTTTTTTTGTTTTGTTTTTATTCCAGTTAAATCAAATCTAATTCAGAGTCTCAACAAGTTGAAACATTCCAGATCCAAGCTGACAAGACAGGGCTGTCACCTCCTGTCTTGGGCTTGATCTACATGATCCAAGCTGATTGGAGCAGGCATAACACCTCCTCCAAGGATTGATCTTATTTGCATCTTAACCAAAAAGCCGAGATGCTGCTTTTAAAAATTGCTTCAAATGAAGCTAAAATGTAACCTAATGACTTTAACCAAGTACAATATGTTGATACTACACTTGATCTTAGCCTAAAGGCTGAGAAGTGAACTCCACTCAGTTACCTGAG
Organism: Sphyrna mokarran; assembly: GCA_024679065.1. NCBI lineage: Eukaryota > Metazoa > Chordata > Chondrichthyes > Carcharhiniformes > Carcharhinidae > Sphyrna > Sphyrna mokarran. The sequence continues at coordinate 105,110,924 of JAGIQG010000001.1, read as the reverse complement.
GCTGGATCCCTGGCATTGTGAGGCAGCAATGCTAACAATTGTGCCACTGTGCTGTCCTTTTGTATGTAATTGGCTTATATTTAACTTCATGGTTCAGCTTTGTGTTTGGATATTGTTATCCTGTAATAACAGATGGAATTCCATTTCATATTTGTGAATGAATATTTGTATTCTCATTATTTAGGGAAGAGAGTGCAAATTTTTGCTTTGGTCAATTTTAAATGTCTAATTTTCATTGGCTGTTTCTAGTGTTTATGTTCGTTTTATATCATTTTACAAAGCAAAGTCCAAACTTCCACGTTTATGTATTGAATCTTAATTTTTGCCAAAAGAAAAGATCACGTGGAAGTTTCAGTAGAAATTTAAAGATTACGTTACTTGAGCTTTTTTTAAACCAATTTTTAAGGAAATTAGGGGACATGAGATGCTAACAATAAATCTCTACAGCGGTAAATAGACTCAAAGATGGATTTAAGAAATCAGCATCATTGATTGGACTTCCTCAGTATTGTGTTTTCCCAAACAGCTTTTAGCTTGTGAATAATTAGCATTTTTGTGATGAACACCAATTTTACTTATTCATTCTTTATGTATTATGGTTCTATGAAACAGCTACTTTTATAATCTTATATAAATTTTATAATATAATTTATAATCTAAATTTATTTTCCATTTTTTCTTATTTATAGATGGAAGTATTTTAGCACATCCTATCCTTGCTGTGTTAGAATTCAGGACCTGGTGCAACGAAATTGTTCAAGTAGCATTTGCAGAAATGAAGACAGTTTCATCACCGGATATTGTTCTTTTAAATTGTAGTCGGTGATTTGGATTTTTATTGTGGTGGTGAAAATTTATGTAAAAGAACACAGTGGCTGATTACTGTAGATCAGTTTTCCAGTTGCCTTGAGCAATGTAAAAGAATATGACACAGTAAAGACTGAATCTGCACAACTTATTTTCAAAATTTCAAAAAATCTGTTGAAATTTAAGAACACTTCATGAAAAAATGCAACTTAAATGTTTAAAAGTGCTGTTGCCAAAAATAGAAGATCTTACAGGGAAGAAGAGTTTTGCTTGTAGCGCGTCAGAAGTTTCAATGAAATATGGTATTGGAAGAAAGCAGACTGCAAGGAAGACCATAGCAATCAAAAGTTACTTGACTGCTAAAAAGCAACAGTCAAAAGAAAATTTAAGATTACATAAACAGAGAACAGACATCTGTGAACAAATAGGAGGATGTAGACAACAGATAAGTGAAATGTTAATGTTTTGTGTTAAGTGTAAAGATGTCCAGCAGTTCACTTTTGCAGAACTTCTGGAACACTGTCAACAAAAACATCCAGAAGACAATCCAGTGTTTGTCTGCAGCAGGTGTGGTTTCACTGTGGATGATGTGGAACAAATGAATGTACATGCACTTTCACATAAAATGGACAGAGTGTTAACCACAGAACTCAGTGACAGCAAGGAAGATCTCTCCTTTCCGAGAGAAGTGAAATTACATAAAACTAGGCATTTGAAGCCAGATACCTCGTATTGTAATAAATGCAGGTTTTCAACAAAAGATCCACTTCTATTTCAAAAGCACATCCTGAGACATGAAGAAATTCAGTACAAGTGTGGACGATGTGACCGTGTTTGTTACACTAGGGGAGAATTCCAGCGTCACTCTGTACAGCATACTGGAACATTTCCTTTTAAATGTAGGTATTGTGATTATGGTGCAGTCCGAAAGGATTATGTTGTGAAACATACCAAGGGAGTGCACAGAGACATCATAAAAAATGGTGGATCTGCACTTGTTCTACCAATGAGAAAAGGCCTTAAGAAGAAGAATTTCTCCAAACCTAAGAACAGCATCAGAGTTAAACCAAACAAAGTTACACACCTTGAGAATTCTGCTAACCTTAATCTACATGGTCACATGGCAAATTCAGCAACTTTGACTTCTAATCCCAATAGCACCGGTCAGATGCAAGATTTTGATGTTGCTGTTCTTCCAGGAATTGCTATAAATGATGCCAATGAAAATAAGGGTGTGGATAAATCAGTAGTAGGACATATTAAACATTCAAATTACTCTCCCATTGATGCGAGAAAGATTCAACTAAAAGTACTTGCATGTTCTAAACATACTGTTCAGCCTGGTACGCCATTAACACTGGTTGCTCCAGCACAGATGGTTATTCCTTCTAACTGTTTGGCTCAGCTAATAGAAATAAAATCTGTTAATGGGAAACAACAGTTGGTGTTCAAACTAATACCACAAGTTTCAGCAACAGGTGCATCAGGAATGATTACACTTCCAGCAGAAGAAGTGCAACATGTGGATACAGAAATGGTACAGCCTCAAAAAAACAGTGTATCAAATCATTCTCCTGCAATACTGACAAAAATTGGGGATCATAATGAATTACCCTGTGCAGGTCTTTGGAATGAAATTGCTGATGGTGATCAGAACAATATGGGAATAAACACTAAAATGCTGTTTTCAACTCCTCATTCTTCAGTTGATTTGGAGCCTATGGGTAGCAACTCTTCCATATTGGAGCATAGAAACAAAGGCAGTCCAAAACAAAACCAGAGTACAGTTGTAGAACAGCCAAAGTGTAGTGAACCAGTTAAAACTAATCTAATCTGCAATTTGCAAAATGAGGCACCCTGTGCCTCAGGTATTTTGGATGAAAAAACACATGAAGTGACACATTATCTTCAGCAAGGGACTTTAGGCAGCAAAGCCACACTGAAAGATTTAAATGCAAATACCCAAGAGATCCTAGAACAAATTGACAAGGAGTCATTAATGTTTTCTGACTCTTACTTAGCTTGTGAAGTTGCTGCCAGTAAAGGACAGGAACCTACTGCAAAAGGAGATCAGTTTTGTGTTTCGAGAATTAATAATAAAGGTGCAGATTACATTGTTGAAGATGTTACCTCTGTTGAAGCAACTTTTGAGAAATCTTTTCTACAGTTGCCTAAGGCTGTGGCAAGGTTGCCTAAAAGAAGACTATATTTGTGTGATTCTCAAATATTGAAAAACAAAACTGCTACCAAATTAATTGAATCTTTGCCAAACGAGGGACCTAAAGCTCGTACACAGCATTATATTACATCTAGCTGGACACCATTTGATATTAGTAAGGCTTCATCATGCCAGCTATTCCCCACCTCATCCAGCAATGACACCATAGTAGCTTCTAAATCTAGTGATGATCATCAAATTACACTGAACGGTTCATCTATAAAACAAACCAGAATTAAACCTAAAAATATGCTTAGTACAGAATATTTGAAATGTCAGCATATTAGTATTGTTGACAAGGAACCCAGCAATCCTGAAGCTTGTCGAAGTAAGTTTGAAAATCATAGTATGTGCCCTGCTGTGATACAGCCTTCTAGTAATGCATCTGCACCTCCTACAGATCAAGATGAAGTGCATCATGTCAGTAATTCATATCGTACACTGGGAAAGTGTGAAAACAGCAGAACAAAACCAGACTTGCCTCATCAGCAATCAAATACATGGAAGCATAAAAAAATGAATGCAAGCGATGATAGAATAATAACTAGGGAGGACTCATCACAAGATATTGAAATTAATACGGATTTTGGTGATTTCAGTAACCATTGTGACCTGGCTACTGGCAAGTCCACCAAAGATCTTTCTGTTGATAGACAATGGCCTATAATTTCTTCAGTATTTTCTCTTAGTTGTGGTAATAATAATGTCCCAGACAGTGTGCGATGGGACAATGAGCATGAAAGCAATTGTACCTCTGCACAAGAAATCCAAACAACTAAACTATGTTCTCAGATTCAAGAAAATAGTAAAAATATCACAAACCCACATGTGAGAAAAGAACATACAAGTGAATCATTAAGTCACAAGAATTATTTGTGTGTGCAGGTGCCTAAAAACAGAAACTTCAGTACAACATCAGCCCCATCAGTAGTAAATGGAAACCCATTTCCATTATCCAGTGGCGTTACCTTTCCTGAGTATGTTTCATTATTGCCATCATTAGCTTCTTCTACGCCACCGACATCACTTGTTGAGATTCAAGCTAGTTCTGCAAATCAGTTGCAACAGCTTGTTGACAATCTCCCCCATGTTATCAAGGATATACATAATTCATATTCTAATGAATTTTCTTTAAATCAGATTGGTGCCAGTGTATCTTCAGGATTATCTTCTACAAGCAGTAATAATACAGCAGTGCAATGTTGCCCAAAAATAGATAGTTTTGTACAGACAATTTCAAGTGGCACCGCTGGGAATCCATTAACTAATACAACACCAAACTACCAAACTAAATCCTCATTCCCAACACACACTGCTTTTCCAAATTTATCTTCATCTTCAGCTGTATCCTTTAAAAACAAATCTCTTGCAAATACTTCACCTTTAGCTATCGATGGATTTGATGAGTCTTCAATTTCTCATAACCTCAACGATGCCACTTTAGTTACATCAGCTCCCTCAGTAATGACATCCAATGCTTTTAAACAGCAAATTTCAACTTTTAATCAATTTCCAGTGGCCCTTGCAATGCGTTGCAAACCAAATACTAACAATTTAGGGGAATGTTACTTTCAACAGAATGTTTGTCCTTCCTCAGAAAAGCTACAAGAAAACACATCTACAACTAGTACATCCTATCTGAAAGTCTGCCACCAACCTAGCTTGCAAAGCAAAGTCCATTTGTTTCCTTCAAGCTGCAATTCAATTGCCAATCCTAAAAATGTCAACTGCAGTGATGCCATTGAGAAACTTAAATGTATACCTACCAGCCTTGGCAAAACTGTGCAGCTCCCAGTAAAGGTAACACTTCCATCTACAGCAAAACTACAGAGTACTTCACTGTCAACTTCATCTGTTGTAGACACCCAAAGCAATCATACTAAAATTCAATTAAAAGATCCTGATAAAACTAGCAACATTCTTCCTTGTACTCATCAAAGCAGAGGCTTTCATACAGCAATAGATAATGCATCTACCCAGACTGAAAAGGTTGGAGATCCTCAAGATGCTGCTGAAATTGAGAACGTTGTATCAAAATCTCCTTGTGAAAATGGTTCTGGAAAGAACAGTGTGGGGCAGAATATGCCAAATTTACTTCTTCCACACATGCAGTCGAAATCAGAAATTACCTCTCCTGATCTTTCTGTGTTTCCTTTCTGTACCACAAACTGTCAAATTAATCTAGAGAACACAGCATCTCACCTGGGCCAAGACACTGACTGTTCTAACCATGAAACAATTTACAAGGTTGTTCCAAGTGGTATTGTGCTTAGAGTATTGAATGCTGCTGATGACTCCAAACAGAAAGCTTCAATTGTAAGTTATCAATCTGTCAACCAGTCACAAAATCTTAAAATATTGTGTTCCACACCAGTTCCATGTAGCACGGCAAGAAAATCAGAAATGCGAGCATTATTTGCAACAAAGAAGCACAAAGTTTGTGCCAAACCTGATTCAATAAATTGTCCTTCTAAGGTAAACTGCCAGGAGAAAAATAATCAAGATCAGCCTTCTGTTTCAGTTGACAGACCAAACACATGTAACACTGTTTCAGTTAAGACAGTTGATCGTCAGAAACCTCAACCTTTAAAGACTAGTACAGCTGAACCTTTGAAACGCAAAGGTACTAGAAAAAAAGAACCTGATCAGACAGAGGACGATGTTGCATTAAAAAAGATAAGGCAAGACCACCATATTCCTGTTGTTACCACCGATGGTGAGGTATTAAAGAATGCCCGCAATCTGAGGCTCAAACCATTTAGTGAAAGTCAATTAGTAAAATGCCCTCGTCGCAACCAGCCTGTAGTTGTGTTAAACCATCCAGATGTAGATGTTCAAGAGGTAGCCAATGTAATGCAAACAATAGGGAAGTACAGAGGACATGTACTCAAGGTGGTTTTATCTGAGAGAACTGTTATTTCTCTTAATTTGAAAGAAAGACCTCGAAGACAGGAATTTAAAAATGGAGGCACTTTACTTGACAAGTGGCATAACTGCAAGGTGATCAGTCCAGTGAAGGAAAGACAAATGTTGAAAATGAAGCTAAAGAAGATTCATAAAAACAATTATCAAATAGTAGAAAATGTTCAGAATGAGCATTTGCAGTTTAAATTTCACTGTTGGTTTTGTGGACGAATGTTTTGTGATCAAGAAGATTGGATTGCTCATGGACAACGTCACTTAGTGGAAGCCACTCGGGACTGGAATGATGTTACCAACATTCAAGAAATTTCAGAAAGTTAAGCTGCAGTATTGAATGGACAAAGAAAATTAGATCCAGAATGACAGATCAGGGGGATTTTAGACGTTGAGGCTGAAGATTCAGTTAGTTTTGTACACGAGTACTCAGAGGAATTCAAAACGATCAAGACTCATTCGTTTTGGTTCACATTTTTGGTTTGAATCCTGTGTTCCCTTTTTGACATGTTTGTTTTTTTTTTGCAGTGAAAGATGAGTTGACCACAAACTATAGTTCCTTGAGTAAAGTGTGGGGTGAAGCTGTATCAAAAAAGAAACATTATTGTTTGTCATTAAAATTGCACAATTGAAAATCTGAATGTTTTAGTGTTATTGTACTATTTGCAAAGATATATTGGGAGAAGTGAGGTTTTCTGATTTATTTAACTTCCACACTGCTAACTCGCATTCTTGTTTAAAATTTTACATTTTTCACATGAATAAACTCAATTGTGAAGCAAGTGCTATATTATTTTATTAAAACAGTACAATGTAATTTTATTAACTCATTTAATGTTCTTGTCAAACAATGGAATATATAGGAATAGATGTGTACAGTATTGTATACCAGTAGACTAAACACTACAGTAAATTGTGCTCAGAAAACTGATACTTTTTGTATATTCATTGTTTGATATTTGTCTTAATAAAGAAAATGAGGTGAAATCTTCACAACTATTTTGAAATTTTGTCTTTCATGAGTGCATACCTCTCACTATTCAATAATATTTGAGTTCAGTAATAATTATATTTGAGGTTTCTGCCAGCATAAAGGAGATTAGAAAGCTTTCAAAGTAATTTGATGAGAATTTTTTAAATGAGTGGGCTGCCATATTAAATGCTTTTGTATTAGCTCCTGAACCCTACAAGGAACTTTGCATTTCCTCTTAATTAATTTGAAGCCATTTCCATGATTGTAATTGGAATGATTATTTATTTGGTACTAACTTGGAACCTAACTAATTTGAATATTTGATTATATGAATTTGTTTTCTTCTTACTCCACTAATCATTTTAAATCATATTTTTCTTCTAGCTGATGCTTTCCAATTTATTTCTCCCGTACCTATTAAAGCTAGTCTAATAATTGATGGAATCTATCTGTGGACGTAGCCATAAAACTTGAATTCTGTTTAAGTGGAATTCTGAGTTGAAGTGATGGGCCCATTCATGCAATCTTCACAGTGCAGAAGGAGCCATTCAGCTCATCAAGTTTATACTGACCCTCAGAAAGAGCACTTTACCTATACCCAGTCTCCTGCCCTATCCCTGTAATCCTGTGCATTGATCATTGCCAATCCACCTAATCCATATTCCTTTGGGCACTAAGGGCAATTTAGCATGCCAATCCACCGAATCTCGCCTTTCGACTTTGGGAGGATATCATGCAGATACTGGGACAGCATGTAAACTTCAAACAGGCAGCAGCGCTAACCACTATGGCATCACATAATTTATCAGCTGAAGAACCAGAGGCAATGTTGCTGTGGCCATTCTATGCCCAAAATACAATTTAATGTTAAATAGGTACTTGCCCAAGGGGCCCTCAGCGTCTTCAGGGGTAATTTCCCACCTCTGACAGCAGCAACCAACTAGAAACCAGCAGCTCTCCAGTATTGGTGCTGTCACCGTAACTGGTGACCACTGCTGGTACTGTAGTAGGCCTAGGCTTGCAGATTGTTACGAGAGCTTTGGAAGACAGGGGGATGAGGTGGCATTGTCAAGCCCATTGTGGGGAACCCATGGGGCGATAGTTAGTTTAAAGGGCGGGAAAGATCATTATGTGTACGGTTCTTGCTGCTGGTGGGTCTCCTCATTGGGCAAGATCTCCCCAAGTAGGAAGGAAGCAGCCTGCAGACTGCAGGCATACTTATCAAGGTTCATTTGGTGAGTTGACCACATGGTGCGGCCCCCCAGCTGCTGACCAGCTTAAGTCTGGGAGCATTAAATCCTGCTTTTGTTTAAAAGTCATTGGTAGGGAATGAATGGAAAAGAGCAAAATGATGATGGATTTGGATAAAGCCCTGAGGAAAAATAGCTCACTCTAAGATCATCTTTTCATTATCAATTATTTTCATAATGACCATGGGGTACTTTGAGTGAATGATGATAATGTGCTCCTTAAATCTAAATGATTATTTATTTTTTCCCATTGCACACATTATTAATAATAAACCTTGTGTTGTATATATAGGTAATAATATTCCAAATGCATTGTTTTGAATTCAACAAATGGGAAATAGGTTCAAGGTTGTCTTATTTGAATAACCAATTTCAAAAGAAATTGGCTTGGGTATATTATGGTGGAATCAACATTGTTGTTGATAAATTTGCCAAACTAAAAACTTCATTGTGGTCATAACATGAACAATGAGTTGACTTTTCCAGATACCCACACAATTCTCAATTTTAGTTTGATATTTTAATGTTGACTTTAATGTACTGCAGAATGGAATTTTTCATTCTCCTAATTTTAATATTCATTGTTGTTGTCAGGAACAAAGTTAACCTGAGCTATTCCATGTGGAAAAGGTATCCCATGTTCTAACACGGGGTCTGACTATTTGGTTATTTAATTTTATAGATTAGTTTTTTCTTCGATAAATTTATGAAGCAAATTAAACATTGAATAAACCTTCACTCAGCCTTTTGGCATTCTGACCCAACATCAGAAAAATACACTATGCTATGTATGTTGTTATCTGAAGTACTGATCATTATCTAGCAAAGACCAAATAGCAACTGTCCCATCACTCCTACTTCCACTGGACCACGATCCCATTACTGAAACATAAAGCTATTGTATTCATGATTGTCACACATATCTGCTGGAGATCTTCCCTCCTCAACCTCCATGCTAAGGGGAAGGATGGGAAAGGTAGGATTAGGGAGCCGTGGATTACTAGGGATATTGAGGTCTTGATTAGGAAGAAAAGAGAGGCGTATGTTAGGTCAAAGCAGCTGGGAATGGAGACAGCATTGGAGGAATACAGAGAGAGTAGGAGGGAGCTCAAACAGTGAGTTAGAAGGGCAAAAAGGGGGCATGAAATGGTTTTGGCAGATAGGATTAAGGAAAATCCAAAGGCTTTTTACTGCTATGTTAGGAATAAAAGGGTGGTTAGAGGAAAAATTGGACCTCTTAGGGACAAAGGAGGGGAACTGTGCTTAGAGCCCGAGGGAATTGGGGGAGATCCTGAATGAATACTTTGCATCGATATTCACGAAGGAGAGGGATTTGTTGACAGCTCCTGTCTCTGACGGAGCTGTGGACCAGTTGAGGGAAATATCCATACCGAGGGAGGAAGTGTTACAGCTTCTAGGTGGCATTAAAACTGATAAATCTCCAGGGCCTGATGACATTTATCCCAGGCTGCTTAGGGAGGTGTGAGGTGAAATTGCTGGGCCTCTGAGGGTCAAATCTTTGTCTCTTGTTTGGACACAGGCGAGGTCCCAGAGGATAGGAGAATAGCTAATGTTGTACCGTTGTTTAAAAAGGGTAGTAGGGATAACCCTGGTAATTATAGGCCGGTGAGTTTGACGTAAGTGGTAGGGAAGCTGTTGGAGGGGATTCTTAGAGATAGGATGTATAGGTACTTAGAGCATTGCGATCTGATTAGGAATATGCAGCATGGCTTTGTTAAGGGGAGGTCGTGCCTTACGAATCTGGTGGAATTTTTTGAGAAGGTGACGAAAACGGTCGACGAAGGGTGATCCGTTGATGTTGTCTATATGGATTTCAGTAAGGCGTTTGACAAAGTCCCTCATGGGAGGTTAGTTGAAAAGGTCAAGGCTCATGGGATACAAGGACAGGTAGCTAGATGGATAAATAACTGGTTTAGTAATAGGAGACAGAGAGTAATAGTGGAAGGGTGTTTTTCTAGCTGGAGGTCGGTCACTAGTGGTGTGCTGCAGAGCTCGGTACTGGGACCTCTTTGTAATATATATAAATGACTTGGAAGAGGGAGTAATTGGAATGATCAGCAAGTTTGCAGATGATACAAAGATGGCTGGACTTGCGGATAGTGAGGAGCATTGTCAGGCGATACAGCAGGACATAGATAGGCTGGTAGCTTGGGCAGCTAGATGGCAGATGGAATTTAATCCTGATAAATGCGAGGTGATGCATTTCGGGAGAAAGAATGTGGGGGAGGTATATGATAAAAGGTAGACCTATTAAGAGTATAGAAACGCAGAGTGACCTGGGGGTGCAGGTGAATAAGTCTCTGAAGGTGGCAGAGCAAGTGGAGAAGGTTGTGAAGAAAGCATATAGTATGCTAGCCTTTATAGGAAGGGTATAGAGTACAAGAGCTGGCCTTTAATGTTGCAGTTGTATAAAACGTTGGTTAGACCTCATTTGGAATACTGCGTCCAGTTCTGGTCACCTTACTACCAGAAGGACGTGGAGACTCTGGAGAGAGTGCAGAGGAGGTTTACCAGGATGCTGCCTGGTATGGAAGGTCTGAGTTACGAGGAGAGGTTAGGCAAATTGGGACTGTTTTCCTTAGAAAGACGTAGACTTAGAGGAGATCTAATAGAGGTGTACAAGATTATGAGGGGTATAGATAGAGTAAACAGGGTTAAGCTTTTTCCTAGGATGAACTCGAATAGCACGAGGGGTCACGGGCTTAGGGTGAGGGGGGTAAGGTATAATTTGGATGCTAGAGGGAGTTTTTTCACACAGAGGGTGGTGGGGGTATGGAATGCGCTGCCAAGTAAAGTGATGGAGGCAGATACTCTGGAGTTATTTAAGAAATACTTAGATGGGCACATGAACAGAATGGGAATGGAGGGGTATAGAAAACTGATTTAAAATAGGGACCATGAGCCTTGGGAGTCCCTGGGAAGTGTGTAAATAGATGATGATATTGATGTACTTGTTTTTATCCTACAGGTGCTTTGGTCCACCTTGTTGTCTAACAAGGGGCATACACATGATGGGTCGTGAGAGGGCTGCTCTTGGATTTTTTTCGAGAGTATCCGAGTGCTTCACGTCGTTAGTGTACGCTTGATCTGGACCATTTGATGCGCAACATGACAGCTCAGTGACTATCGCTGTGCTGTGCAGATACATGGATTTGGGCCTGTGTCTGTGGGAGTTTGCGCATTCTCCCTGTGCTTGTGTGGGTTTTCTTCAGGTGCTCCGGTTTCCTCCCACATCCCAAAGATGTGCTCTTAGGCTAATTGGCATAACAAATTCTCCCTAAATTGTCTCAAAATTGGTTTTTAATCCATAGATCTATAAATATAGACAGGGGTCACGGGTAGAGGTGGGAACATCGGGGTGGCGGCGCAGGCTTGTTGGGCTGAAGGGCCTGTTTCCCATGCTGTTTTGTTCTTTGTTCTAAATAATATTTTGTTTTTCACTCCGATCTAAGTGGGCACCCTCACATTTTCTCTCATTGTACTCCATCTGTCATTTTTCTACTTACTTAATCTACTTATATCTCTTTGCAGACACTTTGTATCCTCAACAACTTGGTTCCCTACCTGATCTTGTGTTACCAGCAAATTTGACCACAATGTAATGAATCACTTCATCTGAGTCATTAATATAGATCATAAGTAGTTGAGGGCCCAGCACTGGTCTCTGAGGCACTTCACTAGTTACAGTCTGTCAAGTTTAATATAGTCCATTTATTATTACTGTTTTTAGTTAGCAAATCCACTGTTAAGTATATTACATCCAACACCATAAGGCCTTATATATAGCACTTGATTGAATACCTTTTGGAAGTCCAAATAAACTATATCTATCGGTTCCCCTTTACCCATCCTGCTAACCTTAAAGAACTTTCATAAATTTGTCAAACCCTGTTTCCTTTTGACAAAACAAATGTTTGCTCTGTCTGATTGTATTTGGATTTTCTAAATGTCCTGCTATCACTTCTTTAATAATGGACTCTAGATTTTACCACTGACAAATATTAGGCTAACTGATCCATTGTGTCATAGACGTTTACAGCATGGAAACATACCCTTTGGCCCAACTTATCCATGCAGCTCAGTTTTTACCATGAAGCGAGTCCCATTACATGGATAAGATTGGCCCATATCCCTCTAAACCAATCTTACCCATGTAATTATCTAGATGCTTTTAAAATGACAAAATTTTACCCACCTCTACTACCACCTTTGCCAGCTTGTTCCAGACATTCACTACCATCTGTGTGAAAAAAATGCCCCTCTGTACACTTTTGTATCATTCCTCCTCACATCAAATCTAAGTCCTCTTGTTTTAGACTTCCCTATCATTGGGAAAAGATGTTGATAATCTGCATTATCTATACTCCTCATTATTTTATAGATCTCTATAAGGTCACCCCTAAATCTCTTACATTCCATGGAAAAAAGTCCCAGTCTATCCAACCTATAGTTTATATAGTCCTATAGTTTATATATTTTTTTGTCTCTCTCCTTTCTTGGATAGCGGTATTTCATTTGTGGTTTTCCAATATACTGGGACCTTTCTACAAATGAGAACTTTGGAAGATTATAATCAATGCTTCACTACCTTACAGCCACTTTTAGAATGTAGGTCGAGATGGCTTGACAGCCCTGCATCCCATTAGTTTTCCCAACACTTTTTCTCCAATGATCATGATTGTTTCCACCGTATTTGATACCTCTTAATTTTTTTCCATTCTTGGGATTCCAATTTTGCCTTCTGCTGTAAAGACAAGTATAAAATGCTTGTTAGCAGTTTCTGCATTTTCCTTGCTGCGCATTATTAATTCTCAGTCTCATCCTGTAAAACAATGGTTTCCAAACTGAGAATCACACAATCCCCAATGGAGATCACAGAGAAAGCTTTTGGGGTTAGAAGCTCCCTGTCCTCTGAGTGGAGACCCCACTCAGTGGTTAACACTGCTGCCTCACAGTGCTGGGGACCTGAGTTCAATTCCCAGCTTAGGTCACTGTCTGTGTGGCATTTGCATGTTCTCCCCGTGTCAGTGTGAGTTTTCTCTAGGTGCTCCGATTTCTTCCCACAGTCCAAAGGTCGGGGGGGTTAGGAGGATTGGTCATGCTAAATTCTCCCTCAGTGTACCCAAACAGGTGCTTGAGTGTGGCGACTAAGGGATTTTCACAGTTACCTTATTGCAGTGTTGATATAAGCTTACAGGTGACAGCCTTGGACATACTGGTTGTCTATTGCCAAAATTGCAAAGGGTTAGATGCTAAGACCCGTTAACCTTGTGAAGTACCTGAAAAAGTAAATGCTGAGCAGACTAAGGATGTTTGTATCCCAGTTGGTGCAAGCAAGCATAACTCAGTGACTGACTGAGTTCCGGAAAAGCTGAAGTCATGCAGCTGTGGTGGCTTCAAATGTTGTTGTGTTTCTATTCTTGTCTGCATGTTGTACTGCAAAAGCTGGATTGTAAAATGCACCACCACACAAAGTTAATTATATTCAAGAATTCAGATAAACATCTCATACATATTGAAGATAATAAGAAAAATAATGTGTAGACAGGGAGGAGGGGGTTTGGAATTTAATTTGAGTAATTAGATCCAAGGTAGTATCAATGCAAACAGGAAATACTGAAGATCCTTAGCTACTGTATTATAACATGCAGTGCTTGTTCAATCGCTCAAGCAATTTTAATGGCCAATTAATTTTTGTAATTGCAATTTGTGAAGCTTAAACAATATTGGAGAATCAATTCAAATCAAGAAAAATACAACTAATGCAAAGGGATGAGTTAGATTAATAATCCTGTGAGATAGCCAATCAACTTTGTGACTCCCGTGTGTCAGAAACAAAAATAAAACTTTTAAAAATACGTCTTGATGATAAAAACTGAGATTAAAAGCAGATGCAATGTGAAGGGTTAAATATATAACAGAGTTTATATAACCAATGATATAAGATCGCATGACAGCAGAGTCTATTGACGGATTGTTCTATGTGAAGCCTCATGCTATACTTCGATTTGTATTTTGTTTGAGGAATATTTAATAAAAGATAAGTTCTGCAGGAAATTCTCTAGGAAGTACTGCTCTGAGGGATTAACACTTTTCCTTTTCATATACTTGTAGAAGGTTTTGCTCTTTGTTTTTAAATTTCTTGCTGGTTTTGTCTCATGCCCTACCCTTTTAGTTAAGTCATTCTTTAAATGTTCTAGAAGGTTGTGAATCTTTGGGTCTACATTATCTTCACAGCATTGTGAGCCTTTTCTTTCAATTTGACACAAATCTTAAATTCCTTAATTAACCACAGATGGTGCATCCTTCTGAAGGAATTGTTCTTTCTGAATGGAACATATCTTTGTTAACATTTATGAAATGTCAGCTTAAATGTCTGCCACTACTTATCTGCTGTCTTACCTACTAAACTATTTTCCAAGTCCACTTTAACCAACTTCAGACACTTGTAAATGTCTTATTCAGTTTTAAGACACTAGCTTTAAACCTAATACTCATCCACAAACTAAAAGTGAAATTTTATTATTTTGTGATCACTCTTGCCTCAAGCATACTTTACTATGTGGTCTTAATCCTGTTTCATTACCCATTATGTGGAGATGCCAGCGTTGGACAGGGCTAAACACATTAGGAAGTCTTACAACACCAGATTAAAAGAGCTTGGAGTAGAACACTTGCTTCAGGAGTCTTGTGTCAGGAATTAAGACAATATGGCCTGACCATCACAGCTGATTGAGAATGACCAATGCCGAGATGTTGAGGATAATGGCCTGGGAGAAGATGCTCACATTGATAAGTCAGTGGAATTGCAGGATGTTGCAGAGGCAGCAGTGATGATATGTCTCCAGGGATTTGAGACCTCTGCTGTTCATTGTCCATGTTTCTGATGCATACAGGAAGGTGGGACCATGGCTGCTCTGTAGACCATGAGCTTGATGCTGGATTTGAGGTCTTGAACTTTGAACACATTTTTCTTCAGTTGATACTGGATTTCAGCATCAATGAAGTATTAATATTATTTCCATTCTCTAATTCTCATACACTTCAAACATCACACTGTGTTATAGAAACACCAAAAATAGGAGCAGGAGGAGGCCATTCAGTCCTTTGTGTCTGCCCTGCCATTCGTTATGATCATGGTTGATCATTCAACCGAATAGCCTGATCCCGCCATATCCTAATATCCTTTGATCCCCTTTGCCTCAAGTGCTATAACTAACTGCTTCTTGAAAAAGTTCAATGTTTTGGCCTCAACCATTCTCCGTGGTAGCAAATTCCACAGGCTGACCACTTTCTGTGTGAAGAAATTTCTCTTCATCTCTATCCTAAATTGTCTATTTGGTATCCTCTGACTGTGCCCCCTCGTCAGGACACCTCTGCCATTGGGAACATCCTTCTTGCATCTACTCTGTGTAGTTCTGTCACAATTTTATAGCTTTCCATAAGATCTCCATTCTTCTGAATTCTGTTGTATGCAGTGTGCACTAGTTCCCTGTCAATTCCATTCAACCAATGATTTGATTTGATTTGATTTATTACTGTCACATGCATTAGTATGCGGTGAAAAGTATAGTTTCATGCATATACAGAGAAAGCATACCGTACATAGAGAAGAAAATGAGAAAGTGCAGAATGTAGCGTTACAGTGATAGCTGGGAAAGATTAATTTCATGCAAAGTAGATCCGTTCAAAAGTCTTATGACAATAGAGAAGAAGCTGTTCTTGAGTCAGTTGGTACGTGACCTCAGATTTTTGTATCTTTTTCCTGACGGAAGATGATGGAAGAGAGAATGTTCGGGGTGCATGGAGTCCTTGATTATGCTGACTGTTTTGCTGAGGCAGTGGGAAGCATAGATAATCAATGGATGAGAAGCTGGTTTGCATGATTCATTCACAAACTTTTGTAGTTCCTTGTGATCTTGGCAGAGCAGGAACCATGCTAAACTGTGATACAACCAGAAAGAATGCTTTCCATGGTGCATTAGTAAAGGTTGGTGAGACTTGTAACTGATATGTTATATTTCCTTAGACTTCTGAGCAAATAGAGGTGTCAGTGGGCTCTCTTAACTATAGTGTTGGTATGGGGGACCAGGACAGGTTGTTATTGATCTGAATACCTAAAAACTTGAAGCATTTGACCATTTCTACTTTGTCCCCATTGATGTCGACAGGGGTATGTTCTTCACTATGCTTCCTGAAGTCGATGACGATTTCCTTAATTTTGTTGATATTGAAGGAGAGATTATTGTTGCCACACCAGTTCACAAGATTCTCTATCTCATCATTGTTTGAGAACCGATATACTACAGTGGTGACATCAGAAATTTGAAAATTGAGTTGGAGGGGAATTTGGCCACACAGTCATAGGAGTATGAAGAGTATAATAAAGGGCTGTGGACACAGCCTTGTGGGGCACTGGTGTTGAGGATGATCGTGGAGGAGGTGTTGTTGCCTATCCTTACTGATTGTGGTCTATGGGTTAGGAAGTGCAGGATCCAGTTGCGGAGGGAGGAGCCAAGGCCCAGGCCACGAAATTTGGAGATGAGTTATAAGTTTTACCTAGGTGCTTCAGCAAGTTACTGGAAAAAGACTATGAACACAAGTTGAACCAACGCAACTTTATTTCAGACAATTTTAAGATGGAATAGCACCCTTTCATTCTAAGAATTCTTACTCTAATAATCTACCTTAACTGCCTATTTCATTAGAATATGAATACTTCCCAGATTAGCATGTCATTCGTGAGCAATCTCTTTGGGGCTTTCTCCAAACCATATATTCAGCAGGCATCAATATGATGTCACAACAGCTCCGCATAAGCATAAACGTAGCCTTTGACCTATCCTGGTAGACACAGTATTTATTTGGCAAGTTCACTTCAGTTTCTGGTCAATGGTAACCCCCAGGATGTTGATAGTGGGGGATTCAATGATGGTAATGACATTGAATGTCAAGGGACAATAATTAGTTTCATTTTTGTTGGAAATAGTCATGGCTGGCACTCATATGGTGCAAATGTTACTTGCCACTTGTCAGCCCAAGTTTAGATATTGTCCAGGTCTTGCTGCAATTAGACATTGACTACTTCAGTATCTGAAGAGCCACTAATGATACTGAACATTGTGCAGTATTCAGTGAACATCCCCACTCCTGATCTTATGATGATTGATCTCCAATTACCTCAACCATCTTCTTTGTGCCAGATATGACTCTAACAATTGGAGAGGGTTTTCCCTTTGATTCTTATTGACTCCAGATTTCCTAGGGCTGCATGATGCTATATTTGGTTAAATACTGCCTTTCTGTTAAGGGCAGTCACCCTCACCTCATCTTTAGCTGGAGTCAAGCTTCTTGTGTTATTAGAATTGCATTCATCCAGGCAAGTGGAGACTATTCCATTACATTTCTGAGTTGTGCCTTGCAGATGGTAGACAAGCTTTCGTGAGTCAAAAGGTGAATTACCAAACTCAGGATTCCAAGCTCTTTTGTCCATGTTTGAACCAAGGCTGTGATGAGATGAATAGTTGAGTGACCCTGGTGGAACCCAAATTGAGCATCCATGATCAAGATATTGTTGAGTAAGTGCTGCTTTATGGCATTGTTGATGACCCCTTCCATCACTTTCCTGATGATTGAGAGTAGATTGATGGGACAATAATTGGTTGGATTGGATCTGCCCAGTTTCTTGTGTACAGGACATGCCTAGGCAATTTTCCACACTGCAGGATAGATGCCAGTGCTGTAGCTGTACTGGAACAATTTAGCTAGGGAGGAGTTCTGGAGGACAAGTCTTCAGTACGATTGCAGGAATATTGTCAGGGCCCATAGCATTTGCAGTATCCAGTGCCTCTAGCCATTACTTAATATCATGTAGAGTGAATTGAATTGGCTGAAGACTGGTGTCTGTAATGCTGAGAATTTCAGGAGGAAGCCGAGATGGATGAATGGATTGGCTGAAGATTGTTGCAAATATTTCAGCCTTATCTTATGCGCAGATGGGCTGGACTCCTCCCATCATTGAGGATGGAGATATTTGTGGAGCCTCCTCCTCTAGTGAGTTACTTAATTCACTACCATTCACAGCTGGATGTGGCAGGATTGTAGATCTTAGATTTAATCCGTTGGTTGTGGGGTCACTTAGCTCTGTTGATCATTTGCTGTTTATGCCATTTAGCATGCAAGTAGTCCTGTATTGTAACTTCATTGGATTGCCACCTTAATTTTAGGCTGACACCTGCACTGTTCATTGAACCAGGATTGATCCCTTGGCGTGGTGGTAATGGTAGAGTGGGAATATGTCAGGCTATGAGATTAGAGATTTTGATTGAGTACAATTCTGATGCAGATGGACCACAGTGCCTCATGGATACTTAATTTTGAACTGCTAGACCTGTTCAAAGTCTATCATATTTAGCATGGTTATGGTGCCATACATTATGGAGGGTATCCTCAATATGAAGATGGGACTTCACCTCCAAGAGGCGGTGATCACTCCGACTGATACTGTCATGGACAGAAGCATCTGTAGCTGGCAGATTGATGAGGATGAGATCAAGTTTTTCCCTTGTGTTGGTCCACCCATCACTGCTGCAGTCCCAGTCTAGCAGCTATGTTCTCTTGGACCTGGCCATCTTGGTTTGGGGTGTTACTACCAAGCCACTCTTGGTTACTGACATTGAAAACTTCCACCCAGAGTACATTCTGTTCTCTTGTGATCCTCAGTGCTTCCTCCAAGTGATTTCAACATGGAGGAGTAGTGATTCATCAGATAAAGGAGGACAATAAGGGATAATCAGCAGGAGGCTACCTCGTCCATGTTTACTTGATGCCATGAGACTTCGTGGAGTCCAGAGGCAATGTTCAGGACTCTCAGGGCAACTCCATCCTAGCTATAAACCACTGTGCCACCATCTCTGCTGGGTATGTCCTGCCAGTCAAATAGGACATATCCAGGGATGGTAATAATAGTGATGTCTGGGGTGTTATCTGTGGGAATGACTACGTCAGGTTGTTATTTGACTAGTCTGTGATACAGCTCTCCCAATTCTAGTCCCTAGAAGTTAGTAAGGAGGGTGCAGGGTCACCAGGGCTAGTTTTGCCATTGTCATTTTCGGTGGCTAGATCGATGTCTGTTGGCCTGACTAGTTTCATTCCTTTTCTGTGGTGGTTTGATACAACTTGGCTTGCTGGGCCATTTCAGAAGGAATTTAACAGTCAATCATATAGCTGTGATTCTGGACTCATCTTTAGGCTAGAGCAGGAAAGGATAGCAGGTTTCATTTCCTAAAGAGCATTAGTGAATCACATGGATTTTTACAACAATTCACAATGATTTCATGGGCCCTCGTTAGACTTTTAGTTCCAGATATTTTAATTGAATTCTTAAATTCCACCATCTATTCGTGGTGGAATTTGAACCTGGGTCCCCGGAGTATTACAATTGGTCCCTGCATTACTAATTAACTAGCAATACCACTTTGCCACCACCTCCCCTTGACAATGATCAGACCACAGTGTGAAGGAAGTGCAATTACTATTAACAAACTGGAGTCACCATTTTTGCAATGCTGCTGATTAGAATCTTACTGGTCGTAGGCACTTATCCTATTGTTAAACAGCTTCTCGGTCTTCTTTACTATTGTGTTGGAGGCCATGAACCACTTCAGTGAGGAACAGGAAATTCAGAATGCAGTGGTGATGATAGGGGTTGGAGCTGCTGGGTTCCTCGTCAACCTCCTGGTGCTCTGTTCTCCAAGACAGATACATGCATGTGAAAGTGGGTGATTCGTCTACTGGTGTCACCACTACTGTGAAGCATGCAGAGCTCCAGGAGAAAGAAACCAAATATCAGCCACAAGATGCACATCAAATGCACCCCGGTTCCCAATTAGTGAATAGCAGCATACATACAAATAAACAGATAGTAATTTGTTAACTACTTAAGAATGAAATGACGTCATTCAGAACTAAGACCGAAACTTGGATTTATTAACTCTGAGTTAAGCAACTCCCCCAGTTTTAAAATTCTAACAGTTTTTGTTTTCAAATCTCTTTTTGGCCTCATCTCTACCTATCCCTGTAATCTCCTTCAACCCTTCAAGATATTCTCCTATTACTGGCTTCTTAAGCATCCATAATTTTAATTGTTGCACCATTTGTGGCAATGATTTTAGTTGCCAAGGTCCTAATCTCTGGACCATCTCTGTTTCACTTGCCTCTCTCTGTAAAGCCTACTTCTGACCCAGCTTCTGGTTATTTGCTCTAATATCTCCCTTTATGTCATAAAATTTTGAAAGGCTCCTGTGAATCATAGAATTCCTATAGTGCAGAAAGAGGCCATCCATTTCAGGTTTCAAGACTTGAAAGAATATTCCATACAAGCCCTTCGCTCTGCCCAATCCCTGTAACCCAGGCATTTAGCATGGCCATCCATCTACCTTGCACATCTTTGGATGTGGGAGGAAACTGGAGCATCCAGTGGAAACCCATGCAGGGAGAACATTAAAATTCCATACACACAGACACCTAAGGCTGGAATCAAACTTGGCACTTTGTAGCAGCGATAGTAACCATTGTGCCACTGCACTGCTGAAGAGCCTTAGGACATTTTATTTTGTTGAAGATACTACAACAATACAAGTTATTGGTGTTGTAGTTCTGTTGTTTGCAATCGACTTTTCAGAACAAGTTGATGAGAAATTTCTTCAAACGGTTGTGAATTCTGGAAATTCTCCATCCTGGAGAACTGTGGATGCTCAGTTGTTGATTGGATTTAAGGTAAAAGATTTTTGAATATTGAGGAAATGAAGGGATATGGGGATAATGTGAGTAGGTCAAGTTGAGGTTAAAAAAAATCATGATCTTATTGAAAAGCACAGCAGACACAAAAGAACAGAACATCCTAATGCAGCTTCAATTTCTTTTAAATAGAAATGATCAAGAGCTTTACATTTTTAGGTGTCCAGATCTCCAACAATCTGTCTGGTCCTCCCATGCCGATACCATAGTTAAGAAAACCCACCAATGCTTCTACTTCCTCAGATTAAGGAAATTTGGCATGTCAATTACGACTCTCACTAACTTTTACAGATGCAACATAGAAAGCATCCTTGCTGGTTGTATCACAGCCAAGATCGCAAGAAACTACAAAAGGTTGTGAATATAGTTCAATTCATCATTCAAACCAGCTTCCCATCTATTGACTCTGTCTACACTTCCCACTGCCTCAGCAAGGCAGTCAGCATAATTAAGGACCTGACACACCCTGGACATTCTCAAGTCCACTTTCTTCCTTTGGGAAAAGATACAAAAGTCTGAGGTTTTGTACCAACTGCTCAAGAACTGACTCTTCCCTGCTGCCATCAGACTTTTGAATGGACCAACCTCACACTAAGTTGATCTTTCTCTACACACTAGATATGACTGTAACACTACATTCTGCACTTTGTCCTTTCCTTCTCTATGAATGGTATGCGTTGTCTGTATAGCAAGCAAGAAACAATACATTTCACTGTATACTAATACATGTGACAATAATAAATCAAATCAAATCATATTTCCATGTAGTATAAGTAATTCCTAATGGCTGAACCTTTCCTAACCTTTCTGGTGCCAATTTAATCCTATTCCAAAATGTTTTACAAAGTGAAATGTTTTTCTTGATTCAGCGAGGCTGCTGAGTGTCTGAAGAGATTTGGATTATACTTTTAAGCATTTTCTGATCATGTGCATGATAGAACTCAGCCAGCTCCTGCTGCTACCTGGACATCATCTTTAATGATCTGATCGTTATTTCAAGTCAAGTGGGTGTAAATTTTCACTCTCTTGTTAAATGCTGCTGAAGGAGCCATTAACTAATTAAATCTCTCCCCCCAATGTAATTGTCAGTTAATTAATGGCTCAAATTGATTCACTCTCACCAGCAGCTTTTCAGGAACTTGGATGGAAATTTCTGACCACTTTTGAATTGTTGCACATAAAATCACTGTGTCAAATAAACATTCAGCAAGTGTGGGAATGCTAATATATCGATTAATTCCACCTCTTAATGATGTCAGTACGCAGCAGAATTGGCATCATTGAAACTTTCTCTCAGAAGTTGTTTTTTTGAATGGCATGTTAAACCAAGGCCTCATCTGCCGTTGCTAGTGAGTATATGTGTTCCCACAACAACATCGTGGCAGATGTTTATCTCTCAACCAGTGTCATTAAATTAAATTGTGTAGTCATTTCCTCATTGCTATTTATGGGATCTTGCAGCATGTAAAACTAACTATTGCATATTACGTTACAGCAATGACTTCTTCATTGCTTGTAAATGCTTGGAGATATTCTGAGGTCATGAAAGGTGCTATATAAATTCAATGGCCTGTAACTTCCTTAGAGTAGTAATCATTGGCAGATTGACCTTCCTCACTTAGACTGGGTGAGGCTGAAACAACAAAGCTCAAGGGCTCCAGGGTGTCAAAGGTGCGCAGTGAAGGAGGACACATTCCCTTTGCAGCACAATCATCCATATAGCAGATGAGTTTAAAGAAACCATTGAAAGGGAGAAGTTAAGTTTCAAAGGAACATGGGATGGGGTTCGTTTTACTTTTTAGAGGGATTGCCCAGCACATCTTTGGTGTATCCTCAAAATGTGATGCTGGGGAGCCAGAAAGTTATGGTCCATTGTTTTTCATTTCAGTTTTCTTCCCTTATTTTTGTTCTTCATTTCTTCCCCAACTGTTCTCTCTCTTTCAGCATACTTTCCCATTCAGTCACCAAGTAGATGCCCGGGTCAGACTTCTGTGCACACCTATGGTTCTTAGGCATCTTCCCCAATTTCCCATTTTTCATTCACAATCTTGTATGTTGGTGAACTATTGATTATGGAGGGAATTGCTATAGTATTAGGGAGCTCAGGACTGTAAGGGTTAATGTGGGACATTGGAAACAATATGACCCAAATTATGAGTGGAGTCACATGAAAATAGTAGAGTGTGGTGGTTAATCCATTAGAAGCCAGTATGAAGATAGAACTAATCAGGACTGTATCCTAGATTTTGTGTGTTTATTAATAAAGTTATTGTTCAACCAGACAAGTGATGACACTTCATCATAAACTAACATATAATCTTACGACAAATGCTGACTGTCCTTATCAATATCCTCCCACCACATTTTTACACATGCCTCTCATTGGTTTGCTATTACAGAACTGCCATCGACAATTCAGGCTGTACTGGATTAATTATGGAGTGTTTTGGTTACAGAAATTAGGCTTTATACAAAATGCTACAATCAAGCTTTCTGCTGGCAGCACCAGATTATAGAGGAGGAAATGTGAATCAGAAGAGGTACTGCAATCAAAGATTTGCTTCATCACTTTCTTGGTTTCTTTAAGGACTGGTTTAAATGAAAATCATAAACATCATTTATACAATAGCCCAGAATAATCAGGAGCAGATCATCTCATAAGTTTCCTGTTGGACATTTTCCAGCACCATTCTGCTGAAAAATATTTTGCCTGCAAAAATGCTGCACATGCAAAGTCATAATGGCATTGTGAAGCCAATAGTATATATGCAAACAGTGCGAATGTTTAGAATAACAGTGTATCGCCTTGATCAACAGAGTAAAGGATAGTGAAAGAAAAAGGAAGGACCAAGGAGGAGCATGTGTTGGAGGGGAGAGGTCAGAATTGGAGAGGAGGGGAGAGGTCGGGATGTTGCAGAGTTGGGGGCCGGTGAGTTGGGTTCTCAAGATATGGGGTGTCAGAGGGTACAGGTGGGGGATGAGTAAGTGGTTGGATTGGCAGAGGGTTAGAATGTGGGATTTGAGGAGGTTGGGTGAAGGGGAGTCAGGGTGTGGGGTTGGAGGCAGAGGAAGTTCAGGGACGAGGTGAGGGAAGAGTCAGGTTGAGGTGAATGGGTTCAGGATTGGGGAGTCAGGCTGGTTGGTTGGGGGTAAGAGTTGGGGGAGTCAGGGCGGTTGGGGTGAGGGGACCAGGCAGGGGGTGTTGGGAGGTTTTGGGGCATGAAGATTTGGGGGTTGAGTTGGGGGATGTCAGGTGGGGGTTGGGATCAGGGAAGTTGGGGGGAGGGTCAGTTTTTAAATCTATCTATAATTTCCTGGTAATATCTATAATATCCAGGTAAGTCAGAACTGTCTGAAGTCTTCAACATAGACAGGGATCACGAGTAGAGGTGGGAACATCGGGGTGGCAGCACGGGCTCGTTGGGCCGAAGGGCCTGTTTCCCGTGCTGTTTTGTTCTTTGTTCTTAACATTGGAGATTTTTTGGAGAGTCCCAGAAAGGGAGGGTGGGGGGTAGTTGCCGTCAGAAGTTCAAACTGCCTGTGTACTTCCTCTGGTTTCTCTTCAGATTGTATAAGTCTTTTGCCTTTCACTAAAGATTTCCTGGAGAGTCATTGCATTGGGAAATCTGCGGGGTTCTGCGGTGTATTGTCTGGTGTACATCCAATTTCAGACTACCCAGGAAGAAAGATCCGGGCCAGATTTTATCAGAAAATCCCAGATCACTGTTTTTACATCATATCTGTATTCTGTTTTGAAATTTTGAAACATATAGAGAGCAGTTCTCCCAACTCGCTGTACACAACAGGTTACAGGTTGTGTAACCTGTAAGGAAACACAGGTTAGAGTTTCCTGTGCTCTAACCAGCTGGGAAACATCAGTGGAGCCCATTTAGTGAGCTCTCTGCCATGTGTGTCTGGAGCTCGATCAATTCTACACCAAAAACCGGCATGGAACTGTTGTAAATATTAAGTATTTTAAGATCATTAAAGTGGACTAGGAGACTTCAGCCCCAAGCCCGCTAGCCTCTCCTTCCCACCTCCTCCAAAAAGTGGTTCACTCCATTGGGATTTACAATAGCCCCCCCAGGGATTGGGGAATATGGAGGGCAGTGCTCTCTGGCCATTGCCCCCTGGCACTGCTCAAGGGGCAAATTGGCAATGCTCAAGGGGCTTCTTGGCACTGCCTACCAGACATCAGGCAGTGCCAAAGGAGTGAGGGCCAGTGTGGAGTCTATTGGTGCAGGGCCTAAATAAACCTGTGGAACTTTAACCTGGTGTTGTGAGACTTTTTACTCTTCTCACCATGGAATGAATCGCACTGGTTGGCATTTTTGTGAGTTATTCTATTATGTTTTTGATATTAGTTGTGTTTTGTAGACTAATATTTTCTCAGTCAACAATGATAGGTGAACAGATAAGTAAATTTTTCTCAAAACAGTTGAATTTCTCTTGTCCATGGAAGTGTTAAATGTGCAACAATATGAAAAAACATACAGATAACAGTCGATCATTTGTCTCAAATAAAAGAACACTATTAATATAAACATCTGGAAGTTGTAGTTCTACATTTTGTAAGAAAATATAATAACATATCTCCTTTTCTTGCAAATGTATTTTCCTGTTTATTATCATTACCCTATGCGACAATGAACTCTATAATCTGAACAAGTAACCTTTAGAAGTCATTAGAAAAGTACAAGAGAAAGAATTCTTAGCATGGGTATATTTACATTAAAAATAAATTAGTGCAGCTTTATGTCAGGAATAATGTCTTTAACATGTGATAACATCAATCTGTCAGTCCTGTCAGTGGAATGGTTAAGATACATTGTTCCATTTGGCTTCCTGATTGGTCTCTTCGATCAATTAATCGCAATGGAATATTTTTGTGGATCTCAATGATATCAGGCACTGAATCAAATATCTGTGGAGGGGAGAAAGATAGACACTATTATCAACATATCATGGAAGATCCCAACTGAAGACGTGTAATACTTATGGGTTCAGTTCAATTTTCTCCTAAAACATCCTTAAATTGTAAAGAACTCTTCACTTAGATAGTGAAGAGGGGTGTTTTAGTTTACAGAGTGACTTGGACAAGTTGCAGAGCTGGGCCGAGAGGTGGCAAATGGAGTTTAATGTGGAAAAGTGTGAGGTAATGCACTTTGGCAGGAACAATAAATGTGTAGAGTATAGGGCTAATGGTAGGGCTCTTAATAGTGTTGAGGAACAGAAGGATCTTGGTGTATGTGTCAATAGATCCCTGAAAGTAGGCAGTCAAGTGGATAAAGTTGTTAAGAAGGCATATGGAGTCTTAGCTTTTATTGGTAGGGGGATTGAATTTAGGAGCCGCAGCATCATGTTGCAACTGTACAAAACTCTAGTGCGGCCGCACTTGGAGTATTGTGTGCAGTTCTGGTCGCCACATTATAAGAAAGATGTGGAGGCATTGGAGAGGGTACAGAGGAGGTTTACCAGGATGTTGCCTGGTATGGAGGGCAGGTCCTATGAAGAGAGGTTGAAGGATTTGAGGTTGTTTTCGTTAGAAAGGAGGCGGCTAAGAGGGGATCTTATTGAAGCATATAAGATGATTAGAGGTTTAGATAGGGTGGACAGTGATAGCCTTTTTCCTAGGATGGAGAAAGCTAGCACGAGGGGACACAGCTTTAAATTAAGGGGTATGAGTTATAGGACGGATATCAGAGGTAGGTTCTTTACTCAAAGAGTGATTAGGGAGTGGAATGCCCTGCCTGCAGCTGTTGTAGATGCGCCAAGTTTGGTGGCGTTTAAGAGGTTAATTGATAAGTATATGGAAGAGAAGGGAATGGTTTAGTTTGGAGGGGCATTGCTTTTTATTTTGGTCGGCACAACATCAAAGGCCGAAGGGCCTGTTCTGTGCTGTATTGTTCTATGTTCTATGTTCTATGTTCTAACTCAAAAGTGGCTGCTAAATTGTTTCTGTAAAAACAAATAATTTAATGTACAAATTTTGCTCAGTAAAAGCAAGAATTTGATATCTGTACAACTTTACTCTGATCAAAAATTGTTGCTTTGTTGTTGACATGACTGGTATTTGCTGGCCAAATCCAGTTACTCTTGAGAAGATCATGATGAGCCACTTCCTTAAACTGCAGCAGTACACGTAGTGTAGGCACAATCACAATGCTGTTGGGGAGGGAGCTCTAAGGCAGTGCTTCCCAAACCTTCCTGATGTGACCCAATTTTAATGTTCCAGACTTTGCGTGACTCCAAAGAGTAAGTTTGGTGGAGTTATGAGAATTGTTCAGTGCCTTCAGCTGCTAGAGGGGATGTGGGGAGGAGGAAGGTTGAGCATGGTGAGAAGTGTTTAAACCGCAGGGCCTTTTTTTTAAAAAAACACGAACACTTATCTTTTAACAACCTGTTTTTGCAGTAGGAATTGGGCCTCAAAGATCAGTCTGTTAGGCCGAGCCCACCATCAGAAAAAATAAGCATGGATTTAAAGAGGCCTCGCAACTATTAGCACTCAGTCTGAGGTCCACAGCAACCATTGCTGCCTCGGAGTACGCAAGACCAAAAGTACATCTTGACCCCTGTTTGGGAAGACCTTTTTATTGCTTTGACATAGGGGCAGTGAAGGAACAGTGGTATAGTTCCAAATACAAATTGTGTGCAACTCGGAGGGGAACTTACTTGGGTGGTGTTCCCATGCATCTTCTGCCATTGATCATCTGGGCATAGAAGGCGTGAAAATGGTTGATGCTAGTTTAAGAATATAAGAAATAGGAGCAGGAGGACACTACTTTGCAAATCAAGCCTATTTCACTATTCAGTACAATCACGGCTGGTCTTTGGCTTCAGCACCCCTCTTCCACCACTCTCCCATATTCCTTGATTCCCTAGATTCTGCACTTAAATCTATCTGTCTATCTCAGCCTTAAATAAATTCAATAATATAGCACTCACCATCCTTTGGTATAGAAAATTCCAAAGACTCTCAGCCCTTTGAATGAATATATTTTTCTTCATTTCTGTTCTAACTGGTACATCCCCTATCCCATGGTTGTGTTCTAAATTCCCCAGCCAGAGGAAACAACTACTCAGTGTTTACCCTTAAGATCTTGTATGCTTCAATTAGATTACTCTAATTTTTCTAAACTTCAGAGAATATCGATCCAATTTACTCAGCCTCTCATCCTAATATATTACTCTCATCCTGTGGAATAACCTAGTGAACCTTTGCTGTACTATCTTCAATGTAAGTATATGTTTCCTTAAATGACCAAAACTGTACACAGTATTTCAGGTGTGGTCTCAACAAGATCCTGTACAATTGTAGTAAGATGCTTTATTCTTGTACTCCAATCCCTTTCCAATAAAGGCCAACATGCCATTATTTTTGTAATTGCTTAATGTACCTGTATGCTAACTTTCTGTTCTTTGTACCAATACATCCATGTTCCTCGGTTCATTAATGTCTTAAAATTTCACACCTTTTAAAAATATTCTGCTTTCTTATTCTTACTATAACCTCACATTTAATCTGTCACTTTATTTCTCATTCTTTTTATCTGTCTTTATCTCTTTGCAACTCCTTTGAGTCCTCCTTACAGTTTATATCCCCACTTAGTTTTGTAGCATCAGAATAATTAGATATATTATTTTGTCTCTTCATACAAGTTAGTAATATAGATTGTGAATAGCAAAAGTCCCAGCACTGATTCTTGGAGCACTGCACTAAATAAAGTCTATCAACTTGAAATTGCCCAGTTTATCCAGGCTCTGCCTCCTACATGTTTAAACAATCCCCTTTCCATGCTAATTCAATACCCTTTACTTTATGACCCCTATCTAGCATGTTAACCTTTGGGTCACACATCAAAAGCCTTTTGTATATCCAAGTATGCTACATCTACTTGTTCCTTTTTGTCTATACTACTAGTTAACTCTTCAGAGAACTAATACATTTGTCAAACTCAATTTCCCTTTCATAAAATCATATTAATTTGTCTGAACACAATGTAATTTTCTAACTGTGTTATTAATAATTCCTTTCCTGACAACTGAAATCAAGCCAACCAACCCATTGCCTGTGTACTGTCTTTCCCTCCTTTCTTTAATAGTGGTATTATATTGGCAAATGTCAGTGAAGTCTTGGTGGGCTGTAATTCCCAAAGTCCTCATAGCTTCTGATTTAGATGAACATTTCAAATTACATCGTCTTGGAGTTTCCAATCTGTCGCATAGGTTTTCTTGACATAATTCGTTCCAAATTGGTGAAACCACCATAAAAGATGGCATAATTTCAAGTGCAAATTATGTTTTGTGCAAAATTAATTCGTCGTAGTTCAAAGCCCATTCTGCTGAAAATTCCTGTGCCCACAGTGGCCATGCCCCCAGATCAAATTAATCTTCATTCTAAATTTCAGCTAACTGCACTCAATTGGAAGTTTCTGAAGATGCTCTTAAAATTAAGCTGTGTTTTAGATGAAAGGACATTATTAGATATGATTAAAAAACTTTTGAATGTAATTAAATTAATAAACTAAGAATCTGGGTACTATATCGTAAAGTAACTAATAAATAGATCCATATCTTTTTCAAAGTCATTTTCAATGATTTAAAAGCTGGTCACTCACTTAATTTGATGCTCAAATTAAAAAGTTATTGACTGCGATAACCATTTTCAGCCATATTCATCAAAGTAAATTAAATTACCAATCTTAAGGATAAAATGAGTATTTTGTTGAAACAACTTTTAGTTAAAAAATTACATTTTAAAATAATATTCAATGACACTGGCTCATGGCAGATTTTATATTCTCTTTGGACAAATAAGTTTGTGTGGAAAACTGAGAGAAAAACATATCTTGAATCCCCAATTTCCAGTCACATTCAAAGCACAAACATTGCTCTGATTGCTTTAATTTCAAAAACATAACTAAGTTTTATTTAGGTAGAATAAATGGCACACCACATGACACAATGAACTGTCCAGATTGTTTGAGGATACTGCACATGCAAAACAATTTTAAAAAATCAGGAATTGTAAATAGTTCAATAGGGTGACCTCGTTTCCTCATGTTTTGTGCACTTGTTTTTACATGAAACAAAATGAACTTCATTGCTGACACATTTAGCAACTACATTAGCATCTTGATCTCCAGAGCTTTTATTAATCTGAGTCTTCACAGACGCTCTATGTATTATCACATCGAACTTGTTGCTTAGCAACATCTTTAGCTGTTTCTCAATGTTTGCTCCAAATAAGCAGCAGATGGACATTGATTCTTTAAAAAAGATATCTAGGAAATTGGAGAGAATGTCACCTGGTTATCTGACCATCTCATGTGCTGCTTGCAAAGGACAACGGTTGAATGCAAACTCAAGAAATGTGAGATACAAGGTGAGTTCAGGCCCCATGTAATTGGAGTTTAACAATAGGAGGCCTTGTAAATAAATGCTCAATGAAAATGATTTGACAACAAATATGTAACCCTATTATTATTTTTTGCTATCCATATATTGAGGCAAATTTAGAATCTGTTGATCTGTTTGTTTTACGAAGAAGTCATCTCCCTATGCTTGTACTTCCTTTTTCATGGAATCAGAACAATAGTAATGTTGTTTAGCATAGGAAGAAGAACTATGGGGGAGAAAAGATAATGAATTTTGTATTAGACACCACCAGTTAAACAATAACTCTGTGGCCTGTGAACTATGCAGTGGATATCTGCACTGGCACAAATAAGGATTTAGATAATGTAACGCATTATGTTAAAAGTAGATAAGAAAGAGCAATTATTTTGCACAGCTGGTATTACATTAGGAATTTTGCGCCTAATACAAACTGCTCTGTATTGGAATTTTAATGCTGAACTCACACTTCTATAAGCTTGGATTAACATTTCCTTCCTGATGTAAGAGTATTATGGATATTGTGAATGGTTCTCCCTCTTCAGGTTTGTTTCTACTGTCATAACCTTGCTTCAAAAAAAACTTTTGACCCCTTCCTTTCCTTTCAAAAGTCCTTAAATGTGCTGTCAGCTCCCAATTCCATTCCTATCTTTCCCAGAATTCATGTTTAAATCTCCTCATTCAGGTTTCTGCTTGTGTTACAGAACAAGAATGACTCTTATCAAAGTTGCAAATAATACTCTATGTGATAGTGATAGAAGTAAACTTTTTGTCCTCATCTTTCTTGATCTGACTGCAGTCTTTGACATGTTTGACTGTACCATCCTCCCCTATTGCCTCTCCATTGTCAGCTGAATAGGACTATTCTCACCTTCTTCATTCTCATCTATCTAATCATAAGTAGAAAATTATTTGCAGTGACTTTTCTTCCTATGCCACACTATTATCTCTGGTATCAACTGAGGATTAATCCTTTGCTCTTCTCATTTCTCATCCACAACCTATACTTTGGCGATATCATTTGAAAGCATGGCATTAGTTTTGATATGTATGCTGTAGACACCCAGCTTTAGCTCACCACCATTATACTTGACTTCTCCATTGTTGCTAAATTAGCAGACTGCTTATCCAACACCCAGTAGTGGATGAGCAGAAATTTCCTCCAGTTAAATATTGGAGAGACTTGTTCCAAACTGCAAACCCTAACTACTGACACCATTCCTTTCCCCTGCAAACTTCTGGAGTTAAGTCATGGTGTGACATCTAATCCTGTGATGAATAGATATTCACTCAGGGCATAGACACACAACAAGAAAAGTGCAAACTGAATAAATAGATTCTATATATTTTATGTTCATCTTCAAAGATCATATTTTGTGAGTGAGCTGTAAAGGAACTGTGAACCGAAAAGTATAAAGTCAAAATAAAATATATGTTTATAGTAGAAATGAGCTATGAAGTATTTGATGCGAACATTTCTGTTGCCTTGCTGGACTGAACTCAATATATATTAGCTAATAGCTGTCTAAGCATGTTTATTGAATTGCTTAAGCTGACAGAGATAAATATCAAAGCCATTTTACCAGGTTTCCATTTATTTTACATGTTTTCCAAAGTTAGACCTATAGAAAGAAACTGCTCCCAAAAGAAACCACCACATGCATCAGGGTGATTGTGACTATTGCACTTTCTCCCACATAAATTGCTATATTACAGCGACATGGCCCAAAGTGTGGAAGTGATGGAGGCTTTCATTCTGGAAGGAAAAGTAATGAGAGTTGTTTACATGTTTTATTTCAATCTACTCAAACTTCCAAAATGTTTGCTAGATTGCCAAGCCACAGATCCAAGAAAATCTTCTTTAAAACATATGTAATTGTTCTATAAAAAGGGGGAAAAAAAACAGAACATTTTTGGTCTTTTACATAGTCTCAAACTTGTGCAGTTTTAAAAGTAATTTTCATTGCTCCTTTTCCTCTGAATTTTACACCATTTCACAAAATGAACAAAATGCCAGATCTTTTAGCATTATGTTTCATATGGGAGTTATACATTTTTAACTTAGCATTCAAGCTTATTTAAATTTGCAAAGTGTATTTAAAAAATTTTTGAAAAACTCAACAACATTAAATTAATTTGATTCACTGAAGGCAGAAAACGTGATTTCTACAGAAGACTAGAGCAATGTAATAGCAGAAAACTTACATCATGTCCTCTGAGCCCACTCCCCAAAGCATACTGTTTAGTGTCTTCTAGATATCGTATTTGAATGCTGTAAACTTTAAATCTGTAATATACCAGTAACACGTATGGCTTATCAGGGATTCCTTTGGAACTGTCCCTCACCAGAAAAGCTCCATTCTAAATGAAGAGAAAACAACCTGTTATTGAATCAGCTGTACAGTTTCAATGTATACCTCTGATTTGTTATATAGCAAATACTTTATGAATACATTATCCAGAAATGACAGATTACAAATCTAGAAAATATATAACACAACATCATGTGAGATAAACAAATGAGAACTTTGATAAATTCTGAATATACAATTAGATTCAAAAATTTCAATAAGAATCTGACATTGATGAATCAATCGCTGATAGCAAAATGACTCCAGGGGAATTATTTTGTAAATATAATAGAATTGATTACCTTATTTTTTATCTTTAAAGCCTCCTCTGCTTTATAGCGGTCACAGGCACCAACATACCATATGTTTCCTTCTAAATCCTGAAACATATTTATAATGTAAATGATGGGAAATACTTTGAGCAACAAGGTGTGACATTTCAAAGGATTCTTTTGTGCTCTTTTGTTCTCAAACAGCAGCAAGACGTAGACAGTGAGTGGTCCTGACTATCTTGTCATCTTGTATGCCAATGCACCAGCCAAAACAAGCTTTCTAACATCATTATTGAAGAACTGGAAATAGAAGTTTAATTCACCTCAAATTCACTCCACACATTTACTTTGTACTAACCAAATCATACTCACAGCTTGGTGCTGGCATAAATCAGTCTCACCACATAGTTAGGTCATAGTTATGTGCAAGTTGAGCATATACTGAGTCATGACTGAATGCTCTTCCTCCCTGAATGCTTCATTCCACTCTGCAGCGTTGCTGTGGTATGATTAACTATACCATTTAATTATGATTTCATTCTTTTCCCTCCTCTCCTGAAGGCTCAATTTGTGCTGGGTTTGATTACAGAGGAACTTTAATCCTCCAATGTTTCATTCTAGTTGCCATTCTTTATTATGTTACAAATCCTTGGGCTGACATTTAACTATGAAGGGCAGAATTTAACAGTCCCGCTCATTCTGCATTCATACAAACACAATGTGATGTGGGATACTGGACAGTGATTGTTACTCAGAGTCTGAGGTGACTGATTCTACCATGGGCTCTGAAGTAAATTTGATGTTATTTCTATTTCTAAGGATAGAACCTTTCTGCTCTCTACTTGTCATTAATTAACTGAAGGTGTATTTACTTCCCAGTCGTTGAAGGAACCATCACTTAATGTTCATGAAAGAAAACATTTCTGTGTACACACTGTTGAGTCAGTTTGGCAAAATCATGCTCACATCACCAGGATCACATGTAGAAAAACTGCACATTGTCCTTCTGGCAATTAATTTCCTGTCCTGATTAATTACTGAACTCAGACTGTAGTAACAACCTTTGAATCTTATACTCCCCCACCAGCAGGTTTGAAGGTGCAAGATGAATGTAATATTTCTTGGACTGGCTTTGCTCTAGGTTCTTGCTCACCTTGCCCTTGTTGCAATTTTACACTGGTGTGGACGAGGTCCTGTACGGCAAACTATCCTTGCTGCAATTGAAGCCCTTAAGTGGCCAGTTATTGACCACTCAAGGGCTGTTTGTCAGCCAGCTGAAAATTTTCAGGAAGGGTGGCGTGAGGATATGGGGGAAGCATGAAAATATTTGCTTCAGGTCCCTTGCAGGAAAATGGGTGTTGTCACCATCAGCAGTCCCCCCTCCCTCCCCTTTTAAGATGGGACAACACTCTCTCCCTTCCCTTTTAATATGGGGAGGCAATGATGTAGTGGTATTATCGCCAGACTGATAATTCAGAAACTCAGCTAATGTTTGGTGGACCCAGGTTCAAATCCCGCCATGGCAGATGCTGGAAATGAATGCAATCAAAAATATCTGGAAATAAAAATCTACTGATGATGATGAAACCATTGTTGGTTGTCGGAAAAACTCATCTCATTCAATAATGTCCTAAAGGGAAGAAAATCTGCCTTCCTTACCTGGTCTGGCCTACATGTGACTCCAGAGCCACAGCAATGCAATTGACTCAGAACTGCCCTCAGGCAACTAGGGATGGGCAATAAATGCTGGATAGTCCTTGACACCAATGTTCCATGAATGAATATTAAAAAAAACCCTCCCCCACCCCTTTTAATATGGGGCAACAACCTCTCCCCACTCCTCACTCTCCACCCCTATCCCCAAGTTAAGGTCCATTAACAACAGGTCCTTCATCCCCGCCCCTCCGGTTTCTCTAATAATAACACAATTTCCCGCTGTCCACTCCTCCAGACCTCCCCTAGTCTCCCTGTTCTGAGACCCCAGAACTTACCTCTTCTTGAATCGTGAGACCTGGACTCTAAGACTGATTGCAGTGCCAATCCTGTCCACCAGCAACATGCAATACTGCAGGGATTGGAAATGAAAGCCTTCAATCAGACTGGCTGACATCTCTCTGAAGGAGGCCTTTCTCCCAACTGAAGGTGGAAGTCCTGCCTCCAATCTTTTGGAGTGTGAAATCAATATGGGACATGGAGTCTTGCTGGGGATGTGTTCCCCGCTGACTCTTTGGGAAGAGAAACCTCATCATCTGAAAAATCCTGGCCAAAATGTTTTGGCTGCTTTATTGTATGTAGGAGTACGGATCACCACAGATACAGAAATAAATGCATTCCATTTGTTGCACAAATCATAAGTTAATTTAAATATTTTACTATACCTTTGCAGGAAGTCTGGAAAAATGCTTGGGTTTCTGTAGATCAGGACTAGACTGAAATTTTGGTTTCCTGGAAGGATCTTGCAATAGTTTAATTAGTAACAGTGAGAAGTTAAAATTGGTGTCGCAAATATTTATTTAGTATTATTATAATTCGTATAATTTAAATGAAAATAATTCTCATAACTTTGCAGTGTTCTTGTGTCTAACATTAATTTGATCATCATAGAAGGGGCTCCACAAAAAGTCTTAAGACTTATTATTAGATACAGAACCGACATGGGAGTCAATAAACAGTAAATACTTAATCATTAATAAATGCAGATAAATACCTGGCATCTGTGCTGTTTGATGTAAAGAACTAACATAGAAAAAAAATATGTATTATGACCAAGGAAAAAGTGCGAGATCATTTGTATCAATTAAAAGATCCAGTGTGACAATTTGCTATAAATCCAACTCAGCTTTTAATTATGAGAGAGATACTGCTGAAATGAGGCTTGGAAATTAACTGCAGTGGCTAACACTATAATTAGCTTTCAAAATAACCGTGAGGCTAATGGCAGAAACTATGTAAGTGAGACTATATCTGGAGTACATTGCAGAGTTTTGGTCTCTGTACCTGAGGAAAGATGCATTTGCCTTAATCAGAGTGCTGTCAGAGATCCTGGATACCAGCACCTTAGGCACTCTTCAGTCAACTTAAGTACAAATAGCACCAGACACCACATATAATCTGATGCAAGACCTTTAATGACTTGTACACAAGGAGAAACCAGCTTGCAGTTGTCCTGTAATTGTTTCTGAAGTTTTAGAAAAACAATTTAGCAGCTGTAGTCAATTGCAGCAAATTAGAAACAAGCAATTTTTCTAATCCTTCATTTGCATGCATATTTGCTAATTTAAATTCTGGCTTTTTGCCCTTTCTCATTCCATGAAAAACTGTATTCTGCTGATCCTTCATTCGCAGAACATACTCCCCATATCTAGCCTTTGGTATTTATTATGGAAAAATCTGGTCTTGCTCACCCTCTGGTGAAAGTCAAAAAGCAGAATGTTATGGGGCCTATACAAATGAATATTAGCCTGTTCATGCTGAAATAGTAGACACTGAGTCCTTTTAAGGTCTGCAAGCTGATACACATTTTTCATGATTGTACAGAGAGGGTATGAAACTTTTAGCTTCCGCACAATTTAGCTTCTAAACTATGAAAATTCTAGCTAAGCATTTTAACTTCCACAGTGCAACCCAGGTTTAGCAGGTTGACTCCTGGAATGAGAGGACAGTGCAATGAGGACAGATCGAGTGAGACTAGGTCTATATTCTCTGTAGTTTATGAGGACAAAATGAGATCTCTGTGAAACTGAGAATTCTTGATGGGCTTGGTAAGCGAGATGCTGGGAGGATGTGTTCCCTGCTAGGGAACATGATGTCCCAGACTCAGATTAAGGCATTGGATATTTAGGACTCAGATAAGAAAGGTTTCTTTGCTCCAAAGATTATGAATCTTTGGAATTCTGTCCCCCAGAGGGTTGTGGATACTCAGTCACTTGATATAGTATGAACAGAAGTCCACAAGTGAAATGCTCCCATCCTACCCACTATGGGAATCCTGTAGACCAGAAGTGCTAAAAATATGCATTGAGCAGGCACTGACATTGGTGCAGTGAGCAGGCATCAGCAGCACAGTGAGCAAGCACCAGAGTCAACGGACATTTGCATGATCCTGCCCTACCCACTATGGGAATCATAGTGGGT
Organism: Sphyrna mokarran; assembly: GCA_024679065.1. Taxonomy (NCBI): domain Eukaryota; kingdom Metazoa; phylum Chordata; class Chondrichthyes; order Carcharhiniformes; family Carcharhinidae; genus Sphyrna; species Sphyrna mokarran. Next base: position 105,073,788 of record JAGIQG010000001.1, on the reverse strand, counting down.
GGGGCAGGATCATGCAAATGTCCGTTGACTCTGGTGCTTGCTCACTGTGCTGCTGATGCCTGCTCACTGCACCAATGTCAGTGCCTGCTCAATGCATATTTTTAGCACTTCTGGTCTACAGGATTCTTTTTTTGTTAGGAGCTGTTTAAGTTAATTTTCACTGCTGGCTGCATGGTCTGGCCGATTTATCTACATGGAATGCCTACAGAATGTATATCAATTTGTCCAATCCCTGTACAGATTGGGTAAAAACTGTTTACTGGCTATACTGGCGTGCTTTGCAGCTGTTTAAGACCAGACAACCTTTATCGATCTCAAAACACCTCATATCAAAAAAAAGAGTCAAAGTATTTAATTGTACCTTCCTGTCGGCAAGCTTTTTGAAATGCCTTTAAGTGGCAATGAATCCTGCTGCCACACTGGAGGAATAACATGATGGGGAGTTCGGAAATCTCTAGCTAAAGAAAAACATTTTAAAATAAGAGATATTTTAAGAATTGTGTCTAATACATCCTCAATTTGTTCACAAACCTTTGTATTTAGTACTGCATTAATTGTGTTTCAAGCTGCTCTGATTTTTATTCTTTTTATTTTGAATATTGATTCATTTGTCTCCTTCTGATCCATGTCCTGAATGCATCTACTTTCTCAGGAGGCTAAGGAAATTCGGCATGTCTGCTATGACTCTCACCAATTTTTATAGATGTACCACAGAAAGTATCTTTTTTCTGCTCTGCCCAAGACTGCAATAAACTACAAAGAGTTGTAAACATAGCCCAGTTCCTCATACAGGCCAGTCTCCCATTCATTGACTCTATCTATACTTCCTGCTGCCTCGGAAAAGCAACCAGCATAATCAAGGACCTCGCCCATCCTGGACATACTCTATTCCAACTTCTTCCTTAGGAAAAAAGATACAGAAATCTGAAAACATGTACCAAGCAACTCAAGAACAGCTTTTCCCTATTGCCATCAAACTTTTAGGAACAAAGAATAGAACAGGAACACGCCTTTTGGCCCTCCAAACCTTGCCAATCATGTTGTCCTATCTAAACCAACCACTTGAATCCCTCTATTTTCTGCCAGTTCATGTGTCTATCCAGATAAGTCTTAAATATTGCTAACATATCTTCCTCAACCACCTCACTTGGCAGTGCATTCCAGCCTTCACCTCTGTGTAAAAAAAACCATTTGCCCCGGACATCTCCACTGAATCTTCCCCCCTTACTTTGAACTTGTGTCCTCCTTGTAATTGTCATTTCTGCTGTGGGGAAAAAACTTCCAACTGTTCACCCTGTCTATAATTTTATAAACTTTTATCAGGTTGCCCTTCAGCCTCTGTCTTTCCAGAGTGAGCAATCTCCGTTTATTCAATTTTTCCTTACAACTAATACCCTCCATATCAGGCAACATCCAGGTAAACCTTTTCTGTATTCCGTCCAAAGCCTCGTTCTGGTAGTGTGGTGATCATAATTGGACACAGTATTCCAAACGTGGCCTAACTAATGGTTTATACAACTATAACATAAATTGTCAATTTTTTTACTTGATGCCCCATCTGATGAAGGCAAGTATGTCATATGCTTTTTTCACTACCTCTGTCCTTCCACTTTTACGGATTTATGGATCTGCACACCCAGATCTCTCTGTGTATCTGTGCTCCTGATGTTTCTGCCATATATTTTACAACTCCCAACTGAACTGGATCTACCAAAATGTATTACCTCACATTTGTCCAGATTAAATTCCATCTGCCATTTCTTTGCCCAATTTTCTAGCCTATCTATATCCTGCTGTGTTTTCTGATAATCTTCATCACTACCTGCAACTCCACCAATCTTAGTATCATCCGCCAACTTGCTAATCAGACCAGCGACATTTTCTTCCAAGTCATTTATGATATTACAAACAGCAGAGACCTCAGCACTGATCCCTGTGGAACACAACCAGTTACTGACCTCCATTCAGATAAAACACCTTTCCACCACTATCCTCTCATTTCTATGACAAAACCAGTTCTGAATCTATCTAGGTAGTTCACCCCTGATCCCATGTGATTTAATCCTTTGCCCCAGCCTGCCATGAGGGATCTTGTCAAATGCTTTACTAAAGTTCATATAGACAACATCCACAATCCTTCCCGCCTCAATCATTTTTGTCATCTCCTCAAAAAACTCAATTAAATTTGTGAGACAAATCCCTCATACAAAACCACACTGTTTGTGCTAACAAGATCATTCAGTTCCAAATGGTATAGATCCTATTTCTAAGTATCTTATCCAACAATTTCTCTATCATTGACATCAGGCTCATTGGTCTATAATTACTTGGGTTATCTTTGCTATGCATCTTAAATAATAGGACAACATTGGCTATCCTCCAATTTTCTGGGCTCTCACCAGTGGCCAATGAAGAAACAAAGATTTCTGTTCAAGGCCCAGCAATTTAATCTCTTGCTTCCCTTAGTAATCTGGGATAGATATCGTCTGGTCCTGGGGATTTGTCTACCTTAATGCTTTCTAATACATTGAACACTTCCTTCCTCATAGTAATGATTTGTTCTCAAGTGTTTACATACCCCTCCAAGACACCATCAACTGATGTGTCTCCTTTATGAATACCGATGCAAAGTATTCATTAAGGATCTCACCAACTTCCGTTGGATCAATGCGTAATTTCCCTCCTTTGTCTTTGAGCAGACTAATTCTTCCTCCAGCTACCCTCTTGTTCCTAATATATGTACAAAATGCCTTGGGATTCTCCTTAATCCCATCTGCCAAGGACATTTTTTGACCCCTTTTTGCCCTCCTAACTCTCTGTTTGAGCTCTTTTCTACTTTCCCTGCATTCTTCATTATGCATCTAGCCCTCCAAACATGCATCCTTTTTCTTTTTAACTGGACTCACAATTTCCCTGGTCATCCAAGGTTTCTGAATCCTGCCTTTACTGTCATTCCTTTTCATGTTTGTCCTACATTCCGACCAATTGCTCCTTAAAAGACGCCCACAAGACAAATGCAGATTTATCTTCAAACATCCTCTCCTAAACAATAGCCCGCAAATCCTTCCTCCAATTTAACACCTTAACATTTTGACAACCCTCGTCCTTTTCCATGAATATCTAAAAGTTTACAGAACAGTGGTCACTGTTCACCACATGTTCCCCCATTGAAACTTTGATGACTTTGAATGGTCCTATTAGATATTAAGCTGATTTTTCTCTTCACCGTTTGTAACTGCAACATTATATTCTGCACCCTATTCTTTCCTTCTCCCCCATGTACTCTATGAATGATATGTTTTGTCTGTACAGTGCACAAGAAACAATAATTTTCATTGTATCCCAAAACATGTGACCATAATAAATCAAATCAAATCAAGCCACATTCTTCAGCCGACAGGTTCTTATCAGTCTATGTCCATCTTGTTCTGTGGCCTGCTACTGGTATTAAGCTGAGTGTGACACAATATGACATGCTTTAATAACTGCTTTCTTCTTGTTTGAATGGTGCCTTGGCTTTATTCATCATTTTATCTTGGCATTTTGACATTGAACAGGAGATAGCCTTTTCTAGAATGACAATTCTTCAACTCACATCCCAACATTTGTTGTCCAGTTTATTTCTTATACAACTTGTGCAACAATTTTATTTCTCTACAATTTCTCCTGTCTTCAATGCTCATCAACTGGATCATTAATGTGTAAGTATTGACAGTGTGTGGCCATAGATTGTGTGCCTGAAAGAGTTGAAGTTGATCCTGTCCAAAAGTTGGTTGGTGTCTCAGTTCTCTGTGAGACCACTAGATGGTGCAATTTACAACATTTTCTCTCTTTTCCAACCAAAAATAACAAAATAATAATTTTAGATTTGGTGTGTTGAACGAGGGAGTACTTTTTAACTTTTGTACATTTCCTTACATATGGGAATAAAGTTCACTAAGTGACATGCTTTCATTCATCAGAATGCAGTATGCAGCCCTGGAGCTCACTGTAGGTCCATTAAACCCTGGGGATAATCAACAAAAAAGCAGGTGAATCTTTGCTGCTGGTGAGCTTTGATTCAGCTCTCTGCTATCACAAGTATCTATATAATGCCACACTTTTCTGAAATAAATGATGCATTTTTATAAAGCAACATGCAGTTCCTTAATGAAACTAATGTGTTGGAATTTTACTGACGTGCTGCCCTGGAATTGCTCACAGAACGACATTCTCTATTGGCCTTGGGTGGAATCTTACGACCTTTGGGCAGGAGAGGTGGTAAAATTCTGGTAACGGCGTTTATTATGCCATGGGTGCTGTACTTGAGTAACAGCGATACCATGTTGGTTTTGCCTGCATTCTAATAACAACATGGAAATAGATTCCTGAATATTCTTTCCATTCTTAACACCAAATCTGTGTCAAAGTGCTACAAAATTCTGATATGGTTCAGCACAGTCAAGATATTTTTATGGAAAAGGAAACCATGTTTGACGAGTGTTTTAGAGTTTTTTTGAGTTGGGATATAGCAGGGTGGATAAAAAGGAATGGCAGCGTTGTGCATTGGAATTTTCACAAAATGTTTGGCAATATGCCACACGAAAGGTTATTGCACAAGCTAAGCCTTATGGAATAAAACAAAATATTGTGGATGCTGGAAAAATGAGCTAACAGTAGAAAATGTTGGAAACACTCGGTGGATCTCATAGCTTCAGTGGAGTGACGAACAGAGTTAAAGGGCCATAACCTCCTCAGTGTGTCAACCTGCATCAGATTGCCACTTCTTAATGGCCAGCATTCATTGCCCATCCTTAATTGCCCTTCGATGGGGTGGCTCACTAGGGTATTTAAGAATGAACTACATTGTTGTGGGTCTGGAGTCACACATAGACCAGACCAGGTAAGATAGGCAGATTTCTTTCCATCAAGGACATCAGTGAACCAGATGGGTTTTTACAACAATTGACAATGGTTTCATGATCATTGTTGGACTTGCAATTACAGAACTTTTATTTAACTCAATATTCACCATTGGCTCGTGATGAGATTCAAACCCATTCCCTGGAGCATTATCCTGGGTCTCTGGATTATGAGTCCAATGACAATATCACTATACCACTGCCTCCTCGTACTGACTCACCTGCTTCAATTCTTAAGCACCTATCTCATCTGATCCCACTGACTCAGGCCGAGTAAGGTTCAGGCAGGGCAGCAGGTTCCTGGCTCCAGTGTCAAAGTCCAAAAGCAATGGAGAGAAGGAGCACAGGGCCCTTTTTTACAGCACTAGATGCCACAAGACAGGTGAGTTTAAAGGTTCCATTGAAAATAACAGGCTAAGGAGAAGCTAAGTATCTGATGTAAATGAATCGAATATGGGGAAGTGAGTGTTCCGACATGGGTAGGGAATCAGACATCAGGGGAGGGGTCAAACATCATATTGGAGTAGGGAATGTTGGATATTGGAAAGAATAGGGATTTGGACATCGAGAGTTGGTGCAGATTGTTTGGATATTGGAGAGGGTGTGCATCAGGTCAGGGGATGGGGAGTGTTGGGCACTGTGAGGGGGTCAGGTCTGGGATAATGGTCAGTGTGGGTGGAGAATACCATGGTGGAACACGGTGCTTAGCTGGAGGGAGGTGTGGGGTGGAGATTCCCCTCAGGGTCAGGGGTGTGGAGTTAGTCCTGTGTGGAAATTGGTCTGGATATTTAAGATAGTTACATTGAAGTTAGAAGTGCTTTAATTTCTGATAGCTCTTTCAGAATAACTATTAGCATATCACTTATCAAATCATCTGAAATGAGCAATTTAATATTTCAGATTGATGACTTTTCATCAGAATCAGAAATGTTAACTATATTTCTCTCCCCACTGATGCTGAAAGACCTATTGAATGTTTTCAGCATTTTTTATGTTTTTTATAAGGGGTCATAGGGTTAGAGATAATGTATTGGTAAGAATTGAAGATTGGTTAGAGGATAGAACACTAAGGATAAAAATAAATGGGTCATTTTCATGTTGGCAAGCTGTAAGTATGAAACTGCTACTGGGACCTCAACTATTTAGAATCTATACCAATGGCTTAGATGAAAGGAACGAGAATAATGTGTCTAAATTGCTAACAATTCAAAGCTCGGTGAATGTAAACTATGAGGAGAACACAAAGGCCAAGATTTTCATCAGTGAGATCTTCCAGTCCTGCTGAAGGTGATTCCCTGACATGGCCAATGAGCAACACAATTGGCCATTGACTTTAGCGGAACTGGCAGATAGTGTCAGTGGCCAATAACGAGTTGCGTCTGATGCCGGGAAAGTGACTATGGGAGTGGTTGGAAAATCCTGTCTAAAGTGCTGGAAATGGAAAATAGATAACTTAAGTCAATAGGCAAGAAGATGGAAGATGGACTACACCGTGACAAATTGTGAGGTTATTTATTTTGTGTAAGAATAGAAACGTGAATTGGAGGGAAATTTGTTCACACAGCAACATAAATGTGCAAACATTGTCAAATCTCTGGGGCCCTTGGGTCACTACTAGTGAGTTTGAATGGCGTTTTTAATTGAATTTGTTAATAGCAACATGTGAACTGATTTCTTCCCAATATTTTGTAAATGGCGAGAAACTATTAAATTTTGTCATTTGGACGAATTTGTGGTGGGTGTGCGGGGAGGGGGCTCACTGTACAAAAAATGAAGGAAATTAATCTGCGGCTGCAGCAAGCAATTAGGAAGTAAATGGCACGTTGGTGTTCATTGTAAGGTGATTGGAGGAGAACAGTAACAAAGTCCTACTGCAGTTGTATAGATTTTTAGTGAATCTACGCCTGGAGTATTCTGCACTCTGTACATAAAGGAGGATGTACTTGCTCTGGAGAAGGGACTGAACTTTAGGGTAAGGGGGTGGCCATTTCAGATTTAGGTTATGCAAAATTTCTTTACTCAGACATGTGAGTCTTTAGAATTTTCACTTGTTGAGTATATTCAAAATTGAGGTCAACAGAAGTTTGGATTCTAAAGGAAACAGGAAATATGCAGATCAGATGGAAAAGTGGAGTTCAAGTCAAGGATCAGCCATGATCTTGATAAATGGCCGAGCAACCTTGAGGGGCCATAAGATCAATGACTACTCCTCTTTCTTATCTCCTTATGTTCTATTCATTTTGCAATCTAGTATTTCCATTTCTTTGAAATGAATGATCAGAAAATCATATGCTGGCTTCCTACAAATTCCCTGCAAGATTGGATGATCAAATCTCTTGTTCCTCAGGCAGGTATTCATCAACTTGTGGTTTGGAATAAATTTAAATCTAAATTGAAACCTCCATGATGCATCCTTTGTGTATCAGTCCATACAATTTAATTTAGCTTCTTCAACATATACGAAAAAAGTTTAATTTAAAAACTCTTATCTTTAATAATCATTTTTTATGTTATTGTAAAATGACATACGTTTGTGATTTTTTAGAAAATAAAATATTTTGGTAAACATATTGCATACATTTTCCAACACTCCAGTGTTATTTTTCTTTGTAATGTGCACCTACCATTTTTTGGTATGAGTGTCTGTTGGGGAAAAAAACAAGAGACAATAATATTGGGAGTGCACGTATTCAATTAATAAATCTCTAAACCATTACTTTCATTTAAGGGCAAATATTAAAATGAAAAATTGCAAATGCTTTTATTAATATTCAAACAACAGATGTAAAGTTCAGAAACGGAAGAGAACAAAGAGTGATATTTTACTTGCAAAGAGTGGACAAAAAAAGTGAGGAAATGAAAAGGATCTACAAACAATATACAGACCTCATTTTGTCTGTTTTTACGTAATCTGAAAGGAAAATAAAAATAAATTGGCATGGCAAATGATTGTATTTACTATGGAGCAACTGAAGCATTGTTTACAAGTCATAAAACCAGATAGCTATCTTTGTTGAGTGTTTGATTTAACTCACCCAACGTTATTTTCAGCCTGGGTTGTTGATGGCTTGTTTGTGGAATGTGGGAGGTTGTTAGGTCCTGGGAAAGTGTGTGTGTGGCTTGGTTGAGGAGAAAGTTGTTGGAATTCTTTGGGCATACTCTTAGGAGGTCTAGAATTGCACAAAACAATGTACTGAAAAAATTACATATGGTGATAAATGTTTTATCATTACTTGTAACTTTTAAACTGAGTATGACATTGAAATGTTGAAGAAACATTCAAATCGGTGATAATAACACATTGCTTTTGTTTCCTGCACTTCTATGGAAATCAAAGCATAACACTCTCTTCCACGTGATATTGCTTCAAGATTGGTGGTCCTCCATTACAAAGTTTCTTTCTTAGCAATGGTTCTTCCAAGTCAGGTTTAAGAAGCATGTGAGTTTCATCTTGTGAATAACTCAGCCCATGCCATATTGATAAAGGAAAGAGGCATTGTACATTTACTACAAAGATATACAGACAATTTCTGATCCATGGTCAGAGTCTTTAAACGTCTTTAAAGAAGTTTTGAACATACGGACATTCCTTGCAATTTCCACAGTTAAATCCTATTTCTGGGCTTGAGAAATATTATGAGGTAGACTTTTCTTACTGAAAAATTGACAACAATTGAATGCCCTAGTTTGCAAGAAATCCATACTGGGCAATCAAATATGGTAAGATATCAACTGTTGCTTTAAAGGTGTCAGAAATCAGAAAATATCAAACCACTTAGAATTAAAATCCAAAATTCACTGCCATTGTTTGCCCAGTACTAATTTCTGCTGAGTTTATCGTGAAATGATCAGTCAGAGTTGATACTCATGAGCAGTATCTTTTGTGTTGCTATCTAGGAAAGTTCACACAAGCATTCTAGTTGATCCTTTATTTCTAACTACACCAAGATGACCAGCTTGCAAATTCTGCAAGATAGCAATTTGGAATTCAAGTGAAAGTACAAAATCCAGGAAATCAGCTTCTCTTCAATTGATTATACATTTTGGTGTCTGTGTTTAATTGTAGTTTAGTTGGAAAACTCCACCTGACCAAAGCCATACACCATGTAAAATCTGATACAGGGCCATGTTGTGCAATGTGCTGTAGCATGACATCTGTCATTGCCCGTGATCGGAAGTGAGTTCAGCTGCTCAGTAAAATAAACTGTGATGGTCAAGTCTTCATCAATACATGGGAAGATGCACATAGGTGGGACATAAATACTGCAATTTTACTACCTTGTCCGCCTGAGGCTCATAAGATCCCACCTGAGGCCAACAGAGAATGTTTTTCAGCAAGCCGCATCTGCCCAGAATTGGGACAGGTGTGTCGGTGGAATTCTGGCCAAAATCTACACTGGCATTCAATTTTGGTAGTTTAAACTTGATATCATACACTTAAGCTGATAACTGTCTGGGCTGATTTTGGCTTTTCATTAAAGCTAAACACAGATATTTCATAGTTCTAAGAAAATATGACAGTTAAACACCTATGATCAGTATACAATGCTTGAAGAGGTATGTATAAAATGTTTTCACTTCAACATAATTGGAAAGGCTTCTTAACTGATTGGTGGCTAAATTGCATTGGAGCTTGTTAGTGTGTGGGAAACCAATGCTATCAATTGTTTTGAGCAGACAAGTTGTTGGTAATCTCCTAAACCTCATTGAGGTATGTGACAGATAAAATCGGAGGCGAATTAAGGTCACACTGCCCTGGTAGTTCTGTACATGCCATTAAAGTCTTACAAAGAGAATCTATTCAATGTGTATTTGACCATCAACATGTTTGGAATAAAGTTCTGGTAATAATTGACCAGAATGACTGCAACTGTTGTTTGTAGTAATAAGGAGAGAGGTCATTGCTTCAACTTTCTTCTTTGCTGATTGAATACCAAGCTTGTTAACAATAAAAGAACAAATACTCAAGGGACCATTGTAACAATGAGCAATTGAACTATTCTACTCAAAGATTACATTCATGTAAATGTTTGAAAACTGCTTTGTAATTTTGCAGATGTTCCTACTCCGATCTCCCAGTAACGAGGAGATGATCCAAGATTCACTCAGTTCCACAGAGATTTGTTTAATTTGTCTCCATGGCTTTTAGAAATATGCATAGTGCAGATACACAACAAGAATTCAACTTTGTAACAATGAGGTCCTCGTTGTGTATTTATTGTTGTCAAATTAGGCTTTCTTTTGGAAACTATAATTGAAAGTCAGCATTGGAGAAATCCTTTTGAGGCAACCCACTTTAGAAAATGGTTGGCTTCCATTGAGATTGGCAACATCCCTCAGCAGTGGGCAAAGAACGTTCACAAGATCCACACTCGGGTTCACATTTATTCTCTAGACATTGTGGCTGGAATATTACCACCATTCACGTCGGTGGGATTTTCCTGTCCGGCGGCAATGAATGGAGATTTGGCTGGGCACCAGCACCAAATACTCTGACCTCAGAGCAGAGGGAGTGTGGTGTGAATGGCCAGTAAGGTCAAGCCCTATTTGTGTCATTGTCAGATCTTCCTACTGGCACATTGGTCTGGTTGAGGATTGAAAGTATGCCTCATGCAATCAAATTCAACAATGTGTATGTTGCATGTATATAGAAATTTTAAAATGTAAAGTATCCCAAAATGCTTCATGTGTTATCACATAAATTTTGACACTCTCCAGTATAGAGAGAGATGTACCAGGTGGGGAACCAGAAGGTTGGTCCGGGAGGAAGGATTTAAGAAGCATCATAAAGGGTAAAAGAGAAATGGAAAGGTTTAGTGAAGACAATGGCTGAGATTTTCTGGCTTCGCCATGCCTGGTGCAGATCATGCTAAAATTGCATGTGGGCCTTAAAAGGATTTTGCACCTGGCGCCGAATGGTTTGTGATCTTACTGGCCCATTTATGCTGGTGCAAACTGGATCTCATCCAGAAAGGGCGCAAAGTTAATTAACATGAGATTGACTTGATTTTAATATTATTAGGCAGTTTGGCATATTATCATCCCCTATCCTGGAATGTTGCCACACCCTCCCCAGTGGGAAGGTACACAGGCACAAATCACAACTGATCCCTAGAAGTGTGGTCCAGGTACCATGGATTGTGAGGATGAGTGAGGAGGTGAGTGCCATTTAACTCTAATCTCCAAGGTACAAGTCAGCCACTGCCATGGTGTGGGGTGGGGGATTTTCAAGAGTGCAGGGGCTTGGGGGGGAGGCTCAGGCTGGGCTACAGTTCCTCACATCCGAGAGGTCACACTGGGTTGGGGCTTGTATGGTGAATATTTTATCTGTCTGGTGAAAGACCTTTGAGGGATTTCATACAAACTCAAATTCAAATCCCACTAATATCACACTAGTTACTCTGCTCTCTGTCTGCTTGAAAGGCATTGGTGTTTATTTTAGACATTCCACCCCAGGCCCCACTAATAATTACAACCATTTTGTGATGACCACACCAGGAGAGCTCAGTGATTGGGAATTGCCCATCTGGCACTGCCAACTGGCAGTTGAAACCAGATGGTTGCCAAGGGGGTAGAGCCTGAGTGGGATTCATGGGGGGGCATAAAGGGGGTCATGGGGGTTCATGACACAGTGGGACATGGCAGAGTAAGGCATGGCAGGAGGCGGAAGGGGTTGGGGCAGGAAGGGGGGCTATGGAGAACAATGAAGAGTGGACAATAAGAGGGGTTAAGAAGGGCAGCTAATATGGGGGGGTATGAAGTGGGCCATGAAGGAGTCGGACATGATGGAGGGGACATGTCGAAGGTCATAAAGAGGGACCAATTGGGAGGGCGCTAATGTCCCAATGCTGGCAATTCATGTTGGGGAAGCATACTGCTAATGGGTAGGAGGGTTCCGTTATCCATGCTGGGGCGGGAAGGGGGTCTCCCAGTGCACTGTAAGATTGGGGTCTCCTTTCAAAATGACATGTGATTGCTTTGTGGCTGTGCTCATTGGCATATTTAGGCCCCGTCTCTCCTAGAACTGGCACAAAACTGAGCACTGTCCCAGAAATACTGAGTGTGGGACAATTGTGATTTGATTTGACCCAAACTTACTGGTGTGGATCACATTTATTTCCTTATCCTAAATAACACTTAGGCTGGAATTCACCAGCAGTTCAGGCCAATGGGATGCTCTGGTCCCTCAGGCAGCATACTCTATCCTGCGGGGTTCTTGGTAGCATGGGGTGCCTTCAATGCGATATTCTATTAACAGTGATGGTACCAGAGAGTCCCGTCACCAACAAACGGCACGCCGGCTTCCATTGCCAAGAACACATGGCTGGGAAGCGGGAGAATCTCACTCTTAGTCATTTTTTGGGAAAATTCCAACCATCATTTCAGAGCTTAGGGAAAATATAGTCTCCACTATTGGTGCACAAATGGCCAGAAATTGGGAAATGAATAATTCTTGGAGAGTTTTATGTTTGGAGGAGGTTACAGAGGTAGAGAATCGGAGGACACCAGAATGAAAATTTTACATTCAGGACATTGCTGGAGCAGGAGCCAATGCAGGTCAGTGAGCGTGAGAGATGGGTGAATCAGACTTGGTGCAAACTAACATATGGGTAGTAGAGTTCTGAATGAGCTCATGTTGACAGGAGCATGCAAGGTAGGAAGCCAGCTGGGAGAGTATTGGAATGCTTGACTCTGGAGGTTGCCAAAACATGATTGTGGATTTCAATAAACCTTTTTGTTCCATCCAGTCTTTTGCATTATACATGATTATCCTTTTCTGTACTGAATTTCTGATTCAATAAGGATGCATATTTTTCCATGAGTGTATTCACGGGTCCTTGAATGGCAATCTTACGACTGGCTCAATTTAATGTCAGGCTATTAAACAAATGAAAGAGGGATCTTTCTTGCTAACTATACAATTACGGTACATTTTCTGTTTGCTTTTCATATTTTACTTGGACTTCATTTGTTTTCAAAAACTGGCAATGAGTATCCATAATCAATATCCAGTAAGATGTTGTTTTTCTGGAGGGCAACATTCTGAGAAACTTTTCCTCATACACTTTTGTTGAAGTCATAGTTACCACAGCTTCCGTATTGAGTTCAAGTTCATATTTAATACCTTCCGTCCAGGCGGGATTAGCAATTTCATGTTATAGACAGGGAAAGGCAATGCTGACACTTAATCTTCAACACAGGCAGTAGTCTGGATGATGATTTCTTTTACCACAGCTCTAACATGGTTGAATGACTCTTTTCACTTGGAGCTGTTTGTACCTGATACAATTGGCAGCGAACTCCAACCCAACTGTTATTTTGAGAGCTTTAGCAGATGCAACTCTGTCTTATACTAAGTTTCCTTTTTACAGTGCTTCCTTCAAACCACAGACATGTGATTATTTTATTGTAAAATCCACCAAGGTACATGACACAGTTTTCTTGTGTCTGCTGCAAACTAGGAAACATTTTCACAATCCCTTTGTTTCCTCAATAATACCCCACAGTAAAGATGGCTTTTGTCTCAGATCCACTCTGATCGCGCAGACTAATATGTTTGCTCTTTCCCATCATCAAGGCAAGTAAGATGACATATTAATGTCAATGTTATAAGTCCACAGATTGCAACAAAAAAAATCTTGGACTAATTGCATGTTCACTTGTGCAGAATAAGTCTTCCTGCATTTTCACTCCGGATCGATTTGTTTTGTGTTTGTCAATTTTTATCATGCAGATAGAATTTAGTAGTATGGAAAATCAC